>OY720450.1:81584251-81974251 GCA_963082715.1 Harpalus rubripes
TAAATATGATATAAGTATAATGGATGAAATATACCTGGTTTTATTGTCCAAAAGCAATATGTTGCAATACTTGTCGGAAATCTTAGAAACACCGTCTTTGCAATAGCAAAATGCACAATATGTTTAATCCCAAGAATTAACAAAACTACCAACACTCAACGAAGCACAAATTATTGTCGACGCCAAAATTACCTTAATTACATGAATGACAGATGACACAAATATTCAAATACCGTTACCGCAGTTACAATACAGTTTCTATTTCATTTTTTGGCATTGGTTAGACGGAGATAGCGTATATCCCTCTGAAAACCCGACGCCAATGAGATAGCGAATAAAAGTCCCATATATGCCATGTGTG
The DNA here is from genome assembly GCA_963082715.1 of Harpalus rubripes. Taxonomy (NCBI): domain Eukaryota; kingdom Metazoa; phylum Arthropoda; class Insecta; order Coleoptera; family Carabidae; genus Harpalus; species Harpalus rubripes. The sequence goes on from OY720450.1 coordinate 81,584,613, forward strand.
TACGACAAAGATGCTAGATAAAAGTTTTATAATTCTTGCATCAGAAATTGATGACGTGGGGATCAACTGGGAGAATATAGAGTGTATGTACCTATGTGATGCAAACTAAATCTTGTAAGCAACACAATCGGATATGTACATCGTTGTATTAGTATTGTTTCTTTAAAAGAATTTTTAAATCTTATTTACAGGTGTATTGGAAAGAGACGTACGTAGGTGAAAAAAGAAACGAAAATTGGGAGCTAAGGAATATCAACCTCAAACATCTTCATAGTTCTTCACATAACTCATTTAGTCGTAACTTTATGAACGATATTGTCAGCTTCTACATACTACTGTGGATTTTTAGTTCTGTTTGCGTTGGTTCCCTTTTTTACCTTCTGTCACCTTTAGGTAAGGAAGGTATTGTCTTTGGTCAAAAAAATCGATGATTTTTTTAATGAATAAACAAGTTTAGATTCCCTAGAATACGATTTTACTATTTTTACGATGATGTCTGTATGTATGGAAGGATGTATGTATGTATGTATGTATGTATGTATGGATGGATGTATGTATGCATGTGTGTGTGACGATTTTTTCGGATCGCATAACTTCAATACCACCTTTCCAAAAATTATAATGTTTGCTTATTCCTTTTCTTTACATCTATATGAAGAGCTGTGGTATAACCATGGAAACATCCACTATATTAAGAAAATTCTGATTGACAAATGTCAGTGTCAAGTGCATTTGACAGTATGTTTGTGTTATAATTTTACTGGAAATATATAATCTCTTACAAAAAAACTTTCTGTATGAATTTGTACAAAATACATAGAACTGAAGGTAATGTACTGGAAATATGGAATCTTTTACAAGAAAATCTCTGTGTGGAACAATATACATAGATCTGACTACGATCTGACGGAAGATAATGGGCTGGGCACGTCAGATCAAAATGAGGTAAAATACAAATAACCAAATGATATGAATTTATTAACACCAACATATTGCGGATGTGCGCATGCGTAGTTTCATTATTTGAAGCTTCGCTATTTATTTCAACAGAAGTTAAGTCTCTTCAAGCCTGTTATTGTATAGGCTTGACTTGACATTTTCAAGCGGCTTGAAATATCAATCTCGATAGTTTATTTCGAAGATTGAAAAGGGATTTACTAAATTCAGGCGGTTTCAAACGTTGAGATAAACGTAGTCACTGTCTGGAGTGCACTTATAACACGTATAATGTATTTTAACGTCTAATCACTGAGTGCACTTAGTTTGCCTTCCATTACAATAATAATATTTTAAACAAACTTTGATAAAAGTATCCTTTGAACATCTTTCGAAACCATTTCAAAGACTAATTACCACTAGAAAGTCTCTCTTTGAAAGGAATTGTTAAACTAGTCTTCTCGATATGTCTAAGTAGTTAAAAAATGAAAAACATCCCTTCTTTGAGCTGGAGATAGGGAATTGCGTAGAAATATCAATTAGGCAGTACAAATAGCGTGAACAGACGTCCGGGTCGATACCGTACGATACGACTACGGGTCCCGTACCGTTAGTTACGATACGAGATTCGCGATAGGGGAACTACGGTTCGTGCGGCAGGGTTATCGAGTTTTTATGTTGATTTGATTGGTTTTTAATCAACAACAAGTAAACGATGCATCCTTACACACAAGATAAACACGAACTTTTGTAGACCAATTGCACGAGACGAAAGGTTTAAATTGTTTCATTAAAAGGAAATGGTTCGAGTACAATTTCGAACCAAAATAGGACACAGCATAATATATTCCCATTCAAAACAATCAGTTATATATGTATATAAAGTGAACACGCTATTAGAATTTAATAATATTACCGGCATTAGATATGAATATAAATTAATAAAAATTAAATGGAGGGAGGTATTGGGCTGCTCACATCATATTTATTAATTTTAATAATTAAATATACCTTTTCAATTTAAACAGATAGAAGATATTATGCGCAAGGGAGATCTGCGCATAGTAAGAACAATTGGCGGGAGTCCTGGATAGGCGCTTGCCATGACATCCAAGGCGTTTCTTAAAAAAAAATAGACGTCAAATGTGAGAAAAGTCTCAGAAATTTTTTAAAAAACTGGTCGAAAGATGTTACGAAAGCAGATGCAAATTTCACCGAGAATACATATGTTTTAATGACTGCAATAATTTTGACGTTTCATTTGACAGCCCAACTGGCAGTTGTTGGCGCCATATTACTTATTATTTGCAGCGATAGAAAGAGATAGCCGTTAAATTGAAAAGGTCTATTATGATTGAAAAGTTGAATTTAAGAAAATATCTGATGTGGCCATCACATGACCTTCCGCCACGTTACCACTATTAATTTGAAATGATTAGTATTTTGACAGTGACAGTCATCTGACAGTTACATACCTAAGCAACACAACATCGACATGTCGATGGATGACGTGTTTTTAACGAAAAATTTTCGACGTTTCTGGTCGATGCGACGTCGTTACTTGACGTCATTATTTTGTCAATGTTCACGTTATAGAAACGTTCAGCGACCGTCTCAGTCATTTGTAAATTATATGTATAGCTGTTTTAACAAAAAAATATATATAAATAAAATAAAATAAATAAATATATCAACACGGCATATTACCCATTGCTGAGTGTGCCAAAAAAATATTATTTTAGTATATTTGATAATTACCTTTATGGTTCTTGAACCTGAAAGCAATGATAAAAGTTAAAAAAAATTGTAAAATGTACTAAATCTTCCTTGAATATTGTGTCACGTATGTAATCTTCGTCTATGTAACGTCTATAAACGACGTCAAATTTTCGTCGGTAAACCACGTCGATTCGACCCACGCATAATCGTTTTGGTAACGTCAATAAATTGCGTCATATATCCGTCGTTATCGCGTCACTTGGTTACTTGCGTACATTTTAGCATTTTAGATCTGAACTTTGTAACCAAGGATTTTTTTTGAAGCGTAGGTTCCGGCATTTAAATTGTATATTAATTTCTAAATTTATCCATAAAATATATAGAAAACGTATTAATGCACACCTTTAGAAATTTCAGTAATCTTTAGTTTTTATAATTATATAAATTGCGAAAAAAAATAATATTTAAATGTATTTTTGGAAGAATAACTATTTTGAGCTTTAAGTAAAGTGCCATTTCCGGTTATCTGATTTACACCAAAATCTAATGGCTTCTTTCCATATTAGAATAAGGTATAAATATAAGGTTTCAAAATTTTCTGAATGATAGTATTTGAGTTAGAGTGGAGGATCTTTACACACAAACATACACAATCATGGTGAAAATGTTAAAATTGGATTCTAAGGGCCTTAAATAGTGGTTATTTACCAAAATCTCGATATCCGATTTTTAGCACGATTCCTATACCTCCCTTCCCAAGGGTAGCGGAAGGTAAAAACGTGTGTGGTGTCACTGAAAACACCATCGAATCTTTGGACCGATAACATTACCTCCCTTACTTACTGTATGACGGGAGGTAATAATAACATGTTTTTTAAGTTTCATAAATTCACATTTTACCGTACTGAAATTTGAAATTCGTAAAAGTTAAATTTCACTGTTTCTCTGTAGTTTTAAAAGTATTCGTATGCATTGTGAGATACGTTGTTCACTGCGTGTGTAACAACATTAGCTAGTCGAGTAGGCGATTAACAGCCGTGAATTCGGTTACGGAATCTAATATATCATTCCCGGGCGGACACCATATTTAGTAGTCACCCTCCTGCTGTGTAGTGTATGTCAGTGTGCACGTTAGTCAGTGGACCATTCTGTGGTGAGGTGAAGGATGTTATGTCCGTGGCCATTAACTCTCCACCGAAGCGCTGGACCTCTGCGAGGCGAACTCACTCCTCCTAGCTTGTTCTATATTCGGAAGATACGATACGACCCAAGCCGGCGGCAAATCTCCACACCCCTAACTACAATTTATAGAGGCTAAGAGATATCTCACACAACTGCAATTATTATTTCTAATATTACTACAAGTGGCAGGAATTCCCTCAAGGGATTTTTAAACGGCAAATGGTTTTAGGAATGAATTGTGTCCACTCAAATCGCTTAATTGAAATCTGTGTGGTGCTCTGAAGGCTAAAACTTAATGTACATGTGGTGGACACTAATTAAATAGTTTTATTACGCCATAACTTGTAGTATCTCATAAGTTTTCGGAAAAAATTAAATGAAGCATACTGTGTTAACACTTTGAGCCCCATGTGGCCACTGATAAACATTTTGATTTACTTCTGTCAGACCGCGTGTCCACCCATGGACATTTCACGTTTTTCTTTGCTTCTAACTCGTATAGTCCCAGGAAACAACAGCATTGAAAGTGGGTTGGACTGATGGAAAACAAAAATAATGAAGCGTATTTAAAAAAATCTGACGTGGCCAGTACATTAACTTCCGTCAGATCTATGTATTTTGTACAAATTCCATACAGGAAATTTGTTGCAAAAGATTATATATTTCCACTACATTACCTTCTGTCAGTTCTATTTATTTTTTACAAATTCTGTATTTCTAGTAAAATTATAACACAAAAACTACGTCAATTGCACTTGACACTGAAATCTGTCAATCAGAATTTTCTTAATATGGTAGCTGTTTCCATGGTTTAGCATACCTGACTGCTTTATGAAATTTATTTTCATTATAATTTTTACCTCTCGCTACCCTTGTTAAGGGAGGTAAAGCGATCGAGATTTTAGTAAATAACCACGTTTTAAGGCCCCTAGAATCCAATTTTAACATTTTTACGATGATGTCTGTCTATATGTGTGTATGTACCTATATGTGGATCCTCCGCTCTAACTCAAATACTATCATTCAGAAAAATTTTAAACCTTGTATTTCTACCTTATTTTAATATAGGAAAGAGTCATTAGATTTTGGATAAATCAGATAATCGGAAATGACACTTTACTTGAAGCTCAAAATAGTTTTTCTTCTAAAAATACCTTTATATGTTATTTTTTCAAGATGTATGTTATTATAAAAATTAAGATTGTTAAATAGTCTATAGGTTTGCATTAATACTTTTTCTGTATATTTTATGGATAAATTTGTAAAATTATCTATAATTAAATCCCGGAGCCTACGCTTTAAACAAACACAACTTCTTGGTTACACAGTTCATATCACAAATGTATGTAATTAACAGATAAATGTCACTGTCGAAGAACTAATCATTTCAAATTAATAATAGTAACGTTTTAAAAAGAAAATGTTAAATAGAACCATAGTTACATGGAATAGAACTTGGAAATATGTAAGTATATATATATATATATATATATATATATATATATATATATATATATATTTAAATTAATAATAATTAAATGGTGGGAGGTATTGTGTTGGCAACATCATTTTTTTTAACTCTATATCCATTGAAAATGATGTATTTAAAGTAATCAAATCTTAAAGAGAATGTAAAGTATTCTTTAACGTTTGTGTAAAATGTATCTATTATTAAAAAAATTACAAAATTAAAACATAAATTGTTTACTAAATCAAGTATTTTATAGAATTCACTATTTTTTAAAATTAATTTTATAAGGTACTTTAGGTACAATAATTTTTTTATTTCATTTCTCGTAGATTTATTCTATAAAATACTTGAATTATCAAACAATTTAGATTTTAATTTCATAACGTAATACATTTTACAAAATAAAAAATGAATATAAAAATATAATGCGGGCAGGATTTGAACTTGTGAATAAATATTACGGTGCCCCGATCTAACCAATTCAGCCACTGAATACGTTTCCATGATTACTGTTTTTAATAAATAAAATAAACAATTGTACGCAGATATCGGTAATGATGATGACATATTTGTACCGTGCGAGCGTTTACCACGCACCTCACGGGCACTCATTGCCGGCTTGGAGAGTGCACCACAGGGGTCAATTTTGTGCCATTTAAAATTCGAAATATTTGGCGTTGGTCGGGATCGAACTCGGTTCCCCAGATTAATAAATTATAAGTAATAACTGTCAAACTGCATTATACTTTTGCAAATATTTCAATAATACGCCATTAAATTAGAAGTATTTAGTTACTCTTCGATGCCAAATTAAATCATCTTTCTAACCATATCAAAAACTCCCACTATAGTTGTGCGGGACAGATGATATTGGAAAAAAATTGTTTTCCCATGTTAAACGGCTATGTCTCGGTATATAACACAAATGTTATGACAAAATGTTTATTTGGTTAATTTTCGAAATAACTATTTTTCATATTCATTGATATTTTCGCCAATAAAAGTGATGTTTCGATTTTTTTTAGGATTTAATTGATGTTAATATTTTTGTTGTTATAATTATTACTTATAAATGAAACTATCATAAATGAATAAAAAAAGTTTTTATTTTCCTAGAGATAAGTGTAATAACGAACTTTAAATTGCTGTCGCGTATGACGCCACGTTGTGATTATTGCAACATATATTTATGTAATAATAGAGTTAGTGACCCGTTTTCTTCCATAGAAAGAAGTTTAGTACCTACTGATTTGTTTTATGCATCGATGTCAAGTTTCAAAGTTTATTTCGCGTATCTTTTGAAACATTCTGCGCCTTAATTGTTTTCATTTTGGGGGATAAATAATAATTGTTAAAAATAACCAACAATCTATTCCTATTAGTAGTTGTTATAATGTCTGTTGAAGTAAATTATTTTCCGCTACTTGTGGTGAGTTCGCGTGACATTTTCTGCGATTACGGTTTGTTCTCGTAAAGGTCACTTTCCAACCTTAACATTCACTCACTGGAGTTATGGATGTTTCCATCGATGTGGACAATTTTCACTTGTCATCACGCTAACCGACGGGGACGTCTCGACGCCTCACCGCCTCGACGCTGCATCTGCCCCGGGTTTTTAAATGAAGGTTCGCTAATGAATACATTGCTAATCAACTGGAAATTGCACACTGATGTGCTTTTAACACCATGTCTGGAGACTGCTTAACTTATTGTTCCAATTACCGAACACTGGTAGTTACACGAAATTTATTTAATGAGTTTTAAACACTTTTAATGATGCTAAATGACTGCTGTAGATAGAAATGTAATTTACAATCATTATGAGTTACATTTTCAGTGGTTAATGCGATGGAATACTGGTCGAGAGGTACGGGGTTCGATTCCTGAAATCGAAAGATATTAAATAAAATATACAGAGTGGTGGCTTGGACGACGCAGCATAGGGGTTTCAATGGTAAAATATTATTGTATAGTTATTTGCTCCCCTAATTATTTTACAGCAAAATTGTATTTAGATTTTTGCTACAGAAAAAATACTGCATCCGAATATGCTATTGTTTATCATTTTTCATTTTCCGGAACCGTAAAAATAATCGAAAACAATAATAACATTTTTGTAAAAATCATTGGTGCCATGGAACAAAAATTTTAATAAAAGCGCAAACATCTGTCACAGATTCTTGACGTTTAAACTTATTTACAAAACGAGAAAAATAAAAACACCTTTATTGTAGTTGATGACAACAATGGAATTGTCGATTACAGCAATGTAATTTGAAGAGAATAATATTTAAGATTTCTTTAAGAAGTGATTATGAATACGACCCTTAACTTTTAAATTAAAAGACAAAATGTATTGGAAAAAAAGGATTTTTATTTTACTATCACAAACATATGAATTTATAATAACATATCACACACCACCATTTACCATTAAACAATGTACCAATCTGTTGTAAAATTCTTGTCTGACATTTACTAATTGTTTATGTGATATTTGTTTAAATTTTTATTCAATGGCATCAATGATTTTTGCAAAAATATAAACAATATCATATTCGGATGCAGTATTTTTTCTGTAGCAAAAACGTGAATACAATTTTGCTCTAAAATAATTAGGGGAGCAAATAACTGCACATTAATATTTTACCATTGAAACCCCTATGCTGCGTCTTCAGTCACCACCCTGTATAGCACAATAAAGAAATTCAATTCTTCACTGCATTTATTGTTATAATAAATATTTAAATAACATCAGTGGAATCCTGTTCCTATTAGAACACGTTTGAACTTCTGAATTAACAGATACACAAAATACATTATATTTAGTTTCTCGTGGTATTTTACAGTGAATGGACGTACATTTTGGTGTATTAAGTGATATTGAACAAACTAATATTTACAGTGGATTACGAACATTGTGTAAATGTGTTTTTAGAAACAAAGACATTAGGTATGGAGATTTTATATTAATCGGTAAGTTTCATTATTTTACTGTATATAAAAGTGCGTTCTATATATGGGATAATTATAAAGATAGCAATAATATATCGATAAATAAAATATATCGATATATTACTAAATATATCGAATATAAATATTTGAACGATATAAGGTTAAACAAATTATTATTTTTATTTAGGAGATAGACTTGTTTCGGCCTTTTTGGAAAGAATTTTATTTTCAAATTTACTATTTTCAAATTTACTTCTTTACAATTTTTATGGACGTTCGAAGGCCAAATGGCCTTTATCTTCAGCAATCTATGTTTGAGAATATGGTTTTACATTGCATTGTGGTTTACAGGGGCGCACACAGGGGGGTGGTCCAGTAGGTCCGGACCGCCCCTAAAATTGACAACTATTATATAAAAACTACAAATACACATGGAAAACTGCTAAGCAAATTACGAGGATTGCGCTGAAAATTGTTACTTATCAAAAGACCGTTGCATTTTTAAACAAAAAATGTTTATTGTTTAATATTCTTCATTCAGACTAATACACTTGTGCATTCTTTGAAACCACTTTTTAAAACATTCAGAAAATTCATTTTCTAAAAGGTTTTCAAAAATTCTTTGAAGTTCTGTAACTGCTGCATCTGCGCTGGAAAATCTTTTATCTCACATCATTTTGTTAACAGTTGGAAACAAAAAAAATATCGCACGGCGCCAGATCTGGGCGATACGGAGGATGAGTTACCAATTGAACTCCCGAATCCTTCAAAAAATCTGGCAGCAGTGTGAGAGGATACGTTGTCATGATGGACTAAGATATTACGCAAACCGGTCCTTTGCCGACCTGTTTGTAATTTTTCAAACATCTGTGGTAAAGCCACTTCGCAATATCATTCAGAATTAACAGTTCTGCGATCTTCAAGTGGAATAACAGTAACAGGACCACTTCGGCAAAAAAAAACAGCAATCATTTTCTTAATGACGCTTCTGCCACGAATTACTTTTGTGGGCAAGTCTTCATCTTCGAATACCTAAACACTAGACTGCTGTTTAGTTTCAGGGTCATAATCCAAGATTGGAAGCTCCTCCGTCAAAATTTTGTAACATAAATTTACACCAGTCTACTCGATCTTGTTTTTGACTTTCTGAGAGTAAATGCGGTATCCAACGGCTTGCTAGCTTTTTTACCCCAAGATGTTTATGCAAAATAGCATTCACCGCCGAGGATCCAATCTTCACTTCATCCTGAATCTCCCTATAAGTAATATTTCGATTGGACTGAATCAACCTTGCCACACGATCAACATTTTCTGAACAGGCAGCATCTGCAGGTCTTCCAGGTCTTGCTTCGTCTTCTAGCAGCTCTCGCCATCGTCGAAAATCGCGCAACCAATGACTAACAACGGATAATGAAGGGGCAGCATCGCCAAAAGCTGCTTTCAAACTTTCATGGCTTTGCTGGTATCCTAACTGTCTTTTATAGTCATAGAAAATCATAGCTCTAAAAGCAGTTCGCGGAATGCTCATTTTAACTGAATTAAAAATGCAAAACTTACAAAATTAACTACGTTTCACAAGGAAATCGGAACTTTTGACAATTGTGGATAACAAATGTCAACTCACGTGTCAACTAATGCGACATTCAATTTTTATAGTTGTTTCTAGCCAATGGGCCCGTCCATGTCATCGACTTTTTAGAAATTACATGTCGCATATGAATTTTGAATATAAATAAATGAAAACGAAATAAAAATTGCTATATATTTTGTATTTTTATACCTATAATAATGTAATTATAGTTTTTAGCGTAAAACGATCGCCATGTTGTGACGTCAGCGTCATTACAGTCGTCCAGTTACCTTGTGAAATTGTCACTGTACAGTGGACCACGCATATTTTGCTCATAAATTCTCGATTGGCTTTACACATACTCTAACACGCACATATTTAATATATCCGAGTAATTTTTATTAAGATCAAAAGAAAATTTACTTATTAAATAAGTCAAATTATAATTTATGTTTTAATTGTCGTAATCTCAATACTTGTCATTGTTGTAATCATTTAGTAAATAGAAATGTAAATGTTGGATTACTTTTTATTATGAACTATGCTTTGATTATAGTAATCAATACTGTCATTGTTGTATTTAATTATAAATAGAAAATAGTTTAAATACTATTTTAATTATAATAATGACACTTGGTGAGTATAATAACCTTCAATATTATATTAAAGAAAGTTTTAAAGTCACATTAATTAAAGCGAATGATTAATCAGATTATGAAAACGAGTAAAAATTATTAATTTTACTTACCTATATTACCATTATTAATGGTCACGTATGTCGGTTCTCTCTACTTATGACGTAGTGACACTAACGTCACAACTTTCGCGCCAAAACTTTAATAATTATTTTAGGCGTTATTAAGCATAATTTCAAGAAAACAAAAAATACGGAATTTCTATTTTTAAATTCTTCATAACATATAAAAAATTCAAAAAAAGTTGGACGGGCCCATTGAGCTTCCATGGCCTGCTACTAACTATTAACAGAGCATCCCTCGTATAAATAAATAATAAAAAATCACGAAATCCTACTTTACTTTTCAGCAAAAATTACGCCTCAGTCACGAATTTTAAAAAATAGCACTAAAGGGGATTTTTATTCCTGGGAGGTCAGTTGGACCGCCCCCAAAAAAATATCCTGTGTGCGCCCCTGGGTTTGAATATGTTTTGAGTGCCCGTGAGGTGTCGCCTGGTAAACGCCCGCACGGTACAAATATGTCATCATCATTACCGATATATGTATACAAAGCAGATTGGCACACCCAGCAATGGGAGTTATGCCGTGATGATATACGTAAAAAACAAGCCGCGACGTGTTTAATTACTTTCGGTCGCCTGAACCTTTTGTGTTCATTGTTATTATGCGGTCGAACATACTAGAGTTCTCTGGGAGTTAATAGCAGCTGTATAATAGGGACGCAGCTATGCTCGAGAGTTAGTTAGTTAGTTAGTTACATAGAGAGAGTCATATAGCGACATTCACATGGAGTGTTAGAGAGTAAAGTGTTGGGAAAACAGCAGTATTGTGGTGAGCGTATGCAATTTGTGTCGAGTAGGTACTCGGGAAGTTACTGGTAAACTGGGATACCTGTGGATGTGAATACTCGGTAGTGTTGACGAGCTATAGTATACGAGGACAGTAATGGCGAATCGGAAAGTTACTGAAATACCGGGACAGCTGTGGAAGAGAATACTAGGTAGTGTTGAAGAGTATTGGGAAGCTAGGTATACGAAGACAGTAACGGCAAGTGGAAGTGGATACTTGGCAGTAATGGTCAAGAATTGTGGCATTTGGACAGTCCGTGGTACTGATGCTGTGGAAGTTAGACAGTTAGTTACATAAACAGACAGATAGTGAGGTGAAAATTGTGACTTCTTTCCGAGCAGTTGAATATACAGACGCTGTTGAGTCAGTTGAGTATATAGACGCTGTGGAGGTCGGTAGGCGGACATTTGAACGTGATATAAATAAACAGTGACATAAATAGTCGAAATAAATAATTAGTAAGATCGTATAAATAAATAGTCGTGTTAATTGTTAAATAAATAAATAGTGTTAGTGTTATCTAGTTAATTATAGTTTTAGTCTTAATTTTTTTAAATACTTGTTAGTATTAGTAATAGTCATTTTCATTACATTGCAGTAAATTTTAATCGACTGTTGATATAGATTTGGAGAGGTGAATTAATGGAGAACCAGTCCTTGAAGTGCAAAATATTTATTGATTCATTAACAATAAACAACACCGACGTTTCGGTCCCAAATTGACCATCCCCAGGGTTCTGAAATTACTTACAGTTTAAGTTATTTTAAAATTTCAGATTTGTTAAAATAATAATGATACATAATCAAAAACATAGATTGGTGGTGTCGTCAAATTATAAGAAAAAAAATGCGTACGTTGACATTCTATATTGACCTTCTGATACAATGTACGCAATTTTTTTTTCTTATAATTTGACGACATCACCAATCTATGTTTATGATTATGTATCATTATTATTTTAACAAATCTGAAATTTTAAAATATCTTATACTGTAAGTAATTTAGTCGTAAAGATTCTTAACCAGATATTTGTACTCATAAATGTTTTTCAGAACCCTGAGGATGGTCAATTTGTGACCGAAACGTCGGTGTTGTTTATTGTTAATGTATCAATAAATAATTTGCTCTTCAAGGACTAGTTCTCCATTAATTCACCTCTCCAAATTTTCATTATAGTTTAATAAACACTTATTTTAATTAATAATAATTGTCTTCACCCAAATAAATAAAGAAAATAAAAACGTTACAATATATTTATCTATTGCTCTCCATAGAACGTTTCGAAATTCCCCTCTTCATATATTTATGATTGAGTTCTACAAAAATAATCTTTATAAATTGAGCTCGTCTGACAGTAGCTTAATAGGTAATGAATGATTGAACATCTTTAAAAAACATTAGCGGCAAAGTGAGCATTCCGGTCACATTCCGTCCGTGCTCAATTGTTCTAGCGTCGGCCATTTTGTCCAGTTCTTCGCCAACTTGCACTGAATGCAGTAACAGGCACCAGTAATAAGTAATTCATTCCTCCGTTACTAATTCACAAAGCCGTGAATGCAGCGCTAAAAAAACTTTTAAACAACCTACCGTCGTCGGTTCAATTTGCTATTACGGGTGAGAGGAGAGTAAGCAAACACCATACACGTGTACATATTTACAAATTTTGATGATCAGAGTCGATATTATAATTTACACCGCGGTCTATCGAACACAAGGTCCCCCAGGCATTAAGTTTTGTTGATTCCACTGTTGTTTGACGCATATGTAGATATAAAATAAACCGAAATAATTGGACAAGTTTCATGGAGAATTACAAACAGCTTCATGCATATTAAAATTCATTCATGAGCTTTGTTTTTCTTGCTTTATTTTAACCTGAATCCAATGCTATTACTATTCATAACGGCCGACAAATGGGATTTTAGGTACTTTCATTATATCTCTAACTTACTAAACCCTTAAATTGGATTGGTTCTACCACGATTTTCAGCACTGCCACTTTTCATAATCACTTTTTGTTTTATTTTTATTTTCTTAAATAAAACACTAGAGTCTTAAACATCATTTTTTCACATTTAATGTTATTATAAATAATGCAGAATATTTTATTCTCTACACGGTTTGAATATATTTTATACTTCATATTAAATAGATATAGATTTAAAAATCTGGTGTGGCCATCACAATACCTCCCGCCATTTACAGCCCGAGTCACAAAAAAGATTAAGTTAATCCTTATTTTTGGATTAGCGAATTTTGCTTTAATTTTGACAGTATAATTCTTAAAATTTAAAATATAGTCTAATATAATCCAAGTAACTACCATTTTGAAACCCCTAAACAGGATTAAATCCCAATTACAGAGTGGGTTCATATTCACACACATCCATGCCTTAGTGGGATTCGATCCCAGAGCCCCGAGGGCACTCATGACGAGGCATTGCTCTAACCATTGAGCCACCGGAACTATAATAAAATGAAGAATAAATTTTAAATACCGGGATACAATAGAATTCACTAATCCAAAAATGAGGATTAGCTTAAACATTGTTGTGAATCGTAAATTTTTATTAATCTACATACATACCTACATATTTGCTTATGCTGGAAACTGTATTGAATTCCTTTTCTATTGTTCTATTTACTTTTTTCTTCTTAAAACCTTACTAATATTATTTTGAAATGATTAGTTCTTTGATAGTGACATTTATCTGTCAATTACATACATTTGAATAACTGCGTTTTGTTTGTTTAAAGCGTGGACTCTAGGATTTAAATTATAGATAACTTTATAAATTTATCCATAAATTATACAGAAAAAGTATTAATTCAAATCTATATAGAAAATTTAAAAATAAATATATCATCACGGCATATTACCCATTGCTGGGTGTGCCAATCTGCTTTGTACGCAGATTTCGGTAATGATGATGACATATTTGTACCGTGCGGGCGTTTACCAAGCGTCACCTCACGGGCACTTATTGCTGGCGTGGAGAGTGCACCAAAGGGGTCAATTTTGTGCCATTTAAAATTCGAAATATTTGGCGTCGGTCGGGATCGAACCCGGTTCCCCAGATTCGCGACCTGACACTCAGGGACGCGGCCACGAGAATAAAAAATTTAATAATCTTTAATTTTTAATCTCGAAAAAATAACATTTAAAGGTATTTTTCGAAGAAAAACTATTTCGAGCTTTTAGTAAAGTGCCATTTCCGATTATCCGATTATCACCAAAATCTAATGGGCTCTTTCCATTACAGAAAAAGTTCGAAATACAAGGTTTAAAATTTTTCTGAATGATAGTATTTCAGTTAGAGTGGGGGATCCACACACACATACACACACACACATCATCGTGAAAATGTTAAAATTAAATTTTAGGGGCCTTAAAACGTGCTCATTTACCAAAATCTTGATATGCGATTTTTAGCACGATCCCTATACTTCCCATACCAAGGGTAGCGGGAAGTAATAAAAATTATTTTTACCTTCCGTCACCTTTAGGTAAGGAAGGTATTGTCTTTGGTCAAAAAATTCGATGATGAGTTTTTAATCAATAAACACGTTTTAGGGTCCCTAGAATACGAATTTACTATTTTTACGATGATGTCTGTATGTGTGTGTGTGTGTGTGTGTGTGGATGTGTGTGTGTGTGTGTGTGTGTGTGTGTGTGTGTGTGTGTGTGTGTGTGTGTGTGTGTGTGTGTAACAAAATTTTCGTCTGCGATAACTCTAATACTACAATTACAAAAATTATAATTCTTTCGTATACTTCTTCGTTACATCCATATGAAGAGCTGATTAGATTTTGGTTACAATTGGTCAACCGGAAGTACCATCATTTGATGATTTTAACAGTTTTTCTTGAAAAAACTATGTTAAATATAATTTTTTCGATTTTGATGTTATTATAAATATTAAAGAATATTTTATTCTCTATACGATTTGACTGCATTTTATACTTAATATTAAATGGATATAGAGTTAAAAAATTATAAAGAAATTAAATTTCATAAAGTAGCCATAGCTATGGAAACAGAAAATTCTGATTGAAAGATGTCAGTGTCAAGTGAAATTGACATAGTGTGTTTTTACTGGAAATATGGGATCTTTTTCTTTCTGTACGGAATTTGTATAAAATACATACAACTGCTTTAAGGTAATGTACAAGAAATAATAATAATAAATCTTTTATTTCTGCAGATACATTACACTGTATATAGAAAACGTCACAAAATAATAATTTTCTGTATGAAATTTGCATTAAATACATGCAACTGCCGGAAGGTAATGTACAAGAAATAGAATATTTAATTTAGCAAGGAACTTTCCGTATGAAATTTGTACAAAATACATAGAACTGACGGAAGGTAATATGCTGGCCACATCAGATTTTTTGAAATTCTTTCGTTAATGCTACTTTTACATTTTTTTTTATATATGTCAATATGACAAATATTCAAATTATGTGCTTTATTCCTTATGTTTATTACTTTAGAGTAAAGTAGACCGTATTTAGAACGATAGGCTGTTATCTATAGGTATTAATGAAGAGTACTATATTTTCATTTTAACTTATTTTCATTTTGTAGATCGTTGTTGACAAGTCAGTATGGTAATAATATTACCATACAGATACAGTTATTACTTATTTACCAGCCTACTTTTGTACATGTAAACAATGGAATAATATCCTGAAACCGGTAAAGTACGTTTTCTGCCATGGCCACTTTTAGCAGCACACCCACGATATATTAAAGAATCTGTACAAGAAAATATTTAGTAGAGTAAATTAGCTTGTGTAAAGAATAAAATATGTTATAATTTCTCGTAAAAAAGTGAGTCTTATCTGTGCAGAACGGGCGTTTCCTTATCAAAGAGTAGGTTCGTAAAAAGGTAGTGTCCTGCTTGATAAATGTAGGGCTTTTGTAAAACGCTCCGTTGTGTGTTGCCGCTCATTAGGACATAATAGATATTCCGCGACCGAAATGTACATTTCGGTGTCTTTGATAATTTCCACTTGGAGGCCGGCCCGGGCGAGAGAGGATGAGGTTATTCAATTAATTCTAACCATATTGCCAACAGTTTGTACTAATCCAGGTCTATTGTTCCTCGCAGACTGAAATTAGCGAAAGAACAAAGCTTGTCAGACCGGAATCTATTGCGCACAGGCACAGACACGTTTGTAGTCACAAAGCCAGTCAGCTACTAGGTATTCTTCTCGACAAACCTCCAATTATTGTGTCAAGTTTATTGAAAAACTATCAGGAGGACGACAATTCAATCACTAGTCTCAAGAGTAACACTTACGGACATCGTAAATCTCTACTTTCAAGTTTTATACAAACTAATTATTATATTCGTATATCTGTTTCCTTAACTCCTTAGCACAGAAACCCAATACTTCATTGTCGATTTATACTTAATTTGAGTAATTTACAACCAGAAATTACTTTTAAGAAATAATTCTCTGAATTTAACTTAAATTAAATAATAAACTCAGGAGTTAAGAAATTTAATTTTACAACACTGATACGAGACCATCAACTTCAATGCGTCACCTGTAGGTAAGGAAGGTATTGTCTTTGGTCAAAAAATTCCAATTTTTAATGAATAAATGCGTTTTAGAGTCCCCAGAATACGATGTTACTATCTTTACGATGATGCGTGTGTATATATATATATATATATATATATATATATATATATATATATATATATATATATATATATATATATATATATATATATAAAGAGCTGATTAGATTTTGGTTATAATTGGTCGACCGGAAGTACCCTAATTTGAAGATTTTAACAATTTTCTTGAAAAAACGCTGTTAAATATCATTTTTACCTTCCGTCACCTTTAGGTAAGGAAGGTATTGTCTTTGGTCAAGAAATCCATTGATGAGTTTTTAATGAATAAGCCCGTTTTAGGGTCCCTAGAATACGATTTTACTATTTTTACGATGATGTCTGTATGCATAGATGTATGTATGTATGGGTGTATGTATGTATGTATGTATGTATGTATGTATGTATGTATGTATGTATGTATGTATGTATGTATGTATGTATGTATGTGTGTGACGATTTTGTTGAATTGCATAACTCCTATACCACCTGTCTCGTGGCCGGGTGCCTGAGTGTCCGGTCGCGAATCTGGGGAACGGGGTTCGATCCTGACCGGCGCCAAATATTTCTAATTTTAATTGGCACAAAATTGACCCCTGTGGTGCACTCTCCACGCCAGCAATGAGTGCCCGTGAGGTGACGACTGGTAAGCGCCCGCATGGTGCAAATATTTCATCATTACCGATATCTGCGTACAAAGCAGATTGGCACACCCAGCAATGGGTAATAAGCCGTGATGATATATTTATTTATTTATTTATTTATTCTATACCACCTTTCCAAAAATTATATTTATAATTGCGTATTCCTCTTCTTTACATCCATATGACGAGCTGATTAGATTTTGGTTATAATTGGTCGACTGGAAGTACTCTAATTTGAAGATTTTTTCTGGAAAAACGCTTTTAAAAATCATTTTTTCATATTTAATATTATTATAAATATTAAATAATATTTTATCCTCTATACGATTTGAATATGTATTGTACTTTATATTCAATGGATATAGAGTTAAAAAATTATAAATATATTAAATTTCATAAAACAGCCAGCTGTGTTATAACCATGGAAACATCTACTATATTAAGAAAATTCTGATTGTCAGTGTGTTATAATTATATTATAATAAAAATAAGGAAACTTTCTGTATGGAATTTGTATAAAATACATAGAACTGACTGAAGGTAATGTACTGGAAATATGGAATCTTTTGTAAGAAACTTTCTGTATGGAATTTGTACAAAATACATAGAACTGACGGAAGGTAATGTGCTGGCTACATCAGATTTTTTAATACCTTGTCTCGTTTGTCTTTGGACGATGTTAGATCTACTTCCCGGATCCCAGAAATTTCCCAACCACTATTGTATATTTTTCGATAGTTGACGTTTAAATTATTTTATAGATGTGGTTTCTTTTGAAACCCTAGACAAGAATAATAGAATTGTACGAAATATTCAGATATGAAATTTTTGCATGAACCTAATACTGGACTAGGAAAGCACAGAAATACATTACCAGGTCTGGCTGAAAATAGATGGCCGACTAGGGTAACTGGATATCAACACAGGGTTTAAATATTTTGATCTTTAAACTATTTAGTTTGGCAATTCTATGAAATAGAATATTGTTAATTTCTTCTAACAGTAATTCCGACTCGAGGGTTGCTTACAACTAAGACGATAGAACTAGAATTTGCGGTATTAAATTTTTTAAATACATCCCTGAATCCTGTTGCTAAGGTCATTTTAAATGCCTCCTGGTATTGAGTACAATTCTAATCTTCTGTAACGGAATACATAAGGGACAGTTTTCTTTCAAATCAAATATAGGGAAATTACATCTGTTAAATAATCGAAACGTCAACTTTCATTCGCTAGTCATACTATATATAGCAACTAAAAATGGTTGTTAATTTTAACATTTTTGCTTAGTGAATATAGCTGTTGTTGTGAAAACGCTGCTGTATATTTGCATATGAAAGTGCATATATAATCCAATATCGATGATAAAATTAGGTGACGCGATTTAATCCCTCGTTATCGCATACAAGATCCAAGTCAGGCAACAGCGTCTGCAAACGCTGAAAACCGCGACAGCGACGTTGTTATGCGTGAAAGGTGCATTAGTCTCTGCGTTTGTGTTAGCCGTTCGTTCTCCACCTGGATTTGCGATATGTTTGGCCGTCAAATGAAATATGGTGGCTTTACGAAATGAATTTATGTGTATTCCACGGCCCGAACGGCAATGGATGGCGGATTATGCCCGATGTTAACAAACTTTACAGCGTGTTTCCTCTGCCAGCAAAAACGGATATTGTATCTGTACACCTGCGATTCACCAGACGTCTGCGTTTAATTTATTTGTAGCCCAAGTTACGTAAAGCTACGTTCGACAGAATTTAAATAGGAATTGTAAGCTTCCAAACACTCAGCCAATTATTTGGCAGTATGCGAGAGAGAATGTATGGCAAACGGTCAATTATTCAACGACCCTCGGTACGAATTTTTAATGCCTTGCTGTTGCTTCATTCAAACAAACACTTGTTTTTTGAAAACTCCATCATAAAGGTATCCTCGCTACTTTTTTTAAACAATATATTGTTCTTTTATATTGCAACGTATTCGTTGCTTTCCAAATAATAAGAAATGATTTATTCTCCTTTTATAATCTATACATCTACAGGCCGCAGCTTTCTATACATATATTTAGAGCGCTCGTATTTGACATCCTACGGGTTCGCCGGATACGGCAATGTGCTAGGATTGTTGCTTGGGGTTAAATTAAATAATGAGATATTCATTAGACAATAAAAAATACAACTTACAAAAAATTATTCATTAATTTAATGTGACACCCTCAAATTTAGGGTTGATTTAAAAGTTTCCTACGGGTTCGCCGGATACGACAACTTGCTAGGATTGTTCCTTGGGGTTGCTACGTTGAGTATTTTATGAGATATTCATTAGACAATAAAGAATACAACTTACAAAAAATTATTAATTAAATAATGTGACACCCTCAAATTTAGGGTTGATTTAAAAGTTTCCTACGGGTTCGCCGGATACGACAACTAGCTAGGATTGTTCTTAGGAGTTGCTACGTTGAGTATTTAATGAGATATTCATTAGACAATAAAGAATACAACTTACAAAAAATTATTCATTAATTTAATGTGACACCCTCAAATTTAGGGTTGATTTAAAAGGTTCCTACGGGTTCGCCGGATACGACAACTAGCTAGGATTGTTCCTTGGGGTTGCTACGTTGAGTATTTAATGAGATATTCATTAGACAATAAAGAATACAACTTACAAAAAATTATTCATTAATTTAATGTGACACCCTCAAATTTAGGGTTGATTTAAAAGTTTCCTACGGGTTCGCCGGATGCGACAACTTGCCAGGATTGTTCCTTGGAGTTGCTACGTTGAGTATTTAACGAGATATTCATTAGACAATAAAGAATACAACTTACAAAAAATTATTAATTAATTTAATGTGACACCCTCAAATTTAGGGTTGTTTTAAAAGTGTCCTACGGGTTCGCCGGATACGACAACTAGCTAGGATTGTTCCTTGGGGTTGCTACGTTGAGTATTTTATGAGATATTCATTAGACAATAAAGAATACAACTTACAAAAAATTATTCATTAATTTAATGTGACAGCGTCAAATTTAGGGTTGATTTAAAAGTTTCCTACGGGTTCGCCGGATATGACAACTTGCTAGGATTGTTCCTTGGGGTTGCTATGTTGAGTATTTAATGAGATATTCATTAGACAATAAAGAATACAACTTACAAAAAATTATTAATTAATTTAATGTGACGCCCTCAAATTTAGGGTTGATTTAAAAGTTTCCTACGGGTTCGCCGGATACGACAACTTGCTAGGATTGTTCCTTGGGGTTGCTACGTTGAGTATTTAATGAGATATTCATTAGACAATAAAGAATACAACTTACAAAAAATTATTAATTAATTTAATGTGACACCCTCAAATTTAGGGTTGATTTAAAAGTTTCCTACGGGTTCGCCGGATGCGACAACTTGCCAGGATTGTTCCTTGGAGTTGCTACGTTGAGTATTTAACGAGATATTCATTAGACAATAAAGAATACAACTTACAAAAAATTATTAATTAATTTAATGTGACACCCTCAAATTTAGGGTTGTTTTAAAAGTGTCCTACGGGTTCGCCGGATACGACAACTTACTAGGATTGTTCCTTGGGGTTGCTGTGTTGAGTATTTAATGAGATATTTATTAGACAATAAAGAATACAGCTTACAAAAAATTATTTATTAATCTAATGTGATACCCTCAAATTTAGGGTTGATTTAAAAGTGCCCTACGGGTTTTTTTTGTCTAAAATAATCTATAAATGATTAACAAACATAAAACAATGCTAGTTAATTACTTGCTAATCATCCTTAATCACTGTCATTTAGCAGACAGTATAACCATTACTGAAAACACCAGTCCTAAGACAAATAAATTTGAAATCGGCTTTTGGATCCGTTAAAACTACACCACATTTGAAATGAACTTATGACTTTACTTTAATATATACGGAAATATTTAAGACATCAAGTAATAACATTTTTTTTTTTCGGCCACGAGAAATGTAGAGATGCCTACGTGGGCTGCACCACCATGTTCATTATTATTTCACATTTTATTGACTTACTCTGAATTCGTTCGCCGGTTTTCATTTACGCTACATGTAATTTTTCACTGTTTAATTAAAATTTTGCATTGCCTTATATAAATAAAAAAAATACCAGTTCGTGGCGCGCATGAAAAATGGAACAATTGTACACTTATAATTATACTTTCTGATGCCCGCATACAAACTACCTCCAATGAATATGAATTTAAGATGAATAAATAAACTCCACTGCATGGTCGACCAATAAAAATAGCAACAAATGGGGTAGTATCTATTAGATTGAATAATTCAGGCCGCATTTCGACCAGAAGAAACTTTGGTTGAGTATCTGGGGTATATCAACATCTTCATGTATAATATATCGGTTTAAAACGTATAGAAAAACTTGAAATTAGGTGCAAAGTCCAACGGTGTATGGGAGCATTAATAATGTAGTTTAACCTGTCAACAAGTTTAAGAAGGAACTATTTTATACAAAGTTTGAAACAAGAAAACTTTTAAACAAGGTTAATAAGAACGGATTGTTTTATTCTTTGATAAATGTAATGACGTCTCATATAAGTGCCTCTCTTATAATTTATTGGCTAACTTCATTTTTTTATGACGGCGAGGTAAACACACGTATTCACCTTTTCGCAGAAAGAAAAGTTAATACACACTTGAAGCTATTATTCAACAATCTTTCCAAAACTTATTTTCCTATTCAGTGGCGTACCTAAGTGAAATGGTGCCCAGGGCAAGGGTCGTTATTGCGCCCCCTGTCAACAATGTAAATGTAAAATCAAGATTACTTCTTTCTCGCTTTAGCTTTAGTGTAGCGAGATATGTAGCATTTGTATTGTTGTTGAAATTACTTAAGAATATCCATGAAGTAAATTCAATCATGAATGAATCAGCACAATAACAAAATAACTATCAATATATGGGTGATCCACGACTCGACCGACAAACTTATGCCATTCATTCCGGGGGTCATTACGATCAAAAAATGGCATTAATAACGTGCTCAAAATCGGTCTTTTCAGTTTCTTCTCTTTCAACGCTCATCAAAGCAAGATGACTTAATCAATCTTGACCCATGGAGATTCTCAGATAATTTAAGATCAGTTTTAATTTGTTACAAGATCTTTCACACCTACCGATGGAAACTGCAATAGTCAACATTATTGCATGGCTATTCGAAGATTTTTCACCGTTGGCGTTTCAGCATCCCAGTTTTAACAGAGACTAAGTCCAATTTCCAGCGCTTCAGGCACCAAAGTTTATCTTTAATTGCGAAAATAATCTCTTAAACCTTTCAAACCTAAGGCGGCATGATGAAAGTTCATATTTATATCTTGCAGTCTTTTTTTAACTCTATCAATAGGAATGAGTACTCTCGTCCAAAATCCAAGTAGAGTCAGAAAATCGAGTGTCAACATGCGAATTGCGTAGCATCACTTTTTGTTTCACTCGTTTCATTTGCATCATCCATTATAGTCTCGAGAACTTGAAGTATGCCGTCAATGTAGTTGCTTATGGGCTTCACAGCCTCCACTTTTGCACTCCATATTGTTTTAGGCTGATTTAATAACTGGGTACAGCGTTTTTAAATATTTCCCAGCATTGAGTAGATGATGAAAAAACAGATAGAGATCTTCAACAGTTCCGAAAAATGTCAATTCGCACAGTAATCAACAGTTTTAACACTTCAAATTCAGGCACCCAAGTTACATACGGATACCAAGGGCTCCAAACGGCGCCCCCTTGGTTTTGGCGCCCAGGGCACCTGCCCTGTTTGCCCGGCCCTAGGTACGTTACTGTTCCTATTCGAACGCCGGCGTAGGTAATCTGAATGTTCTGTTAGGATCTTGTTTCGAATTTGATGACTGATTCACGCACGAAAGAATGCGTACAATTTATATTTCTATATATGTTTTTCGAAGTATCTTTATGTAAACTAATCCATAAACTAGAGATACTGTTGTGATAAATATTCGTTTTCCGGGAATGGACTGTGTCATATTTTGAGTCAGAGCTCAATGTTTCGCCCGCAGTCGTATGGGGCATCTTCAGGAGCACGGGGGATAGTACTGTCTTAAACAAGGTTACCCGACGTGTCAACCACGCTAGAGGCCGAGTTTAAGCAACAAGAGGGGGAGACTCAGTTTACAAGGTTACCCGACGTGTAAACCACGCTAGAGGCCAAATAAACCAAGTGACGAAAGGAAGGCCGAGAAGGCAGTTATATACTAATCTAAAGATACGGTAGATGAGCAAAGCTAATGAGGACCAATGGGAATCGATTTCGTAATGGTAGATTGGGCGTGTCGTGTTCCGAGAATCACCGGTTTCCACATGTGGCTCAAGAAATAGCCATCATCCCGATTGATGTTATTAGGATGTTTCCATATTTCTAAAGTTCTCCTGTATATACGTGTGAACACTCCTTCCTGTTTCACGTATGTATACTGTGCCGCAAGAACAAGGAATACTATAAACACCGGGTGACGACAAGGGTTCGCGTTTATCTTTAGTTTGGGGGAATATTTGTGAGATTTTTTGTGGAGTTTTAAAAAAAAAACTTAATAATCCTTTAATGTAAGGGATAGATGCAAATGTTTCGAACGAGGTATCCACGGGTTTTTTGGGTAAAGGGTTTAATTGTCTATGAATTATATTATTGATTAATTTTACGTCACAGTTGTTCTGGATTAAACTATGTAGAGATACTGTTAGTTAACTGCTCGCTAATAGGGCTGCGAAAAAACATCGATGTGATCGATCTGATCAGAAAATCGATTAATCGGTCCACCATGAGTAAAATGTTTTTATGGTTTCATATATAAAATTTCCCGGATATAAAAGTGTATGCCCTCCTTAATATTCAATTAAAATTTGAAACAGAAACTATTTAAAGTCATGTAGATAAAGATGAAAAATAATGTACTACTTTTGCCCTACGGAGTGTCACCCCAATTTTTTTACTGGAAATAAAAGTGTATGGCTCCCTTAATATTCAGTTAAAATTTGAAACAGAAACTATTTAAATTAATGTACATAAAGATGAAAAATAACAGAACAGAACAGAAACTATTTAAATTAATGTGCATAAAGATGAAAAATTCCAGAACAGAACAGAATATATTTAAATTCATTTACATAAAGATGAAAAATAATGTACTACTCTTGCCCTACGGCTTGACACCCCAATTTTACTGAATATAAAAGTATATGGCCTCCTTAACATTCAGTTAAAATTTGAAACAGAAACTATTTAAATTAATGTACATAAAGATAAAAAATAACATAACAGAAACTATTTAAATTCATGTATATAAGGATGAAAAATAATGTATACACAATAGCAACAACCCAAAATAAAATTGTAAATTGTATCACTTTCTCGTAATGTGAAAATTGATTCGGTAATCAAAAATGCCAATGTAGCCGTTAGAGGCGCTGACGCTCAAAATGTGCACATCGTCTATTACACGTTGATCATTTTATATTTATTTTAAAACGAAGTAAACTATTATTGAAACAAATGTACATGTCGGTGGTAATTTCGAGTTAAATAACTAGGTGTCAAGAAAAAAAATCTGATGTGGCCAGCACATAACCTCTCGCCAGATATTTTACCTGGTTGTACGCATAAAACGAAAAATATTTTTAAATACAAATACATACCTATTCATGTCTCATTACAAAATAATTATTTTAATATTAATTATGTACAATACATACATTTTCTTTATATTCAATATCCTGAATTATTTTTTCTACTTTCATTTTCTTTTTCTTTTATTCGTCATTCCTTGTATATTCTTTTGCGTTGTTGACTTTTTATTTATTTTCATAATCTTCATAATGCTGTACAAATATTTTTGACAGTGGCATACAAATATTTTTGATAGTGACATTTATGTGTGAATTACAAACATTTGAATTTCTTGCCTTGAAGTAGTTTGATCTGAAATGAATTTATATTTATCGAATAAAGAATTTAACCTTCTTTAATATAAGTATTTACATAAATTTTCGATAAATAATATTTAGATGATTTTTTTCTTGAAACTACTACTTCCGGTTGTCCAATTGTTACCAAAATTGACTCGACTCTTCCCATTATTGTTAGATTAAGGAATCCGTAGTTAAAAATGTCTTAAGTCTTATAGTATTTGAGAAATCGTGGATCCAACATCCACACACACATCCATACACACACACACACACACACACACACACACACACACACACATCCACACACACACACACACACACACACATACACACACACACACACACACACACACACACACACATACGGACATCATCGTAAAAATATTATAATCGGATTCTAGGGAACTTAAAACGTGCTTTTTCACTAAAATCTGGATATGCGATTTTTAGCATGAATCCAATACCTCTCTTAGCGAGAGGTAAAAATTCAGGGAGGAGATGGCCACTTTCTATCATAATGATGAGAAATTAGCATAATTTGTGCTATTAGGCGACAAATACTGATGTAAACAAAATCGATTCGTTTATTTTAAAAGCAACACGTACTTGTTTTTAATTTTTTTAAACGAAATTCGCACATGCAACAATGGGTAAAAAGCCAAGTTGAAACAAATGAACTATCTTATTGTCTTTGGCTAGCGAGTTCCATCGTCTTAATAGTCGTTCTTGCATCATAATACATCCGTGTTTCGTGTTTATTACATTAATTTAGTAAATGAACATTGTTGGCAGTAAATCTCGTTGAATCTAACCATTAAGTAATAAAGCTCAGTAAGTATTCAGGCACGTTGTGTGGGAGTTACTAAAAAGCCTCGTTAATCTGCATGTTAAACGCTTCAAGAACGAATGAAATTCCAAAGCTGTCATCTAATCATTAGCTAATATGACGGTGCGGAATAGTTTCGACTAAGAATATGTGGAATGTTCTTACATTCACTTGTTCTACGAACACTGTAATAAAGTTTGATTTAAAGGAAAGGAAAAAAGACAAACATTTTAACGCTTATAAGGTATGGTCCTAAATTTTTGAGAAATTTTTTAGATGTTTTGTATTTATACCAAATGACGCTTAATCAAATTGTCGCTGGAAACAAAATATCACAATTAACTTGTTTTCATTTTGACAGTTTACGTTTTTCGATTTAATGCAGCAAAATGTCATATAAGCAAATATACCGTGGCTCAATTAGAAATAATCCCTAGATGTTGTCGTGCATAAAGGCGCATTCATTTTCTCAATAATCTAATGGATGACGAGAAATATTTTACTCTGTCCCATTCAGAGATGCAAGGAAACGATTGTTTTTGTACTAATGACATGCAAAACACACCAGACAATGTCAAGTTCAAAGGTAAATCTAAATTTGAGGATAAAATTTTAGTATGGTGTGCTATTTCTGAAGCCGGATATATCTCGCAGCCGTACATTGGTCGTATTCGAGGAGAATCCTTAACTGCACAACTTTATATTCAAAGATACCATTAACTAGAGACTGGTATAACGAAAACAACGTAGACTTTGTTCAGAAATTGTACAATCCTCGCAATGTACCTCAAACTCGACCAGTAGAAGAATTTTGGTGAATATTGACCAGAAAACTGTACGACAAGGGATGGGAAGCTGGAAATGAAGAACAATTACGAAGACGCATTTACCAAAAGATTCGAGAAATCGATTCAGATGTTGTCCAGAAGATGATGGGGGCGTCAGAAGAAAATTAAGGGCCATGCAAGATAATGGTCCATTATCAATAATTTAAATGTTAAATATTAATTTTTGTACTTATTGTTAATTATTATAATAATTAGTTTAAAAAGTAAAAGAGTTTTAAAAAAGTTATCAGTATCTAAAAATTTTCTCAAAACTTTAGGACTATACGTTATTTAAAATTTTGATATGCATTCTAAATTTGAGTCTTTTCTTTTGTATGGGTTACTTACCTTTGCGGTAAGGCTTGAATATTATTTAATTTCGCAAGCTTAAAAGATAACCCATTTCCTGTCCGATTTAATACGCGCAGTACCTTATAAACCGTTTGTTCTATATCCGATAAGACCTTGATTTTAGTCGGAAGCTTAGTTTGTAGTAATACTGTTCATTTACTGCCTATGTTCTTCTGTTTCTGTAGCACTCAAGTGCTCGGGATAAAACAATTGTGCGATTCATTCCGAAAAGAAACACCAAGAGTACATTAGATAAAATAAAATAAACTCAAGGAATTATAAATATTCCAGCTAAATTATCTACCTGTCTGCAGGAGAAGTAATCAAAAGGAAAAGAAAATTTAAATGACGCAAACCTTACGAAGACAAGAATTTTCATTTTTTCGTCATTAATATGATAATATAAAACAACTTAAAAATTTATGGGGTCGCGTGGATGTGTGCGTTAGGTCACCGGTTTTGATTCGATGGCCCGGGTTTGACTCCGACCGACGTCGAACTTGAACAGAGAACAGAAATACAGATACGAGCCCAGACCCATAACAGTACAACCTGTACAAAACGTGAGAAATTTCAACTACTTTAAATTTATAGATTTAAACCTCATAAAATTTTTGTGCCAAATGGGTTGCATTTAAAGGGTCATGATCATTGATTTATCTTCTACTGACACCCTTTCAGGGATGGAGTGTAGAATACTTCACGTCGACTACGTATCAACAATGACCTAGAGAATAAATTTTCGAATTAACTTACTGTAAAATAATATATAAATTTAAAAAATCTGATGTGGCCAGCACATTACATTCCGTCAGTTCTGTGTATTTTATACAAAATCCATACAGACAGTTTCTTGTGAAAGATTCTATATTTGCAGTACATTATCTTCCGTCAGATGTATGAATTTTGTACAAATTCTATACAGAAAGTTTCTTAGAATTGATTGTATATTTGCAGTAAAATTATAACACAAACATATCAATCGCACTTGATATTATTATATTAGCTGATTTAGTTTCTTTATATTTTTTTTAACTCAATATCCATTGAATATGAAGTATAAAATGTAATCAAATCGTATAGAGAATAAAATATTCTTTAATGTTTATACCATTAAATGTGAAAAAATGATATTTAACAGCGTTTTTTCAAGAAAAACTGTCAAATGAAGGTACTTACGGTCGACCAATTAACTAAAATCTAATCACCTCTTCATATGGATGTAACAGAGAGAAATACAAAAGAATGATAATTTTTAGAATTGTAGTATTGGATTTATCGTCGGAGAAAAAATCGTCACACACACACACATACACACACACACACACACACACACATATATATATATATATATATATATATATATATATATATATATATATATATATACATACACATACACATACTCATACACATACACATACACATACACATACACATACACATACACATACACATACACATACACATACACATACACATACACATACACATACACATACACACACACACACACACACACACACAGACATACAGACATCATCGCAAAAATAGTAAATTCGTATTCTAGGGATGTGCTTATTCATTAAAAATTCACCAACGAATTTTTTGACCAAAGACAATACCTTCCTTACTTAAACGTGACGGAAGGTAAAAAGCTTGAGGAAAGCAATTCGTGTGTGACGATTCTTTCGGATTGCATAAGTCCAATATCACCTTTCCAAAAATTCTTATTTTTGCCTATTCCTTTTCTTTACATCCACATAAAGAGCTGATTAGTTTGGTTATAATTGGTCCACCGGAAGTACTCGAATTTGAATATTTTAACAGTTTTTCTTGAAAAAACTTTGTTAAATATCAATAATTTTTTCACATTTAGTGTTATTATAAATATGAAAGAATATTTTATTCTCTATAAGATTTGATTACATTTTATACTTCATATTAAATGGATAGAGTTAAAAAATTGCAGAAATTAAATTTCATAAAGCAGCCAGCTGTAATAACTATAGAAACATTTACTATATTATAGTATGTTTGTGTTATAATTTTGCTGGATATACATATATCATAGGCGCCCACAGGGGGGGTCGAAAGGGTCGACTGACCCCCCTTTCATTTACGGACTGTATCCATTTTTAAAAATAAAATTATAATTTATTTTTTCATTTCAATGTATCATTGTATTTTTTTAATAATTATTGGTAATATTTTCTTATATTTTAATCAAAAATTTATTACATACTATCTATTACTAAGTACGAAATACCTGAAGTGTCAGAATGAGTAAATTATGTTATGTACTGTTATTATATTACATTATCTTCGGTGTTGTATTTTCTTTAATATACCGTAGTTTATTCTAAACATATGGCTCGTACCACGAGCACGGTTTTAACTAAAACGCTGTTTTAAGAAATGTCAAATTCAAATTTCAATATTTAATTACGCCCTTATTTTTAAAGAACGATTTTTTTTTATAAATATTTGTTTGAATACAATCCATATTCTGCTTTAAAATCATATTTTGATAAATTTGATATTATTTATTATTAATATTAAATAATGAAATTTGACATTTCTTAAAACAGCGTTTTAGTTAAAACCGTGCTCGTGGTACGAGCCATTATGATTACGTTCTTCTCAAAACTTTCACAATTATCGATTTTACTGTTATATAGAAAATAGAAATAAAGAAATAGAAAAGTAAATAATGAATAGATATTGCATATTTATTTATATTAAAAGTACTTACGTATGATAACGGTTGCCGTATTTTGTGAGGAGCGCGATTTAATTAACATTTAATTATTATACATTTTATTTTGAGCAGTTCAATAGAATAATTATATTGTTACTCAGTAATATATTTTAATTTAATGCAACAGTGTATTTTCAGATTGTCTGTTTCTGTAGTCATTGCTTATGCTCGCATCTCGCATCATAAAGCCTAGTAGAAGGGGCAATTCTACGCTTTTAGAGCGTACATACGCATTTTCGTCATAAAATATTGATTTTAATTTTTTAAGAATTTGTTATATTTGCTTCATTGTAAAGAACTTCTATATTATCTTACTTTGCATTATAACACGTTTTTTTCTTACAACAAAAATTTCGACCCACCTTGTAAAAAAGTCTGCGGGCGCCCATGATATATATATATATATATATATATATATATATATATATATATATATATATATATATATATATATATATATATAATCTCTTACAAGAAACAAAGCACATAGAATTGATTGAAGGTAATGTATCTTTTGCAAGAAACATTCTGTGTGGAATTTGAACAAAATACATAGAACTGACGGAAGGTAATATGCTGGCCACATCAGATTTTTTATACTAGTATTTATATTATGAATGTTGAAAATATAAACAGGCCGAATTGTTATGACCACATATTAAAATTATGCTTTCTCTAAATTGCCAGTAAATATTATTTAAAGATTATTCTAAGAAAAAAATTCTTTGTTAGTAAAAGACAAATGACAACACTTTTCGTGAGTCATTTTTCACTGGCATTATCCCAGAGTAGTTTTCTTATTGTTGCCAGTTATCACCGTCTCTTTGGGAGTACAAGGTATTTAATTAATTAAACAAGAATCTTTGTGTAATCAATTAAATTAAAAAATACGCAAATTTAATTAGAGACGGGAGCAAGGACGTGGTGAATGGAAAAACAAGCAAAGAAACTCCGACCTCGACTTGGATTAGTCGAGTAGTTTCCGAGTCTACTTGTAAAGTAGATAGTTCCGAGATTTGTACAAGAGCTCGGACAACTGTTTCTCATTATTAAGTG
Organism: Harpalus rubripes; assembly: GCA_963082715.1. Classification (NCBI taxonomy): domain Eukaryota; kingdom Metazoa; phylum Arthropoda; class Insecta; order Coleoptera; family Carabidae; genus Harpalus; species Harpalus rubripes. The sequence goes on from OY720450.1 coordinate 81,616,066, forward strand.
TTGATCCACTTGAGGTGGAACTCGATGGAGTGAACATGTGGGAAGGAATGTTTGCCAAGAACACAATGAGGTCTTTCGACCATTCCCTTTATTACTAAGGCAATAAGGATATCACAGAAAACTAGCAGTGGATTGTTTCTTACATTAACGCATCCAACAGTAGGTTTATTCGTTTCGTTACTTTGCGCCTACGATTTACTGCCGTGTCCATATAAATGAATGAGGAAAATATTTAGGGAGTTCCATCCCGAGCGACGCCAAATATTTCGAATTTTAAATGGCACAAAATTGACCCCTGTGGTGCACTCTCCACGCCTGCATTGAGTGCCCTTGAAGTGACGCCTGGTAAATACCCGCGTCATCATCAATACCGAAATCTGTGTACAAGGCAGATTGGCACACCCAGCAATGGGTAATATACCGTGATGATATAGATATATATTTACCGATTTCAGGATATTAAATCATTGTTTACATGTACAAAAGTAGGCTGGTAACTATGTAATAACTGTATCTGTAGGGTAATATTATTATCATACTGACTTGTCAACAACGGTCTACAAAATGAAAATAATATAAAATGAAAATATAATGCTCTTCATTAATACAAACAGATAACGTTAGCCTATCGTTCTAAATACGGTCTACTTTATTCTAAAGTAATAAACATGCGGAACAAAGCACATAATTTGAATATTTGTCTTATTGACATATGTCAAAATAATTGTTCTGTTAAGCATAGCAATCTGAAAGTAGCATTAATGAGCGAATTTCAAAAAATGGTATATTTATCAATAATGTCTTAATTTTCTGAAACCGATAAACTATTGAACAAACCACGGATGTTATTAATCATAACAAGCCTTAGATGTTTTAAAATCCTCGCTTTACGAGCTCGGATTTCAAATCGACATCTTCGGCAGTTATGATATATATATATATATATATATATATATATATATATATATATATATATATAACATTCCTAGGTATGTTAATAGTTATTATTTCATACTGTGTCGCATTTCCATTGTTTATAGGAGTGATTTCAGTCCGGTAAATGAGGTTTTAGAGAACTAATATTCTTTACCGGTTTCAGGATATTATTCCATTGTTTATATGTACAAAAGTAGGCTGGTAACTAAGTAATAACTGTATCTGTATGGTAATATTATTACCATATTGACTTGTTAACAACGGTCTACGAAATGAAAATAAAATAAATTGAAAATATAATGCTTTTCATTAATACATACACATAACGTTAGCCTATCGTTCTAAATACGGTCTATTTTATTCTAAAGTAATAAACATGTGGAACAGAGCACTTAATTTGAATATTTGTCATATTGACATATGTCAAAATAATTGTTCTATTAACCATAGCAATCTGAAAGTAGTATTATTGAGATAATATCAAAAAATGGTATTTATCAATAATGTCTTTATTTTCTGAAACCGATAAACTATTGAACAAACCACGGATGTTATTAATCATAACTAGCCTTAGATGTCTTAAAATCCTCGCTCTACGAGCTTGGATTTCAAACCGACATCTACGGCAGTTATGATATACATAACATTCTTAGGTATGTTAATAGCTATTACGGTACTGTATTGTTACTAAGCAACCTACTTATAATTGAACTGTCAAACACATATAATTTATGATGAAATTCAAAATGAAATAGAATGAAACAATTATTTCCAAATAAATAAGAAAATTATCTACATTTTGTTCATCAGGAGCATAGACCCACGGAGTATTTTGACCATAAGGAAGAACTAGAAAATCATAAAAAACACTAGTGCCTGAAAAGTACTTTTCACGCACGGTTCTAGGAAAATGGTATTTTATACTAAATCGTTTTGATGTTATATAATTATACCACTATTTTACTAGACAAAATGGCGGCCAAATGGGGGGATTTGTCGTCGTCCGACCTGCCCTCCAAAGTTCAATTTTTCTCCTATTGAAACTGTCGATATTACCAACCTTGATATTTTAATATTTCTTTCAATAATAATTTTGAAATAAAAGTAAATTAATGCGAAATAAGTATATATACAATATCCATTTGTAATACTTATTTTTCAATACCTATGCTCGAGGGGTTAACCACTACCTGAAAATTTGTACACTGATTTCCAAAAATGGAAATATTTTGTAATATATTTCCATATTTCCGAATTTCCAGCAGTATTTCTACTTATTTCCAGAATTTTTTAGTATTTCCGAAATATATTAATATTTCCGTACAATTTCTAATATTTCCTTACAATCCTAATATTTCCTTGGTATTTCTAATATTTCTATATTATTTCCAATATTTTTTTAATGTTTCCAATTGAAGGAATATAAATTAAATAAAGATTCGTCTCGGTGTCACAAGAGTATTTATTGAAAACATAAGAATAACTATTTTTTTTACTGAACATCTACTGCCATATATTTAAAATTATTAAATTGTAAATGAAGAATTTTTGTGAGAAATTATTGTTAATTAATAATAGAATCGTTTACGGTTCTCGATGTTACAAAAATAACTGTATAAAAACAGTTTATAATATATAAAATGTATAAACAAAATTTAGACTTTTGATGAATATAGGTGAATGAAAACAAATATTATTTTTATATATTAAACTTGCAACACTCACGTTTTGCACTGAAGTGATGGTGCGGTTAACACATGCTCGATAGTATTTCTACAATATTTCTTAAATATTTCCGAGTATTTCCGAATATTTCCAAATATTTCCGAATATTTCCGAGTATTTCCAAGTATTTCCATGTATTTCCGAATATTTCCGAGTATTTCGTTGTATTTCGAGTATTTCTATGTATTTCGGAAATATTTTTTGTAAAATGTACACTGATTTCCAGTGGTGGGTAACCCCTCGCCTATGCTATTCTTAAATAGTGTTAGAGAAAGTGTAGTCTAAACTAGAATAGTATTTCCGCCACACTCGCAAAACTGTAAACCTCGCCTACGGATCGGCCTACAAACTTTTCGCTCGCACGAAAATTATCTATTCACTATTCCATACTAGTTATGGAAAATACTATTGCACTCTTAATTACAACTTTATATTTCTGTAGATTCTTTTGTCATCTGTTAGCTAAGCTAAGCTAGGCTTCCTACTTCCTCCCTGTCATTATTTCGGCCCATAAAATAAACTATAAAGATTTAATATCTGGTGTTTAATTAGTATATCTCTCAATTACTCGGGCTCCGCACACCCTCTTAAAGGGATGATGTCCTAAAGAAGACTCACGCGGAATTACATTAGCCACCAAAATTAAATTAAATCCATGAACAACTCTGAAGTGGAATGAGTGTGGTTGAAACTTTCTGCCAGATCATCGCGCTGTGTCAGTCCTGCTAAACGCTCTTGCTAGTCTGTCTTCATTGTGCACTAATGCCGGGATCCTGCTGCCTCTACTCCTGCTCAGTGGCGCAGCAGGAAAAAGGCAAAGAGACAATTATACAAACGGGAAGTTTTACATATGGTAGGGGATACGGTCTATCGAAATTCAAACGTAGATGAATTACTAAAAAAGTAATTCTATGAATAATATTTTATCAAATATTTGCTTTTCATTTCTTATAAAAAGTTTATTACCTTCTGTCACCTTTAGGTAAGGAAGGTATTGTCTTTGGTCTTTAGTTTTTAATCAATAAACACGTTTTAGGGTCCCTAGAATACGATTTTACTATTTTTACGATGATGTGTGTGTGTGTGTGTGTGTGTGTGTGTGTGTGTGTGTGTGTGTGTGTGTGTGTGTGTGTGTGTGTGTGTGTGTGTGTGTGTGTGAGTGTGTGTGTGAGTGTGTGTGTGTGTGTGTGTGTAACAAAAACTTCGTTTGCGATAACTCTAATACTACAATTTCAAATATAATTCTTTCGTATTCTTCTTCGTTACATCCATATGAAAAGCTGATTAAATTTTGGTTACAATTGATCAACCGGAAGATTTTAACAGTTTTTCTTGAAAAAACTATGTTAAATACCATTTTTTTACATATAATGTTATAAATATTAAAGAATATTTTATTCTCTATACGATTTAACTGCATTTTATACTTAATATTAAACGGATATAGTTAAAAAATTATAAAGAGATTAAATTTCATAAACTAGCCAAAGCTATGGAAACAGCACCTTACCTTCCGTCAGTTCTATGTATTTTGTATAAATGTCATACAGAAAGTTCCTTGCAAAAAGATTCTATTTCTTGTACATTACCTTATGACAGTTGCATGTATTTTATACAAATTCCATACAGAACAAAAGATCCTATATTTCCAGCAAAATTATAACGCAAACATACTGTCAACTGTACTTGACACTGACACCTTTCAATCAGAATTTTCTTAATATAGCAGCTGTTATAGCATAGCTGGCTAATATATGATATTTTAATTTCTTTATAATTCATTTAATATGAGATATAAAATGTATTCAAATCGTATAGAGAATAAAATATTCTTTAATATTTATAAATAAATAAATAAATATATCATCACGGCTTATTACCCATTGTTGGGTGTGCCAATAACATTAAATGTTAAACAATGATATTTAACATCGTTTTTTCAAGAAAAACCTTACTGTTAAAATCTTAAAATGTTTATTGGAGAAAAATCTAATCAACTCTTCAAATGGATGTGAAGAGGAATACGAAAGATTTATAATTTTTGAAATTGTAGTATTAGAGTTATCGTATTAGAAAATTTGGACACACACACACACACACACACACACACACACACACACACACACACACACACACACACACACACACACACACACACACACACACACACAAACAAACACATATATACATACACACACACGCACATACAGACCATCGTAAAAATAGTAAAATCGCATTCTAGGGACCCTAAAACGTGCTTATTCATCCAAAACTCACCACCGATATTTTTTGACCAAAGACAATACCTTCCTTACCTAAAGGTGACGAAAGGTAAAAATTATAAAGAAATTAAATTTCATAAAGTAGTCATAGCTATGACACAGCTACTATGTTAATAAAATTTTGATTGAAAGGTGTCAGTGTCAAGTAAAATTTACACAGTGTGTTTGTCTTATAATTTTACTGGAAATATAGGATCTTTTGTAAGAAATTCTCTGTATAAAATACATACAACTGCCGGAAGGTAATGTACAAGAAATAGAATCTTTTACAAGGAACTGTCTGTATGAAATTTGTACAAAATACATAGAAATTCTCTGTATAAAATACATACAACTGCCGGAAGGTAATGTACAAGAACTAGAATCTTTTACAATGAACTATCTGTATGAAATTTGTACAAAATACATAGAACTGACGGAAGGTAATGTGCTGGCCACATCAGATTTTTTAAGTGTATCTTTGAAATAAAGTTTTATTTTTTGTATCATCGATATTATACATTTATGTCAATTCGATGGAACATCTCTTGTTTTAACTGACAGTTAATATTGTTTATTTATCTTGATGTTATAGTTATTAACGTCATAAGGCTGATATGTAGCAAATAACAGATGAGGTTGAATGTTGTAAAATCGAGGCGATAGGCGAGATTGTATAATCAACCGTGTCTGTTATTTGTATATCAGCCGTGTGACGTTCAGTATTTTTCATAATAACATAAAATATCTTCTTAAAATTCTATTTTCTATGGCATATTGACAGGTGACAGCTCTTCATGACAATTTCATGATGCTGAGATTTTTTTAGGAACACATGATTTTTAATAATTGTACTGTTATAAAAAATAACGGCCGTGGCTGTTTTGATGCATATATCGGTTGAGCATACAGTACTGTTAAAGCACATTTAACAGTATGGTATTATGAAAAAATTTTAACGGGGGATTGTAAGATTGTCCCGTAAAGTTTTTAATTTTTGGTAATGGAGATGAGATTATATTTATCCTGTTGGGATCAAAATCCTGTAGTTTTAGCTTACGAATCAGAAGCGCTACAACTTGTTAAACTTTTTTATAAATTTCGCATGTCGTTTTGCAAAAAAAATACAATCTCTTTTTTGATGGGTATTGCCTGGTCGATAAAGACACTTCTGCCAGAGCGTTTATAATCCCTTATAAACCCCAGTTGTACGCCCGTGGCGGAATTAGCTCCGGAACCTTCACGCATCACCGGAAGTCGCGTCAAGATGTTTAAAGTAATACGCATCCCGGATCCAAGCAACCCGTGGATGACATGCGGAAAACAGAACAATTAGATGCCATTAGCGGCACTTCATATAGACATCCCCATCCCCCCTCGCCCCGCAGTCGCTCCTTATATCCCGATAAGGAGAATTCGGCATTGGCAACGTCTTGTTTGCAAACTTCCGCGATTGTGTTAAGCGACGTGTCAGACCGAAGATGGAAAAGTCTAGAGCAGAGCAGGTACGAGAGAAGAGTATTTTACTACAGATGTAGGTACCAATCAGATTTCATAACTTTACTGACAACTTTGTAACTTCAGATGGGATACGTATGTGATGTGCTTTTTATTTTCAATCCTGAATAGACCAACTCCAAGCAACTTTCTATAGGGACTGGATATTTAAAAATTAGTTTAGCATTAGAATGCCAATTTACACATAACATTCAAAAATATTTTACCTTAGAGGGAAAGATTCATATCTCACATTTTTGTAAAAATTAAGAAAATCATATTCTACAAGTAATGGAATGGGCCATATTATGCCATTCCAAACGTGTTGTAAATTAAAAATTGATTAATATACAGGGTGCGGCAGAACCAATTGAACAGTTTGGTGGGACAGGTGTTCGGGCGGTGGCGGGGGTAAGCAGCTGCACTAGGTCTCCTTTTGTTTTGTCGGCATCCCCATTTTAGTACCCAATATAGTTTGGAGCGGAGTACATCGTGACTTTGCCGTGCGTGCGTTTTATTAAAACAACCGATCTATGATTGCGACGCAAAGAGCTTTTCGGCGACGGTTCAACATTCCGCGAAATAATGCTATTCCTACTGCGAACACAATTCGGTCCTGGCACACTAAGAATAGGTACACATGGCCGACGAAGCCCCTTCAGAACACCAGAAAATGTGGAGCTAGTGAGAGCAGCAGTCGAACAATCGAAGGTACGCTATTGCATTGGGGGTTTCAGACCGCAGTTTGAGGAGGATTCTGCATTTAGATTTGAATTCCCATCCCTTCAAAATAATGATGGTTCAGGAATTGAACCCAGCAGACTACGCTAACCGCCAAAATATGTGTGAGGAAAATCCCGATTTAAGCATTTATGCGACTTCTTTCTTTGGAGATATCTAAAGGAAAAAGTGTCAAAACCTGTTAGAGCTAAGGGAGCAGATTGTTAAAGAAGCAAACGCGATACCCCGCGAAATGTGTCGACGAGCTGTTCAAAACTTCAGAAATCGGCTCCAGCAATATATTACAGCTAACGGCCGCCATCTTAAAGATATTATTTTTAAAAACATTTTTTTCATATATACCCTGATTTCTTTTTTATAACTTTTCAAAACTGCTCATTTGGTTCTGTCTCACTCTGTATCATAAATATAAATAAATATATCACGGCATATTATCCATTGCTGGCCGCAAGAGAAGCATGGGAACATGTAAATAGTCCGGTGGAAAAAGATGACATAGTCATGTATACAGACGGATCCAAAACACCAAATGGAACTGGAGCAGGAATATATGGAGCTAAAGGACTGAGGCACAATCAGTCGATTGGACTCGGGACTTATACGACAGTATTCCATGCAGAACTGTACGCAATTTTAATCTGCGCCAAATTGATAATAGATAGCCACTTTAACAACAGAAGAATCTCTATAGTAACAGACAGCCAAGTCGCACTAAAAGCACTAGAATCCTGTGAGACAGAATCTGGGCTTGTTCTGTTCTAGAGTGCATCCACAGATTAAATGCATTAGGAGCGATGAACAAATTGAAATTAATATGGGTACCCGGGCATTCAGAGATCGAAGGAAAACAGGTAGCAGATAGTCTGGCTAAGAAGGAGACAAATTTTCCTTTCACAGGACCAGAACCGGCTTTCGGAATCTCAGCGGAGACAGTTAAGCTGGAAATAGAAACATTGCTGAATCAATGGCACAAGAATCACTGGTTGGAGTCACCAGGGCAGAGACACTCAAAGCTCTTCCTAAATGAACCAACCAAGAAAAGAACGGAACATTTACTCCTAATGAGCAAACAAGACGTTAAATTAACAACAGGACTCCGAACAGGACACTGTTTATTAAACAAACACCTACACACGATGGGACTAACATAAGAACCAACATGCAGGGGGTGTGGTGAAGAGGAAGAAACCCCTCAGCACCTTATATGCCACTGTGAAGCCTTTACGAGCAGCAGATATAATATCCTGGGGGCAGAAAAGATACAGCAGGATATGCTAAAAGATTTAGACCTGAAGAAAACCCTGAAGTTTATTAAACAAACAGGACTCCTAGAATAGGAGTAAATCTGGAGGGTACAATAGATCTACAGGTCGCAGTACAGGGATCCACAGGAGACCACCTCTTGCAATATAATAATAATAATAATAAATCCATTGCTGGGTGTGCCAGTCTGCTTTGTAAGCAGATTTCGGTAATGATGATGACATATTTGTACCGTGAGGGCGTTTACCAAGCGTCACCTCACACACATTTATTGCGGGCGTGGAAACTGCATCACAGGGGTCAATTTTATGCCATTTAAAATTCTATATATTTGGCGTCGGTTTGGATTGTACCCGGTTCTTTAGATTCGCGACCAGACACTCAGGCCCGCTGCCATGTGACCCCACAATATTATTAAAATCTAGTTCCTTTATTTTTGGTGGCATATATTCCTTATCTATATCTACATTACCACTTGACAATTTTCTCTACAAAATATTATTTAGTTCATTTTCTAGGCAATATATTATTGTTTAGCTAACTTACTGCTCTAAAGATCTCAAAAAATCTGTAAAAGTTAACAAAAAACTCCAGGATTCCAAGACTACGTTATTATAGCGTAACGAAAAATGCTCCGTACATTTCACCTTCCTTTCCCAATTAACTTCCACGGTTGTTATGGAAACGACATGTTATTTGTCGCTACGCTATCATAGCGTAGTCTTGGGATCCCACCCCTGAACTGTTCAAAACGTCAAACGTCATTCAGAAATAAATAAAAATAAGTGTTGTAACCGTAGTAACCGAATCAAGATATATAACTATTTAACATACCACGTTAATATGCGGCTAGACAGATTCTGATTGAGCAAAAGCCGTGCGGTATTATTCCAACATAATTTTATCATGTACCAGGAACGTAAATTATATAATGTTAAAGGATCGTATGTCCACTATTACTAGTTCCTAAGACACAAGTACGTAGTTTACAAGCAGTTTTTAAACTGTTTTCATAACGTGAAATGTCAAACTAAACAACTAAACAAGTTGGCTGTGGATAGTTTGTATTGATCATCATCATCATCATCATATTTCTTTTGATTTATACTCGTATAATTATGAATATACAATTAATTTAAATAGAAGCTATGAATGCTTATTATTTTACTATAACTCGCACTATGAGAAACAATCACAGCATAAACCGATGCAGTCTCATATAAATTAGCTAAATTTTTTAGTAACTTGCTACTGATGACGTAAATCGGTTAATACCGTGGTACGACCATACTGTACCTCTGAGCGATTTAAAAAAAATATAAATATACTTTTCATTCATTAATTTGGATTGAGAGTATAAATCTTTAGGCGAAGAAATTCAAGAGCTGTAAATATTGCTGGGTAATAAACAATTTCCCCCCGTTGTATTAAAAGGCAGTAAACGTCCGTTTGATTAGTCCATTATGGTTAAAATACAAACGGTCCTCATTTTCCTATCTGCAATCTGTTGGCTTTTACAGGCCTCTTATCCGTTGAATCGCCGAAAAGGGTTGACTGCGCACTTCTTACGACCAATGCCACCCCCTCCCCTACAGGACCGGTTTCAGATAAATGCTTACCAAACTTAATTTTAATAAAATATCCATAGATATTTTACAATTAATTATTGAAATTTGTGTAATATTTTGAAAAAGCCACGTGATCAGAAACAGAATGTGACTTCAATGTACATTTTAATAAGTGACAAACTGTCACCTTTTTATTTATATAAATAGCGTACGCGAAGGAAAAACTGTTTTCCTATTGCCCTTGATGAATAGCGTGCTGTATGTACTCTGACGTCACAGGAATGGGGGGCTGTTTTTCAAAACTATTACTGCCGCCAATCATTTCATTTAATAATAATAGATAATGAAAATTACAATAAATTATTATTTTTATTACTATGAAAAATATTGCATAAACTTTCATTTAAAATACTTTTAAAAAGTCTAATGTGGCCATAGTGATGTACGCGAGACGAGACGAGACGGGACATATAAAATATCGATCTCGTCTCGATTTCAGATCTGCAGTCTCGATCTCGCTCTCGTTCTCGCACATTTTTTTTGGCTCTCGTCTCGTTCTCGCGCGAGAGTCTCGCTGTAAAAATAAGCGCTTGCGCACTTCGTATTTACCTCGATATTTACATATCAGTTGACAAAAGACATCAAGTTCGCACCAATCGTTCCGTCTTCCGTGTATTTATAGTCGTATAACTACAATAAAGAGACGAAACACTAAATTCTAGTCACTAAATTATTTCAATACGAACATCTGTTAATACATTCTGTCATCAGTAAAACTAATTAACCATTAAAACATTTTTTTGTAACTAAAAGTTTCTATACTTTATCATTAACTATATGCCATTATTTAAGTAAGATTTACTCAAAAAAAAGCGCTACACTGGGAACCCGCTGGCAACCAATCACTCCGCTTTACTCCGTGTTGGCTCCTATCCACGATTAATATAAGATCCTTTACTTTTCAGGGACGACAAGAATTTTATTAACCGTAGTTTTAACTGGGATGAATTAGAGCCTGTTGAAGAAAACTAGTTCTATTAGATGCAAAACCGATTTAGTATTTTACATTTCCTCACTCTGCGACCGATATCATTCGAATCTAGATAGACTCAAAAAATATAGTCAATTCATATATTTTTCACATTCACGTGTTCTATGTACGAATTACCGTTGACTCTACTCCCTGAACGGTGCATTTTTCATTGAATTTATGGATCAAAGCTATAAAGTTACAAATACTTTTTATTGCGAGATTCTCGCGAGATTTCTCGCTTCTCGCAGTTGTTATATCGATCTCGCCTCGAATTTTAAATTGCAATCTCGCTCTCGTTCTCGTCTCGCATAATGCAATGAGACGAGAGGAGATGCGCTTATTGTTTTTCCTTGAAAATCTGTTAGGAGCTCCAAGTTAAATACAACTTCCGGTTTATTATATTTACTGATAATCTAATATGTTGTTTCAAATTATATACTAATTCTTAATACTAAATCTGGGAAGTTTGGAGCTTCCAGTAAAGTACCACTGTCGGTTTATCGATTATAACAAAAATCTAATATATCATTCTCATTAATATAAAAGTCTTAAATACCAAATTTGAAAATTTTTGCATTATCAACAAGGACAGCATTGTAAAAATAGTAAAATCGTGTTGTAGGGATCCTAATTTGTGTTTATTCACTGAAAAATCACTTTTTTTTTTTTTGGGCCGGAAACATTGCTTACCTATGGTACGACGGGAGATAAAAAATGTGAAACCGGTTCATTGAAACCAAATTTTAGTCACCAAACAAAAATTAATGAACTTCACTGATATTTGAACCCCAAGCTACTAAAAATATTTAATAATATTTGGTTAGCAAATATCGGTAATGATGTCAGACCGGCCCTGATTTCGTTTAGTTTGCCTGTCCAGTGGTAATAAAAGAATTTAGCGATGATAAATCTCCAAATCAATAGTGCACAGCGATAGAAACTTATAAAACGCGTGTAAAAAGATTAAAACTTCGCACATAAGTCATTTGAAACTTTGGAGTTTTATTGCTTAGGTGCAACAATGTACAAGAGAACTTGCGAATACTGACAATGTGCTCTTAGCATACACAAACTTTCCAACAAAATCACAACAGAATTTATTTTCTCCAAAAATAAACCTAGACGCTTTAAAAATTGATGGGCAGGGGATGTTTCTGTCGAAGAAGAAGAAGAAGATTTTATTGGATTAAACTTAACATCAAGTGATATTTGATAGGTAGGTGAAACTGTATTAACAAGAAAAGTTTTTGACGTTTGATTCTTCAAGTTGTTTTCCATTTTCGCCAAGAGTAGACAAAATCTATTTCACTCCATATCCACTAATGAAACACTATTAGCATCATTGCTTGTATCTACTTCTGGGTGTACTAATTTATTTTTATTTAGTATTTAGCGTTCAAATGTGCTTTTTTATAACTTAGAATATATTTTACGCACCTACATGAGCGTAAGAAATACGTGGCAGCATTGTGAACGCTGCCCTAGGAATACTATAGCTCAACTTTACGCTTACGTTTACGCTGATGTTATTCTCACGCTTAGGTCCATTGTGAAATAAGCATAATAATTATTAGTACCATACCACTAATGCGGTTTAGAAATTTGACATTGACGTATATCGTTTAATTTTGTTATGATGATGTTTTAAAGTAGCGGTAGTGGAGATAAAAATACCAAAGAAACCAGGATTATTTCCTGGTTACCGTGGTCCGACTTTTTACCAATCCTTATCAAGAACCGCGTTACTAGTGATGCTCGCGAGGCCAGAGGGGACGAGATATATAAAATATCGATCTCGTCTCGTTTTCGGATCTGTAATCTTGATCTCGCTCTCGTTCTAGCACATTTTTTTGGGTCTCATCTCGTTCTCGCACGTGAGTCTCGCGAGAGTCTCGCTATAGAAATAAGCGCTTGCGCACTACGTATTTACGTAACAGTTTAATTACAAGGGACAAGTTCGCATCAATCGCACCGTCTTCCGTGTATTTGCAGTCGTATAAGTATCAATATAATAAACGAAACACTAAAAAATAAAAGTTGGTAAATAATTTAATTTACCTGTAAAATATCCAATTTATCACGAAATTGTGATCTCTAAACTGTTTCAATATAAACATCTGTTAATACATTCTGTCATCGGTAAAACGAATTAAAACATTAAACAATTCTTTTTTGTAACTTTGCAAATCGCGGGAAACCAATCAATCCGCTTCCCTCCGTTTTGGCTCCCATCGACGCTCAATATAATATCTTTTACTTTTTAGGGACGGCAAGAAAATGTTAACCGTGGTTTTAATTGGAGTGAATTAGGGATTAAAATATTAGAGAAAACTAGTTCTATTGAATGCAAGACAGATTTTGTTTTCATTTTGCATTTCCTCACTCTGGGACCGATACCAATCGACTCTAAATAGACTCAATAATATAGTGAATTCATATAATTTTCACAGTCTCGTATTCTATGCATGAATTAGCGTTGAGTTCACTGCATTTTTCATTGAATTTATGAATTAAAGCTATAAAGTTACAAATACTTTTTATTGCGACACTCTCGCGAGAATCTCGCGAGATTTCTGGCTTCTCGCAGTTGTTATATCGATCTCGCCTCGAATTTTAAACTGCAATCTCGCGACGAGACGTGATGCGAGAGTACTCTCGCCTCGTCGTGCATCACTACGCGTTACGAATAGAATTTCAGGATTTACGGAACACTAAACCGTAAACCGTAAATTTACCAGCTGACTTATTTTTGAATTTTGAATGCGATTACATTAACATTTATATTTTTATAATAACAAAATAAAAGTTAAGTAAAGGACACTACTAAATTTGACAGAAGGGGCGAAACTAAAATCTTAATTTATACAATTTGTAAATGGTCATCGGTCATCTTTAAACAATTTACTGTACATAATTCCACATGTATTTTTTTTCTAAAGCTCCTGATTTGTCAAGGCTCTTAAATTGTAGTGGTAGTCAAAATAAATCAATTTTGAAAAGGGTTTCATTCATTCAATAGGAATAAAATGCCATTAAACAATATTCGCTTCTTGAAGCGTCTAAAAAAATATATAGAGATATAGAAAATTGTTGTGGTCGTGAATGAGGTAGAGATTAATCGACTTCCGTCCTTTTCGTGATGGCAAAGTTGTGTTATGAAAAAAGTCCGGGAAACATAATTTCATCCTGAATAGGCAAAAGTTCATGCGAGGATCTGATTTACAGTATGTAAGTAAGTTGTTAGAGTTGAGTAAGAAACCCCTTGTTTCCAATAACTTGGGAAAGAAAAAGAACACTGTGCAAATGTAACTTTTAAATGAACCCAGCAAAAAGAAAAGCAAACGAGTTATAGTGTTCTCTTGCCATGCCGTAAAGTAAGTTTGGTTTTTTAATTTTATTACAGGAGACACCTGAGATAAAAAGGCAATCCCGGTCAAGCCACTAATTACCTACTTGCGGAGATAAGCTTCGGGGAAAGAAATAAAATGTCTGAGCGGGGCGGATAGATGGGTGTGGATGTAATTAGTCCGGAGGTACAGGGAGGCCGACGAGGACGCTGGGAAGGCTCGACGCCGACGCCCACGACGCCAAGGGACGAGTGATAAAACGGCGCAGAGTTTATCTCCCGGGCATGTAACGCCGACGGCTAAGCATCTCGACAGAAACAGAGGTAAGCGAACATATATACCAACACTACTTATATACTCCAAACATATATATATATATATATATATATATATATATATATATATATATATATATATATATATATATATATATATATATATATATATATATATATATATAGGGTGTAAATGAAATAAGTGCATTAATTTTAACCAGTAATGTAACTCGGCGAGAGCAACAATATTTCTTAATAACTTTTTCTCGAAATCCCATATTTTTTTAGCATTTTTACCACCCCGTAAATTGACGAATCGTTCCAAATATTTTTGTGATAATTGAATGCAGTAGCAATAGCTATGAAAAATTTTGTTTTAGCAATTGACATTCCTGTCAATTGTTGCAATTAAATTTTGACATTAGTAATAAACTTGTTTATAAGGTAAAATTCTGTCAAAATGCGAGTACATAGACATTGTAATTACTTACCTATGGTTTATTTTATTTTTTTTATTCGTATCTGTACTACATTTTATTTGACATCACGGTTGACATAAAGACAGTGTTATGGAGTTGCCAACGTATTTACACGGAGCGTTTCCAAATCATCACCAAATCATTCTGTTCTTAATATTCGCACATTTGTTAATCTTGTACATCTTTATCACATCACAATACGGAGTGTCACATATGACAATTTTAAAAAAAGCAACAGTTATATCCATAACATGTGCAAAAAGTTCTATGTTTTCAGCACATAACAGACTTCAATTTTGGGAATGGCTCATAATGTTCATTAATGAGACTGAATTTACTTGGGAAGGTGTATTTATTATGCACAATACACATCTCGACAGACGAAAATGCTGTAAAAATTTTCATTAAAACATATTTGAGCGGGAACAATAAATGGACGACTAATTATTGGTACTCATGTACCTCTTTTAAATGGACAAAAGTTTGTACTTACATTTTTTGAATAACGTATTTAAACTATTATGATTTATTGACGATAAATAATCATCTCATAACCTAATAACTATGCTTTTGATCTTCCTCTCGTTACCTCGCCCCACCTTGTCATCTACTATTCACAAGTAATTAAAAGCCTGGTTTAATACACAACTTTATAATTTTGCTATCCAAAATTATATTTCTTTATTTTAAAAATTGCCCTATTACGAATTAATAAATAATAAATGTTATTTCCGTTGATTCGTTTATTAATTACTGTGACTGCAAGTGTAACAGATAACCGACAATTTTTGAGCTGTTTGTATCTCACTTGATTACGACAGCAGCCATTTGTTCACCATGGGCGCGCACCGAAATATGCAGTAAATCTTTAAAGAATTTTAACTCAAATTCTAAAAGACTTAGAAAAAAAAAGTTATTAAGAAATATTGTTGCTCTCGTCGAGTTACATTACTGGTTAAATTTAATGCACTTATTTCATTTACACCCTGTATATATATATATATATATATATATATATATATATATATATGTATACAAATGTCAAGTGTAATCGTCACTGTCGATTAGTTAAGGAGAACGTTAGTGGGTAGTGCAGTGTTTAATTTGGGCCTAAATAAATATGATCTTAGATCTTCGCAACATAGGTACTTGTCATAACATTAGTTTTTTCGTAGGGTGTAGAATTAAAAAACACGTGTTCCTTAAAATATTTTATATTTTCAAAAATAATCTCACGACATATGTTTCAAAATGAATATTATCATTCATTTTTATTAGTTTTGATAACGATTGTACATGTATTTCTTTGTTATATATATTCAGTGTTATTATTATAAAACACATTTTCACCTCCTGATGGCAGATGTGGTGCCGAAACTAGTAGAGGCCGAAAATAAGTATAATTTTTAGCCACTGATTGAATTCCAGAAGTTTTCCTTTACCCCCTAAACAAATATGTTGATTCTTTAAAATTTAGTCAAGCTTTCATCTTTTATTAAGGCTTCCTCAGGATTACATTTTAGTATATAATAATTTTGACAATAAAATTATTTTTTGTGATTTTTGTACAATTCACATGAAATAATTAAGAAAAATAAATAGAAAGATATTTCTGTCGTACATGGTTTGTTACATTGTTTACATATATATATATATATATATATATATATATATATATATATATATATATATATATATATATATATATATATATATATATATAATTTTATTGTTCACGTATGAAGGGCATTGCATAAAAAATATATATACCGGGTGTAGAAATGAAAATTAGCGCATAGCGATTTCAATGTTATTTTTCTTAATACCACTATATCTCTTTACGTATTCATTTTAGCGCGAAAAGGGTAAGAATATAAGTTGTGCAAAAATTAAATAGGCAACTTACTTACATAATCATTCATATTTCACGAGATATTAATAAAATAAAATTTAATGTTCTTCTAGAAAAATCGTTAGCAATGCAAAATAAAATTAATTGGAAGGTTTTCAGAAGTGGAAGGAAGAATTATTGTTTTTTATTCATTTATCTTTCCACTTAATATTCAACATGAAAGTGTGATCCTACATATTCATAAACATATACAGGGTGTAAATCGAAAAGTGAAACATATGCGTTTAACATGGAAAATCAGTTTTTCTTTGCGCAAACGTTAACTAACTATTTTATGTAAAACTACTTCAAATAAAAGTCATAGAAATTTAAATTCTTCGGACAGTTAATAATTACGCATTTTTTTACTTTTTGTAATAAATAAATCCATGGTTGTCTAGACTAATTTGTTTATGATTCTGTAAAATCTTACTTACCCTGATGAAAGTGTAATTGTGTACTAAAACATCCATTTTGTAAGAATAAATACTAAATGATATTTCTAATAATTATTAACATGTAACCTAACCCAGGGTCGAGAAAATTATTCATAAAATATACTTACTAACGAAGGTATGGTATTTTAATTCATAGGCCTGCTCAACAAATTTATTGCGCTACGAATGCACGAATAATTAAATATCAACGCCAGTTCTTTTTTTGTTAACACAGATGGCGTTTTTGAATATTTATAGTCCCGCGATAGAATTAAATACATTTCATTTTGTCTACTTTTTGAATGTTTTGGAATATTGGCAAATTACGAATTACCATTCAGAGGTACTGGTTAATTGGAGTAATGCTTACTGATCCCCTCGATAATAATATGTCGCCGATAGATGCGAAATATTTGTCTGAATAAATAATGACCTGGGGCAAACGATGTCCACGAAGCTTCTCAGTTTCGTTGCTTAAATTTTAAGCAAAGCCATCACACCGGGAATCTGAAATTAATTAAAGCGCGAACAATGTTTACACCAAAAGGGCCTTCCTTTCGCGAACCTTCCTAATTACATCAGCGGTCGAAATATTATTCTCAAACAACACCTAGCAGCAGAGACCACCACAAGACAACACGCAGGTCTTGGAGAGTTACACAATGAAATGTGAACATCGTAAAGGACGAAGGATAATATTTAGGAAGTCCTTTCTTAGATAGTTATCGTGCACAAAGAACAAGGATAATGAGAAGGCTGTTATTTGTAGACCGAGGATTCAAATATTCGTACATTTCAAATCATTTTGAGTTTTGTAAACTGGTAGTGTAGAATCGGATAGGGGGAAAGAGAGTTTACTCAGGTCAGTTGTGCCAAAAAGAACAACGATTTCCTGAGTTTATCTGAAGTGATTTGAGATGGGCTGAGATTTTGTCCAAAAAGAATACAACTAATATTGGTGGGCATAACAAGAAAATACAAATAGGGCTGTTGCAAGAATTTTTATATGCCTTCTAAGTATTAAATTTAAAAAGATATCATTAATTAAAGAGCCTCAAATTTTAAAATATTAGCAAATATCCATTTGATATTTTACAATTATTTTTTGAAATTTGGATAATATTTTGAAGAAGTCACGTGATCTGAAACAGAATGTGACGTCACAACACATAGATCTTCATCGGCTCCAATTGGTCCCTTTGTAGTGTCAATTCTCTTTGTTTTCTTACAAGTGTTATAAATAAAATAAAAATAATAAATATATCATTACGGCTTATTACTCATTGCTGGATGTGCCAATCTGCTTTGTACACAGATACGGTAATGATGAAATATTTGCACCGTGCGGGCGCTTACCAGGCGTCACCTCACGGGCACTCATTGCTGGCATGGAGAGTGTACCACAGGAGTCAATTTTGTGCCATATAAAATTCGAAATATTTGGAGTCGGTCGTGATCGAATCCGGTTCCCCAGATTCGCGACCTGACACTCAGGCACGCGGCCACGAGACGCCATAAGTGTTATGATAAGTATATTGTCAAAGTTGTCAAATAAGTGTCAAATTTTTGAGTATGGTTCGTGTCTGATAATAAAAATCCAATATAAAATGAATAATTAACAGTATCGTATTGTGCCGTTTTGCAAAATTGCTGCTAGGAGCAAACCTACTATTGAATTTATAAATATGCCAAAAGATACGAAGAAAAGAAAATTGTGGCTGGAAGTAGTAGGTCGAAGAGCTGATGGTTGGGATTTTACATTTCATTTTACCTTGACTTTTTAACACCCCTTATTTCAACAGCAGTAAAACAAATGTTTTTTGTCACCATCCAGTTATCGACTTTCAGTAAACTGTCCGACTTAGCTTGAGTGTAGTCTATAGCCATATTACTTTCTTACTCATTTATAATGGAAAATGTCAACGTTAAATGTCAAATTAGAAGTTTGTTATTAATATGTGACAAACTAACGCCTACGTGTGTTTATCTAAATAACAAAAATAAATGAAAGTGATAGAAAAACTATTTTTCTATTGGCTGTGAATGACGTAATGTATGTGCTTCTACGATTTAATTATTTACGAAAATAACAACAAATTAATAATGTCATGACACTGACAAGTGATATGATATAAGTTATCATGATATCATCACAATGGCGAAAATTGACAATTGAGCCCTAGGTCAAAGGTACCTCACAGCAAGTGAGATCGGAAAATTGTCTCCTGGAGCAGTAATTGGCTTCATACGAAGTCTGGAACTACTTTCAGGTAACTAAGATAGGACCATGTTACAATAGATGTTACAGATCGCAGTGACACAAATGGTTGGCGCCTAAAGGCCGCAACTAAAATAATAATGATGAAAACATATGATTACATCTTTTACCTTTTCGTCATCTTTGTTGCAAGCTACATATTTTGTCGAGACAGTGATTGTGAGTTTATTTGCTGTTAAAGAATATCGGTAAATATTTGCGGTGTTCCGGTGGATAAGTCTCCATTCAATTCGAGTAATTTAAAAATAAAAATATCGTCCATTGCCTGGAATCCCGACGAGAACAGACAGACATACAGACAGCAGAGCCCTCCATATTGAATTGCAATCCATCGGCATATAAATGAGCGTCATTTCGAACCTATCCTTCCTCTTCCTATTTATATTCATCAAAGAAAGCGCTCACATCGATCGAAATTTAAATATGCGTTGTTGTGTTTCGTATTTAGGTCCCCGGGACCGGAAATAAATTTACTTACCCGCGCTACGAAGTCGTGGATTATATTAGAGAAATAAAAGA
The DNA here is from genome assembly GCA_963082715.1 of Harpalus rubripes. NCBI lineage: Eukaryota > Metazoa > Arthropoda > Insecta > Coleoptera > Carabidae > Harpalus > Harpalus rubripes. The sequence goes on from OY720450.1 coordinate 81,636,316, forward strand.
ACACAGACGCTGCTCTGCTCGGCGTCGCCAACCGCGGGAATTTATAGAATTAGGCTGTCACTTGTCTAGCAAGAGAACAGCACGTTACGCGACTCATCTCACCTGCAGCAAGATATCATTTTCTCATAGTCGACGGTAGATGCGAAGATGGCTTTTCTAGTTGCGCGGCAGATTTTGCAATCCTGATGATTTAGATACAAAATAGAGGTTTCAAGGGAACTGAAATAGAAAAGTAGCAGTATACAGGCTGTCTTGGAAATAAGGGGACATGGCTTAACCACAGATTCCTGGGACCAAAATAAGACGATTTTACTAAACATACCTATATCCGACAGTGCACCGTTTAGGCAGTATTCTGCTTTAAAGTCCTTCTAAAAAAAAATTATATAGCTTATAATAATGAAACGCTTTGTTCGATTTGAATGAAATTTAGTATTACAATTCATATGGACATAATTCATCTTTTAAGATGGTATTTGTTATTGTTAGTGAACCACCAGTGTATGAAACTTGGGTGTCGCGACCATGATTAAACTATAACTTTTTAATGGTAACGCCAATAATGTAAATTTAATGTTTTTCAGAAAGATAGATTCAATAGTAAACTTTCATGTCTGTGCGTAAGTTATGATATCTGTAACGATTTAGTCAGAAAAAAATTAAATGTAAGTGACTGCGCCGTGTAATTTTTAAAATAAATTTTATCTAGCAGTCTATCCAAATGTCAAACTACTAGTTTTTAATGACAGAAACAATTTTTACCTTCCACTACCCTTGGTAAGGGAGGTATAGGGATCGTGGTAAAAATCGCATATCGAGATTTTGGTAAATGACCACGTTTTAAGGTCCCTAGAATCCAATTTTAACATTTTCACGATGATGTCTGTGTGTATGTGTGTGTGTGTGTGGATCCTCCACTTTAACTCAAATACTATCATTTAGAAAATATTGAAACCTTGTATTTCGAACTTTTTCCGTAATGGAAAGAGCCCATTAGATTTTGGTGTAAATCGGATAACTGCAAATGGCACTTTACTAGAAGCTCAAAATAGTTTTTCTTCGATAAATACCTTTAAATGTTATTTTTCCGCAAATGAAGTTATTATAAAAATTTAAGATTATTAAATTTTCTACGAATTTGAATTAATACTTTTTGTATATACTTTATGGATTAATTTATAAAATTATCTATAATTTAAATACCGGAGCGTGCGCTTTAAACAAACCAAACTCCTTGGTTGCACAGTTATTTAAATGTATGTAACTGACAGATAAATGTCACTGTCAAAGAACTAATCATTTCAAATTGATAATAGTCACGTTTTAAAAAGTAAATAGAACAATAGGAAAGAAAATCTATACAGTTTTCAGAATATGTAAATATGTAGGTATGTATTTAGATTAATAAAAATTAATGATTCGCAAAAAAGTTTAAGCTAATTCTTATTTTTGGATTAGTGAATTCTATTTTTCCCGGTATTTAAAATTTAATCTTCATTTTATTATCAAAAAAGGTAGTTACTTGGATTAGATTAGACTATATTTTAAGTAATAAACTGTCAAAATTAGAGTAAAATTGGCTAATCCAAAAATAAGCATTAGCTTAATTCTTTTTTTTTGTTACTCGGGTGGTAAATGGTGGGAGGTATTGTGTTGGCCACACCTGATTTTTATTTTATATTAAAATGTTTGTAAAGATATTCATAATATGTGAATTAATGGTTATTAAAAAAGAACAGACCGATGACCACAAAATATTTATTTTTATTAGCTTTTTACTTCCTTGCACATAGTAATGGAGGTATTGTAATCGCGAAAAATTTCGGTATTCAAATTTCAGTAGAAATATCCATTGTGACCATCCCTGAATCCATTTTGACTAATTTCGTCGTGATGTGTATACGTACGTACGAAATAAATGTTTCAAATAAAAGTTTTAGAGAAGTTAATTCTGCATCTAGCACATCAAGTATTATTAATAGCCCTTTGTATAAGCGAGATATGTTAATTTAAAAACTATATACTTTTTGATTTTTGTAAGCTTGCTATGGATTAGGACAAAAAATAACAAAAAAATATGTTAATGACAAATTACGTCAAATACGTGCAATTTTATGATTGGGTCTATACTTCATGTTAGTCTTGCATACAAAGAAGTCGTGTGGTATCCACATCAGATATATTAAATTTTGAAAAAAACATTTTATTGTGGGGCCGATTCCACAAACATGAGAAAATAGTGAGTGGGGCAATGAAATGCGATGCGCCGTTTCACGCTTCGTGTCTTGTTACGGGCGAGTGCGATAAAATTAAAATTCCGTGTCACTGCAACCTGATATTATGAGCGTTCGGTGTTTGTTTTGTTCTGCTGCAACAAATGAACCGCGAGATAAGCCTCCGTCGCGTTTGCACGTTGTTCAAATACGTTTTTTCCACCGTTTTGTTGTTCTAATTTATGAACCTAGTACTAAACATTCTTACAAAAAGTTATTTTCCAAGTTAAGGGAATTTGTATGCATCAGCAGGATGCATAAATAACTTTCTCGTAGGATTATTTTTTATTATTAATTATGTGACGCATCACTGGCCGACTTTTTCTAGTGGTCTGTTTGTACGGAGGATTTAATTGGATTAGAAGCAACGTTGCTCCTTTTTGTAACTTATTTGAATGTGGAACTATCTCGTGGAAGAGTTTCTATCATAATTATAACTCACTTTCGTTATTCAAAAACATTTCTCTCTCTAGGTTTTAGTAAAAAATTACGTATATTCCTGGATGATACTTCAGTTTTATGCGTGAATATGTTTCTGATAATTAATGAGTGATTACTTACACACCAAAATTTTGTTGTACTCTTGGTCATACCTAATATTTTCTTTTATCGTTTTTGTGAGCAAATTGATGTGTATGTGTTTTTTAAGAATTTTTGCACAATGTTGATTAATTGAATGTAGAAACGATTATATTTTTACCTTCCGTCACCTTTAGGTAAGGAAGGTAGTCTTTAGTCAAAATGAGTGTGTGTGTTTGTGTGTGTGTGTGTGTGTCTGTGTGTGTCTGTGTGTGTGTGTGTGTGTGTGTGTGTGTGTGTGTGTGTGTGTGTGCGTGTGTGTGTGTGTGTGTGTGTGTGTCTGAGTGTGTGAGTGTGTGTGTGTGTGTGAGTGTGTGTGTGTGTGTGTGTGTGTGTTTGTGTGTGTGTGTGTGTGTGTTTGTGTGTTTGTGTGTGTGTGTGTGTGTGTGTGTGTGTGTGTGTGCGTGTGTCAAAATTTGCGCCTGTGATAACTCAAAAGGTGCATTCACAAATGAAAATTAGGTTTATGGTTTTTGTTTAGGTTTAAGTAAGTCATTCATAAATATATGTTTAAATTACCTGAAAATTCGTTTTGATATGTACAGACATCTATGTAAATGCTTCAAAAACAAGATTAAAATATCGGTAGAGGAGTACTCAACAAGACACCTGTGCGCCGTGAAACTGTCATTCGCTTGGCATTATTGGTTATATTTCAGCAATTTAATTATGACAGTCTCCATGTTCTTCTCACATTTGTTAAAAAGCCGAATCCTCCAAGTACATAATAAATAAAGATGGGTGTATATATCTATATCATTTCAGACTCGTTCTCATTGGTGAAGTTTGTGACGTCAAACTAAATCATAAAGCTAAAGTTTGGACCTTGCAATGTTTAGCTTTATGATTTGGATTTAGAGACCCTCAATTTTAAAGTGTGAATGGACTCATTACATAATATGCGGCCAATGTCTTTAAATCTAAAGTATAAACCATAAATCTAAACCTAATTTTCATTTGTGAATGCACCTTAATACTACAATGCCAAAAAATATAATTCTTTCGTATTCTTCTTCGTTACATCTATAGAAGAGCTGATTAGATTTTGGTTATAATCGGTGAACTGGAAGTACCCTCATTTGAAGATTTTAACGGTTTTTCTTGAAAAAACGATGTTACATATCATTTTTTCACAGTTGATGTTATTATAATTATTAAAGAATATTTTATATTCTATATGTCTTGTTACGAATAAACCTACATCAAAATGATCTACACAATACATTGTTCTGGTTTTGGTAATTTCATTGTTCACATGAATCGTACACTGCTTCAAACCAAATTTTTTCTAGTTGTATGTTTACTTGGAACGTGAAAACAATTTTCGTAGGCGTATCCCCAGAATTATTAAAACAACCAGGGGCCCGATTCTTGAAATTTTTCGCATACGTAAGTGGGAGAGATGCGCATGCGAACTATATATTGGTATTCTTGAAACGAAATCGTGTGGTCGTAGGCGAATATTCCGTGCGCAATTACATCGCATGGGTATGAATAACTTGAAAGTATCATTCGCACACGAAACTATGTCTGTCACTGTTACTTCTGTTTGGTGTATCAGTACTTAGATGAAATAAATCAAATTATAAATCTAGAATCTCCGAGTATCGTTATAATTTTCGACAAATGTATGCTCGTGCATTAATAGAACGATGCAATGGATTACTGTTTGAAAGGAATTTTAGGTGCCTCTTAACGAGCTTTGCATTCCAAATCCGAATGGTTAGCAAAATTAGAGTATTATTACATAACACTTGCATATTAATATTGCCATATTATGTACGTATATACTGTAAACTAAGAAAAATAATACCTACTATAGCAAATATATTATGTACATATAATAAATTTTGAATATTAAAATTACAACACTTATGGCTTATGACAGCGTCGTTGACAGCTACGGCTGATAGCTTTGGTTGACAGTGACAGTTAAAAAACAATTATATGATTAAGCATTCACGTGGTATAAATGTTTTGTTTAGATTGGCTGCTACATACTACGTTCGCTTGCTTTCGAGAATCGTTTGCGTAGGCTTCAGCCGAGTTTCGTTTGGTATTCAAGAATACCACTCATACGTACAGTACTGTTCGTGCATGAAACTAACCACACGAATTTTGTCGCGTGCGGAAAATTTCGCAAGATTTCAAGAATCGGTCCCCTGGTACAAAACAATTACGTATTGCAGACATTATAAAACACTGGCGAGAAGAGCACAAATCTCTTTCTCCACAATAAATAAAGTAACCTCTCTGCCACAGCTGAGTTGCTAAACATGTGTCTCCCAAACGTCAAAACTAATCATGCTCTCTCTCTTTGCCGTCTCTTTCCAATGTCTGTGATTGTGACATCACAGATTTCAAGGACATTCTATAGAGTGCAAAAATAACAGTTTTCGGAAATGAATAAAATATATTAAGAAATTTATTTGAATAAAGTATGTTCCTACAGTATTTCGATGTGAACTAATGAATTTTATTATTGCAAACATTAAATTCGTTTATGGTAAGTGCCCTCATTGCAACAAGCATAATAGAAATGATCGCAGATACATTGTAACGTATGGCACGTTACTTGTATATTTATTATATACAAAAAATCTTTCCAGTAAAATGTTGAAGGGACCATATTAACAAAACTAATGACTACTCTTGTTTGAAAATCGTTTAACTATCTTCAAAACGATGGTTTCGGAAATTGTTGAGGCACCAAAATAAAATAATTCATCTCTCAACAACAATAAAAAGCTTGATAAAATAAATGAAATTTTATCTCTTGGTTGATTGAATCTGATTTCAATTTATCATTTGTGAAATTAAAATATTTAATTGTACTCGTTCCGGCATTAATTAAAACCTGTGTTATATCCCGAGCCCCGTCTTAAAACTGTGGAATCTTAGCCAAATTCAGCCCGACGACACTGATGTATGGACTTCTGTCAACGAGGATTTATTTGAATTTTTCTTGTTAAGTTGACGCGGCTGGAGAAAATGGCGGGGTGTTTGGTTAGGCGTAATTACTACGCTTTCAATGTTAGAAATATTCAATTAAAACTTGCAGCCCACTCGCCCCACAGTAGCATTCAGAACAATCGCACAATTGGATAGAAGGAGGTAAATACTTAATTACTTGAGGTCTATGCAAAGGAAACTAAACCGAAGAAAAACAAGAATCCGGAGAAAGAAATTCCACTCCACAAATGCGTGGTATTCTCACAAAAACAAAAAGAAAACAATTAAATTGGATTGTTGCTAAATTAAAACATTTGGAATTCTTTAGCTTTCTTACACAGATTAATAAATATACAGGGTGATTTACAACTCGTACATCAAACATTAACGAGTATATGATTTGGAAACCAATGGTCCATGAATGGCGAAAAGGTTTTGAACCGTAAAAACATGGAAAATGACAAGGCATCCAAGAGTCTCAGCATATTAAACACCGATGAAAATGTATGTAGATATTGCCGAGTTGGACGCTGTCATTTGCCACTGTAAAATAATAGTCGCGTTCTTTCGTTACATCCATATGAAGAGCTGATTAGATTTTGGTTATAATTGTTCAACCGGAAGTACCCTCATTTGAAGATTTTAACAGTGTTTCTTGAAAAACGATATCATTTTTTCACATTTAATGTTATTATAAATATTGAAGAATATTTTATTCTCTATACTATTTGAATGCATTTTATACTATAACTCTGAAAACAGCTGCTATATTAAGGCTGTAGGTGATGTTGACGAACAGTTTCTGCTGCATTTGGGGTGTAAAGGGTGAGGTAGAATCTGAACGTCTAGAAGGCGGGGCTGAATATTCCCTTCTTACGTCTCTCCATGCTATTTTTTTTTATTTTTTTTTTTTTTTTTTTTTTTTTTTTTCATTGGCAGCGTATAACGTTTTGCTTTGGGGTCATCCGACTTATACGAAATGAAAAGCCTTGCCATATGATGAAAACAATAAATTAAAATTATAGAACAAATTAATTTCTATTTTCCTTTATTAACAAACAAATATAAAACATTAAATATACCTACATTGCAATTCTATGTAAGTTATACTAATTAAGATTACAATACAATGTATTGTTAAACTTTTATGTATAAAATTAGAGTGAAAAGTTTGCATAACGTATGACAATAATCGATTAAAATATATTATACAAAAAATTGAGAAATTATATTTAAATCACACAGATATGATAACGTACACATAATTTTTATTTGTGAAAGCCGTTTAATTTGTGAAATTAGATTTTAATGTTTCTTTTTCTATTCTGTTGTGCCTCTGTTATATACGGGGTTCATAAAACCTATTTAATTTTGCTTCCATTTCTTGCTACCTAAAAAAAATCATTCCGAAAAATCTTTTCGAACTTGATTCCTAATGGTGTCCAAACCACAAGCAAGCAGTATTTGCGTTTGGTTATATGTATAGCTGACCCTGAATTTGATAGCATTAGTAATGTTTTTTATTTACAAGAAAATTTTCTTTGTTTATTATCAAAAATTTAATTTTTTGCTTATAATACCTTCTTCTTATTATTAAATTAAATTATAATTGTTTTTGTTACTGCATGTATTAACTTAATAAATTAATAATTAATTTAATAAAAATGACATAAAAATTGAGTATATTTGTCACTGATCCCTCTAGTTAGAAGAAGTCTTTTTATTACAGCAAAAAAATATTAATTGCCAGGGTCAACAAAATCACATGACTGCTCGTGTCGTAACAAAAGTACTAACCACACAAAAAATAGATTATATTTGTTACCTATTACATAAGTATATTTTTTTATTTTAATTCAAGCATAGGCTGCAAGTAATTGGTTACCTATATTGATTATATGATTATATCGATTCAGTATTTTTAAATATTTTTCATTGCAGCAAATACTCGATACAAAACTAGCAAATTTGAAATTTGTACAAGACAGCTCTTTGCAAAATCATTCATGTGATGTTAAATAAGGCAAATAATATTACTTAGTAAGCATGTCTTTAAAGGTATATTTACATTCAGATACATGTATGAAAATTTATGTGAGATACTTGTCAAATAAACAAATCGTGAAACATCGCCTCATACAAGGGCTCATACATTTTGCTTAAACTATACAATTACCTCATACATTTTGAGTGATCAAGAAATAACATAAACTTTGACCTGTATGAGCTCATTACCACGTTTTTTCATCAACTGGTTCAAAATTAATGTTGGTTGTAGGTAATGCAAATTATGTTTCGATAAATTTTTAATGAGATATGTGACCATAATGCATGGAATTTCAATATACAACCCATAAAATATAAAAATTAACCATTATACTCGTAGCTTCGCATTATAATAATAAAAATGAAGAACACAATTGAATATCACACACAATTTGAGTATCTAACTTAAAAATTAACTCAAATTAAAGTGTAAATATTCGTATAAACAAAGTGTACTCTCTTAACTTGTATATGAAATTGTTTACTAGTGTAAACGCATCCATTTTTTTCTAATTTTTCAACATGCATTATGATTTTTACGCGCTTATATAAAATTTGTTTCATCACACTTGTATCTCAAACAAATTCTCATAGATGTATCTAAATGTAAATATAAGTGACACCAGATTTCTCAATAACGTTATATTTCATTTTTCATTCCTAACATAACCTTAAATTAACTAAAAATTTAAAATACATTTTTCGCCAAATTTGAATTTTTTGACATTTTTTTCGCCTAACATTTAATTGCAGACGTTTATTGTCCCCTCGCCGATAATGTTTTTCGTCACTATTAGTATTATCTATTTGTATGGATGCACAATAAAAATACAATACAAAGAAAAATATAAAATAAAATGTTTTAGTCTTGAAAAAGACTGATTTTATAGCAATAATTCATTGCAAAAGCACTGCAAAGTGCAAACGAAATAATAAACAGAAAAAAACAAAATGAAAACCGTAGAAAACAATCAACGTAAATAGTTTATAATAGACAGCAACAACAAGTGACTAAGAAGTGACAATCTTGTCTATAGCTAAAATATGCCCAACACGCACGCCTATGGAACGAGCTTACTCAAATACACACAATTTATGTGGCGTCGCTGCTGTACAGCGTATAAATTTAATAAAAACACCAAAATTATCATTTTGTAGAAAACGTCTACAAGGCTGTATTTGTACTAATTTTTGTTAAAAATTTTACAAAAAGTTTTATGAAAGTTGGAACTAAGTTTCCTATTGTTTATTTTTTTAAAATTAGATATAATACACCGAAAAATGGAGTATGAAAATACATTTATTTAAAGTCAAATTACTAATTTTAGGACATTTTTTTAAAAAAATGATTCTTTAAAAAACGTAGATTTATTGTTTTTAAATACGGTAAAATAAAAAAGATTTAAGTAAAATGTAAGATAAGTACACAGTGCATTTTTTCCTTAGACCTGTTTTTGCGTATTTCACATATGGGTACCCTGCGCTCTTAAGAAAATTCTGATTGAAAGGTCAAGTGCAGTTATGTATGTGTTATAATTTTACTGGGAAATATGGGATCTTTTGCTAGAAACTTTCTGTATGAAATTTGTATAAAATACATACAACTGCCTTAAGGTAATGTACAAGAAATAGAATCTTATGCAAGGAATTTTATGTATGACATTTATACAAAATACGTAGAACTGACGGAAGGTAATGTGCTGGCCACATCACATTTTTTATTTATAAAAATCTCACTTCATTTTAACTATGTTTGAAATAAATTGTGAAAAATTGTTAGCCATCGAGATTCGAACCCGAGACACCTATTTTGCCGAGATAGTGCTCTACCAACTAAGTTATTGGCTGCTCTCTTCTCGATGGCTGAACAACACCTATAGGTGTCTCGGGTTCGAATCCCGATAGCTGATAATTTTTGACAATTTATTTCAAATATACAAACTGTTAACACATTGTTAATATTAAAATTTGGTCTGTTAGGGCTTTGAATAAATTAAGACTCGATTTTGGGGTCTCGTGGCCGCGTGCCTGAGTGTCTGGTCGCGAATTTGGGGAACCGGGTTCGATCCCGACCGACGCCAAATATTTCGAATTTTAAATGCACAAAATTGAACCCTGTGGTGCACCCTCCACGCCAGCAATGAGTGCCCGTGAGGTGACGCCTGGTAAACGCCCGCACGGTACATATATGTCATCATCATTACCGATATCTGCGTATATAGCAGATTGGCACACCCAGCAATGGGTAATATGCCGTGATGATATATTTATTTTATTTTTAAGACTCGTTCACTAGATGTTTAAAAAGGCAGTGATAGCTTGGCAATCCCACTTCTAATCATGTAACGATTAATAAATCCTCAGCAGTTATACGACCTTAAAAGTGAAAGATTATTCGGCCATCGGGAGGAGAGCAGCCAATAGCTTAGTTGGTAGAGCACAATCCCGGCAAGATAGGTGTCTCGGGTTCGAATCCCGATGGCTGACAATTTTTCACAATTTATTTCAAATATACAAATTGTTAACTCATTGTTAATATCTCAACTCTGTTCATGTCAAACTTATCTCATTTTGAGATGAGATGAGGCAAGTAATAAAAAGAACGTGACTAATGAGCAGCTGATTTTAAATGCGGTCGTACCCGTTTGGTTAATGATGGTAAACAACTGTGACCACCACCGATAGCATCAAAAAAACCAAATGATACGGGATGACTGCCTAATCAAATTTAGAAAGATAGCAGAGACTCACTGTTTGAAACATACCATTTAGTAGTTGATTTTAATTTTAGGGGTGCATGTCCACTAAAAATATTAAATCAGTCAACCAGTTTTCATTTCCGTATTCAGACACTTACAAGTCCATAATAGTTATTTATGTTTTAAGGGAATAATCAATAGATTGTAGCACGGGGGAATGTTGATTATGCCCGTGGTACATACAACGTTTTATTTTATTTTGGTTCTCGAAATTCAAGGATTCAATGGGTATATATTCGGTATCGTTGTGCTGGAAGATATCGATTATTCAAAAGAAATATCGAATGAATTTGACGCTGCCCAGAGCAAGTTGGTTCCACAGAAGTGAAAAGACGTGTACGAGAAAGGATACGAATAGTTTTACGAGCAGCGGTGTTCAAATTCAAAACATGTGATTTATCGAATTTATTATGTTGTCTGACAATTATTTAAAAAACGATGATTTTGACGTTTGAATAGTTGTTGCTTGGCAACTTTATAAGCTCTCGGGCGATAAAAGCTAAATTTCGCCCGTTTTTGAGGGCGGATAAAGAAGTTTTTCTTCAAGCGCATTATAATATTCATATTATGCTCCTGTACACACACTATAGAAGATGTTCATTGTCTTACTAGTACAAAAATGTTGTTATTGTTGTACTAGTAAAAAAATGTTAGTGTTTTAGTTCACCGCTGGCGGCGGCAGTTGTCACAGCAACACATATTATATTGAAAATTGTTATTTGACAGTTGTGTTGTTTTTGTTTTGTAGTGTACACAGCCTGCTTTGGCTGAAATTGCAAACACTACAATTAAAAAATTCCAAAAAAAAAAAAAATTTCAAAAAATTCTTTGAAACACGAAGAAAAAATAGTATATATCATTCGGAGTAGAACGCCCTTTTTGTGTTTTACCCAGCTTGCCTAGCCTCGGCTGGCGCCTCGGCCGCAATAGCTGGGTTCAACACAAAAAGACCGCTTTCTACTCCTAATAACATAATATACTATTATGATTCCAAAATAAAATAAAACATTTTATTTCATTTGTTATATAATTTACGCGATGCAAGCATGATAAATATAAATATGTAGGTATATAAAATTGTGTAGATAGTGAGAAAATATCCATCCTTATAATAATACAAAGACTTATTAATAGCTCCTTAAGCGGTTATCGTGTTCAGCTAATGTGGAAATCTGTGCAAATTTCCGTATATGGTTTTATTGGGTGTCAAGTATTCTGTATAATTGATGCGTCCGTGATTGGGCAGCCTGCATCGTGATAATGGAGAAGGCTACGAACTTTGCATGCAATCCTGGCTCGTGGGTAGGCCACAGGCGTTTATGCATATGATAACAGAGTAATCAGAGCTGCAGGAATACACAGGATATAGGACACGTACAGACAAAGCTCTCTACTTCATCAGACGGAAGATATACGGACATATTACGATGCTATATTGGCATGAGAACAAGCAAAATTAATTATAATATTAATATAATACGAACGAACATTGTTACTGTATACAGAATTTTTACCTCCGCCAATTTACGTACGTAGGTAAGGGAGGTAATGTTTTTGGTACAAAAAATCGTTAGTGAGTTTTCAGTGAATAACCACGATCCCACAACACGTTTTTACTATTTTTACAATTATGTCTCACGGTGTGTTTTTGACAATTTTTTCTTCCAAAAATTTATATTTTCCATATATCAGCTTTCTGCATTCATATAAAGAGTTGATTAGATATTTGGTAAAATTGGACAAGTGGTACTTTAATGAAAAACTTTACCTATTAAAATAGAATCCAAAACTTTTCAATTTTAGTATTTAAGACTTTTATGTGAAGGAGAACAACATATTAGATTTTGGCCAAAGTTGATAAACCGGAAGTGATACTTTACTTAAAGTTCTGAACAGATATTAAAAAAATAATACAAAACTTCTCAAATTTGGTATTTGTAACTCCTATATAATTGAGAACAACATATTTCATTTTGACTATGGTACTTTATTTGAGGCTTGTAACAGATTTTCGTGGAAAAACATAATAAAATATAATCCAAAATTTCGCATTACAAACCTTTCTATTTATTGGAACAAATTAGAAATTGATTCAAACTATTTGTCGGAAATGTTACTTTACTTAAAGTTCATTGCTATTTTAAACATGGAATTGACGCAAAGGCATGTGCTGGCTACATTAGATTTTTACCTCTCGCTACCCTTGATAAGGGAGGTATAGGGTTTGTGCTAAAAATCGCATATTGAGATTTTGGTAAATGACCACGTTTTAAGGTCCCTAGAATCCAATTTTAACATTTTCACGATAATGATGATGATGATGATGTGTGTGTGTGTGTGTGTGTGTGTGTGTGTGTGTGTGTGTGTGTGTGTACGTGTGTGTGTGTGTGTGTGTGTGTGTGTGTGTACGTGTATGTGTGTGTATGCATGCGTGTGTGCGCGTGTGTATATATATATATATATATATATATATATATATATATATATATATATATATATATATATATATATATATATACTCCTTGGTTACACAGTTCATATCACAAATGTATGTATAACTAACTGATAAAAATCACTGTCACAGAACTAAACATATCAAATTAATAATAGCAACGTTTTAAAAAGAAATTAGTAAATAGAACCATTGTTACATGGAATGGATCTTAATACAGTTTCCGCAATAATTAAATATGTAAGTATGTATATTCAAATTAATAAAAATTAAATAGCGGGTTGTTTGGTGTTGGCCACATCAGATTTTTGTATAGTTACCATGCAATTTGAGAAATGAAAAAGTGTTTATTGGACTCAAAAGAAAAACTTGTGCCTATATTTGAAAATGAAACCTGAATTTAATATTTTATTGCACGATCGGGTTATTTTTTATGTTTACCGATAGTGTTTCCAAGATAGTAGGTCTTATTTACAAATTACTGAACGGTAAGTGATGTGAATCACGTCGGTAAGTGATGTGCTTCACTTACCGTTCAGAAGGCGAGACGGTAAATAAATAAAAACAAAAATCAAAGCTTACTTTAAAAATGACAAATAATTTTCTTTAATATGTCAAAATAATTTTCAAATCTCATTTTTCTTTTAAATTTTGTGGGTCGATCGTGCAAAAAATTGTATAAGCATCACGAACGTTATAGTTATTAACGTCATAAGGCTGATATGTAGCAAATAACAGATGAGGTTGAATGTTGTAAAATCGAGGCGATAGCCGAGATTTTATAATCAACCGTGTCTGTTATTTGTATATCAGCCGTGTGACGTTCAGTATTTTTCATAATAACATAAAATATCTTGTTAAAATTCTATTTTCTATGGCATATTGACAGGTGACAGCTCTTCATGACAATTTCATGATGCTGAGATTTTTTTTAGGAACACATGATTTTTAATAATTGTACTGTTATAAAAAATAACGGCCGTGGCTGTTTTGATGCATATATCGGTTGAGCATACAGTACTGTTAAAGCACATATAACAGTATGGTATTATGAAAATGAATTACCGATCTCAGACAAAATTGGGACCTTCGCTTAGCTCAGTCCCCAAACATTGTCATCGATCGGTAAACTGTCCTTACCGTTCTTAATACTTTATAGTAAAGTCGGTGAATGTGGAATAGTCATCTAATGTGGAATAGGCGCTTTTTGAAAAAATGGTACACGACATCTGCGATCTAATGGCACAAATGCACGTGTGTAGGGGAGTTATTACCTACATAGAGACACCAATTTAACTACATTGTGCATAACATCAAAAACCTTGAAAAATAGTATGAGTGCCTGCTGAGCTTTTTAAGCAAGTGTAAAGATACGTAGTTTTATTACTGATTGTGTAGTCGAAAATACGATTTTTTGCAACTGCAGTGTGGATAGGGGTTTGGGGATGTAGGCAAGATTTAAAAAATATTTTTCAAACTAATTCCTAAATGAAATTCGATGGCGGGAATTTAATGTCAACAAATCCGCTAATGTGGAATACCAAGGGGTATGCCAATGTGGAATATTCCAAATTAGCGAAAATTTTATAATATGAGTAGATAACTGTTCTTGGTTTAGGAAAATGTACCAGAAAAGTATACCTAGCAAGAAGCAAACATGCAGAAGGCAGTGCGGAATAATATAGTTTATTTTGTTACATTCTAATAGCATACTCATTTTATTTTTGTTTATATTTTTGATAAGAAGGAATAAATAATTTAAAGAACATATTTCCATGGTTTTCCGAATTTTCTTATACTGTGAAAGTAAGTATGGTTATGTGGTATATATTCCACGTTAATGCACTATGGTATTCCACATTACCATCCCTTTTTCAACAGGTGTAAAAATTTCCATTTTGAAGAAAATTGCTCTTATAAATGAATCATTTTAGATAATCAACCTGAAAGTGTTACTATTTTGTAAAGTACATTCTAAATGACCTATATACAATATTTGATGATTAACCGCCATCTTCTCGCATGTTTTTTTCAATGAAATAAAAATGGTATTCCACATTCACCGACTTTACTCTACTATTTTTGAAAATGATGAATAATCAAATTCAGTAAAACTATTATAACAAATATAAAATAAAGATCCACACCTCTTTTGAAATAATAATAATTATAATTAGGTGAAAATAAAAAAAATGTTTGTAGTGTGTTTGTGAAATTACGCTGTTAAATATTTATGTTTATATTTAGAATTCAAACATAAAACAACATTTCGTTTGTAGCGTAACTTTATTATCCAATGTGTGCTAAATTCGCATCATAAATAATCTGATTATGTTTCAAGTTGCGAAACGTTTTAGCTGTACATTTTCATAAATTCTCCCGTGTCTTTCTCTCAAAAACGAATTACATGTTTTCTTCGCATACGTGCGCGCTTTGATTTGTGCCCCTGCTCCCGCCGCGATTAGGATTCTAGAGTGGTGCAGGGCCGCAGGAGTGACGCGACACATTTCCCGTTCATTGCGTTGATCGATGAAGTGTCCAGACGCTCTTCACGGTCAAATTATTTCGCTGGTGTGGCGGGCAATCGATGCACTATGACCTACTCACACTAAAAGAACAAAACTTAAATGCCCACACGGTTTTATTGCCCTGCAAGGAAGGAATTTTTATAGAAAGGCTAAAATAACGACGGGGAGAGTTGAAAAACTTCTGCCGCAGGAATTCCAAACAGCCAAATTGTTTGAAACGGAAACTAATAGATTTTTAATTTGTAACTATAATTTTTTAAACGCGTTTCTATATACTATGTCACGCGTTTCTATATACTATCTAAAACTATTATAATTACCCCTTAACCTTAAAATTAATTTTGACAAAAACTAAATACGTATTTTGAGAACTAAGTTCTCATCATCAGTAGTACAACAAGTGAACGTTAAACAGAGTACTCAAGATTACTCAACATGTCAACCATGCCAGAGGTCTTAACAACTCTGAAAAACAAGGCAGACAACTGGGATTATATAGGGATGGGAGTCACAGGTGAATGATTACCTATAAACTAAGATAATTTTCGTCCAATAATAAGTCATTAAATTTTAAATCGTCCAATAAAATTTAGCTTTGTAATAAATTGAAAAGTTTTGAGTTTGGTATAGGACCGAGATCTGCGTTCATCAAATTATTTTTATATTTATTTATTATTAAACTCTCGTATGCATCTAAATATCTATCATTATTAATATGTTTTAAAAGTTTAATATTAAAATTGTTAACTTTGTGATTATTAATGAACATATGTTATTAAAATTAATTTTAAGGTTAACGGGTAATCATAATAATTTTAGTTAAAATTTAGCCTTAGACTCCATCTATTATTAATTTTCTATATACTATATCGAAGATATTTTTACAAAAGCATTGATAGTGATGCACGACGAGGCGAGAGTACTCTCGCATCTCGTCTCGTTGCATTATGCGAGACGAGACCGAGAGCGAGATTCCAGTTTAAAATTCGAGGCGAGATCGATATAACAACTGCGAAAAACGAGAAATCTCGTGAGATTTTCGCGAGAGTCTCGCAATAAAAAGTATTTGTAACTTTATAGCTTTGACTCATAAATTCAATAAAAAATGCACCGTACAAGGAGTGGACTCAACGGTAATTCATGCATAGAATACGAGACTAAAAATTATACGAATTCACTATATTGTTGAGTCTATTTAGAGTCGATTGGTATCGGTCCGAGAGCGAGGAAATGCAAAATAAAAACAAAATATGTTTTGCATTCAATAGAACTAGTTTTCTCTAATATTTTAATCTCGCGAGATTCTCGCGAGAGTCTCGCAATAAAAAGTATTTGTAATTTTATAGCTTTCATTCATAAATTCAATGAAAAATGCACCGTACAAAGAGTGGAGTCAACGCTAATTCGTCGATTGTTATCGATCCCAGAGCACGGAAATGCAAAATAAAGACAAAATCGGTTTTGCATTCAATAGTACTAGTTTTACAAAGTTACAAAAAAGAATTGTTTAATGTTTTAATTCGTTTTACCGATATATTAACAGATGTTCGTATTGAAATAGATTAGAGAACACAATTTGGTGATAAACTGGATATTTTACAGGTAAATTAAATTACTTACGAACTTATCACATTTTCTGGTGACCGTTAATGAATAAACATTATGTTCGTATTTAAATAATTTGATGACCAGAATTTGTGTTTCGTCTCTTTATTATATTGATACTTATACGACTGCAAATACATGGAAGACAGTGCGATTGGTGCGAACTTGTCTCTTGTAGTTAAACTGTTACGTAAATACGTAGTGCGCAAGCGCTTATTTCTATAGCGAGACTCTCGCGAGACTCTCGTGTGAGAACGAGACGAGATTCTAAAAAATGTGTGAGAACGAGAGCGAGATCGAGATTACAGATCCGAAAACGAGACGAGATCGATATATTATATTTCTCGTCTCGTCTCGCCTCGCGTGCATTACTACCTCGCTCTGGGACCGATATGTGAATTCATATAATTTTCACATTCACGTATTCCATGCACGAATTATCGTTGACTCCACTCCTTGTACGGTGCATTTTTCATTGAATTTATGAATCAAAGCAATAAAGTTACAAATACTTTTAATTACGAGACTCTCGCGAGATTTCTCGCATTTGTTACATCGATCGCGCCTCGAATTTTAAACTGCATTCTCGCTCTCGTTCTCGTCTCGCATAATCCAACGAGACAAGACGAGATGCGAGAGTACTCTCGCCTCACTAAATGAGGTATAAACGAACTCTTTTAGGTGCCTGTAACAGCTTTCTAAGGCCTGGGTCACACTATGCGTTTTGGCGGGACCGGTCAAATCGCATCCGGTTAAACGAGGTGAATCGAACAATGTCCACATATATCCCGCTAAACAGGACGGCAGCAATGACAACCCGATTCGGACACAGTCGGACCAATGTCTGATGGGTGCAGAGCCCAAGTATACGTTGTGTATTAAAAAACAATACCAGACCTTTGTGAACGCTCCAATGTGTTATAGTTGTCATACGTCAAATTGACCGTCCGGTCAAACCGCAACATGCTGCGGTAGTATCCGGCAACCGAACCGCAACCGCATCGGTGTGGACGCATTCATTTAACAACATTTGTTGTCTTCCCGGTATACCGGTTTCGTTAAACCGGTCCCGCCAAAATGCATAGTGTGGCCCGAGCCTTACA
Source organism: Harpalus rubripes (assembly GCA_963082715.1). NCBI lineage: Eukaryota > Metazoa > Arthropoda > Insecta > Coleoptera > Carabidae > Harpalus > Harpalus rubripes. The sequence goes on from OY720450.1 coordinate 81,654,613, forward strand.
GGCGCAAAATAGAAAAAATATTTTATGGACTCAAAAAGAAAACTTGTAAGTACCTGAATGAGGAAATGAAAAATGGCAGAGTGATTTATTTTTAATAGATATGCATCCCTAAAATTAAAATCAACTAGTAAATGATACGTTTCAAACAGTAACGGCTTCTAAAATTTATATCTACACAAATGCAATGGTATCGAAAACAGGTTCAGTGTTTTAACAATTATTTGTTGCCGTCAAAATTCTGTTATATTTATCAGCCGCTTGGAAATTTACCGCTAAAGTTGAACAAACCTTATTTTGTTCTCTTATAATTCAATCCTTTCTTTGAAATTATACTGCATAATTTTCCCAGAAATCAATACGTTGTTTCTTATTAAAACATTGAGAATACCTCCTCCCTGTTCCTAAATTTAAACAAAATTAATCAGAAATTAATCTCTTGATGTCTTGCAGTCGATGTCGGAGAGAGAGCGCTTGCCTAAGGCTTCAACAACAAATTAAACAAACTTACCTTGTTCTCCTTGGAAGCTTTTCTAAGAAAATGACTCACGTCAAGATCACAGGACACAGAACAGACAGGATGTCAAAGTTCAGTACAAGGATAACGTACAATCAGAAAAGGAGATAGAGAGGATATACAAAGATACACAAATAGATAAATGTTTATCATATCTATGCAAATAAAAGAATAGATTATTACAAAGGTTGTAGCTGAGATAAATAAAATAAATAAATAAATAAATATATCATCACGGCATATTACCCATTGCTGGATGTGCCAATCTGCTTTGTTGTAGCTGCGATAACCATTAAAATAAGATTATAACAAAAATACGGCCGAAGTCTCTAAGCAAAACTGTTAAAATTAACAACCATTTTCAGTTGTTAATTTCAATGTCAGTTGCTAAGTTCAAAATCCCAATTCACTATTATATCAAGTTGCTAAAATTTAACAACTAGTCGTTACATCGAGTTGTTAATCTAGCAACTGCATTTCTCTCGTTGTTAGTATTGGACAATCGTTGGTAAATGGTTTTTCTTGAAAATTTTGTGTTAGGATATAACTTTTTACTGGAAATAGAGGGACGACAGCAAAGGTAAACTATTTATAAACTAATATATACCTACATGCCCAATAAACATTTTTAAACAAGATTTTAGATTTATGCAAAGTCTTTTGCGAGATGGTAGTAATCCATTCCCGATACTGATATCGGGAAAAAAATATTTACAGAGATATTCAAACTGAGCAAGTGTCGTCTAATTTGTGAATTGGATGGTCTCATGCTTCAAGCATACTGAGTCAGTATATGCCCGAAAGTCTCATGTTACAAGATGAAGGGTTTACATTTTAATTCTTAATGTAGAACAAATTTTCAGATTCTCTCCCGAAAAGATCTAAATTCAATTTTTTGAAATTTATTTTCATTTATCTTACATATTTAAAGCCATTTCAAAAATGTCAAATTTCTATTATTTTTACTGCTAAAACTTCTAGACGATGGTCATACGTCATTTCTGATGATAAGATCGAATTGAATAAACATGTATACTAAACTGGAGAACTTCATCAGATTCTCCCAACACTTAATTTCTAGGCCTAGTTATGGGCCTTATAAAGAGATTACAGGTCAAAATTTCAATTTTTCAAGTCAACCATTTGCAAAATTTCCAACTAGCAGTTATCAGTAATGAAATGCAAAACTAGCTTTGTTATTTAATTAGTCCAAAATTATCATTAAATCTACCATTAAAGAATATCTTGCACCCCAAATTTTCTTATCACTCATTAAAAACTCAAACATCAAACGAATTAAAATCTGTCACTTTAGGTTGTGAATAGAGTAGAAATATGTAGAAATATTAAGAATCGACATGCCTTTTAACTCACTTGTTAATAACTTCAGTGCTATATTTAACAACGATTGTTCAGAACAATCGTTTTAACAATGTCGTTAATTATTTATTTATTGAATACCAATTGAATGCCAGTTGTTACAAGAGTTGCTTAAAATCGTTGTTAACTCTCAGTTGTTACTTAAAAACTATGTTAACAACTATCTTAGTGAATTAGGCCGATAGACTTTGAAACATTCAATTTTTGATATAGACAATAATACCGCCGTTTCGATGCACCCTTGCGCTTTCTTCTGGTTAAGTAAGATATTCCAAATATTTTATCTCAGGTACACAAAATACATTCGTTCTTTCACATCATACAAAAATTAATAAAAAGCACATACACATTTTATATAAATCTTCATAAAAATAGTAAAATCGTGTTTATTAAAAAATAATCATCGATTTTTTTGACCAAAGCCAATAACTTCCTTGCTTGTAGGCGATGGCAGATAAAAAGTATAAGACAGAAATTATAACCAAAATTATAATTATGTTTAGCAAAGAGCAGTCATGCTCATGCCTGTAACATAAATAATAATATATTCATCTACCTTTACTTTGAACCACATGTCTACAATATGAACAGTAGGCCCACTTCAGAGGCCATAGCCTAAAAACCTACACTGTAGAAATATAAGCAAATCTGAATCTCAAACAAAATGGAATTCCTGCCTTTCGTTTGCGAACGAATTAGGGAATCTCATATAAGAAATAATACAGAATAAAATATGTCATCTTCTTTTCGTACTCCATGCCATGAACTCTGTAATGATTTATTTATTCAATATCAAAATGCAAGAACTGTAGCCAGCATAACTCATAATATTCGTATCGCAGAATAAATATTTTCATTTTAAAACAAAACTCTCGACTTTGCATATTTAATTAAAATGAATATATACATACAGTTCTAATATAATAAAGAATTTTATACTTTTATTGTTGCGTTCATTTTGTTAATTATTTTAAACATAATTACCTAGTTTATCCCGATAGTTTCAACCCACTTGAAAATGGGTTGAATCGACCCGATTGAAGTTAGCGGATTACATAACCACATTTTCAACCGGATTGAAAATTTCAACTCGACTTTAAAATACAAATGGATTGAACTTATTCGAACGGATTGACTTTACGCGATAAACGCTCAACCCGATTGAAGTACATGTATGATTCACTATCGTTAGAGGTTGTCAGCTGCATTTTATCAGTCAAATCGTATGCGATTAGAATTGAATTATGTCAAAAAGAAGCATTTGGCAGAATAAGGAAATAATGTATTTTCTTTCCTTAATGAAGGAAATAAAAATTCTCGGTATTATGCTCGGAAAAAAGCTTAGAATACCTATTCCATATTCCCAACAGCTAGCGAGATAATATAGTAAAACAGCTATCTTTTTCTCAAAACTTACAATTTTTGAAGGGTTGCTTAAAAAATTATATTTTGGTTTCAATTTAGTATTTAGTACCTCGCAAATATAATTAAAAGTGCTTTTAGAGACTCTAAAATTTTCTATCTAATCTGAATTTGTAAATTGTAGCACGTTTTCCCACCCGTCAAAACTTTGTGTTTTTTTTTTCATTCGCAACCTTCTATTTTAAAAATATGTGCGTAATGTCATTACTTCTTCTTGTTCCATATTCGATTATATTCGTCCGCAAATAGAGTTCACTCGACACGCTATAACCTTGAAATTTGACTTTCACCAGTGGACTGTGCCACCAATTTCATTTTCAAAAAAAAAAAATACATGTTCATAGTAAATGCCACAATATACAATGACTTTGGTGGGATGTAAAGGTGCCTAATCTTGGATTTTCAGATCTCCCATATTGGTTATTTTGCTTCTTAACATGTCAACTCAGATGAAAGTGAGCCTAGTCACAATTTCCACAAGTTCTTGTGGTATGTATTGCGTCATGATAAACGCTACAATTAAAACGGGCCCCAATAATTTTTGGGGGCTGGCCCCCAAACTCTTAGTTACGCCACTGTTTAGGGGATTACAGCTCAATCGAATTAAGAGAAATTAATAAAAACTAGTGAAAGTAGATGCTTCATAATGAATATTAATAAAGAAATAAAATGATATAATTGAAATACTTCGGAAATAAGGGGGTTTTTGTTTTAGCAGCTCGTTACTCATATGAAATCCATAGATATTATTTTGATTGGCGACTCAAAGACCAACTGTAAATATATAACGAATACCGAATTAGAGGCGGAGCTTACTACCATTGGAAATAGAGAAATTCAAATTCAGTTTTTATTTGAATATAAATATTTTGTATTAAACTTAATAATTCAAATATATTTCCAATTATACATCATGTCGACTTGTACAGTATAATAATATTCATTAATTTTTTATAAATATAATTTAGAAATAGCATATATTTCAAAAACATTTAGGTCCACGAAGAAAATAGTTTGATATAAAAACATATACGTGACGTCACATCTATATTTTCAAATTTCGGAGGACTGTAACTCGCGTATTAATAGGAATTTTTACCGTAATTTCACCGACAGTCTTAGCTACGTTCAGATAAAATAATAAAAAAAAAAAATTGTGGAATCCCCTATTGTCTTGGAATAATTTGTTGTACTCGTACACTTTCTAACACAGCACTTTTTGGTGTATATCATGTTCATTTTTTTCAATTCGTTTATTCTTTGCACATTTTCAAATGAAATTATAAAATTTAAGTTTGAGGACATTTTTTTACGTTACACGAAACGATGATGTTTGACGTTATATTTTTGACATGTCCTACTCGCCGCCATTAATTTCGTTCTCTAAAATTCCGCTGATGTCGTATGCTATTCTGCGGGTCCCCAATTATTATGTATTTAACTATATGAGACCATATTTAGTAACAAAATTTGTGCGTAATTTTTTTCTCAATACGTTATTACCAAATTCCCACCAATTTATTTTCCAAGTAAAGTCTGAAACAAAAAGAACAACTCGCAAAAAAGTATAAAATTGAAATAATCCAGTCTGTAGATTAGCTCGCAGGCAGGTTCGAGTAGCTGGGCTTTGCTTTCAGTATATGTATACCTGCTCTTTGACAAATAATTCAAATCCGAGTTTCGGGAAAAGCGCAAAGTATAATTGGCATGAAAAATATCGTTAGCCGTACAAAATTCATTTAATTACCACCGGGATCCACGCCGCTTAAAAAGCTGAGCAGAAAAAGTGTTGTAAATTGGAAAGTATTCTCATAAATATTTTAAGATGTTAGAAGTGTGTAGAAACTTCCTCGCCTCTGGCATCCGGCATCCAGCTGTTCCCTTGAATCTCACGCAGGAATTACAATTACAGAAATTGATTCCAGTTTCGAATTTTCATTTCACGGGCTGAACGTGCCGCACTTTGTCAATATTTCACCAGCAAAAAATATCAAACAACGCATTAAAAATTCTCGTCTCGTCATGGTAGGATCTGGGAGCCACCTGCGTCGCACGTGCGTGGTATGTGTGCGTCTCTCACGCATTCGCATTGTCCAGCTCCAGCAGGGACGGACTGGGCCGTCGGGAGTCCGAGAACTTTCCCGGTGGACTGCAGATAAACTTAGTTATCCGCACCTGGCGACTTCAATTACACAAGAGACCTGATTGCCGTATTATTTATTATTTTTTCCCTAATAGGGTATTCTCTGAGGAGCTCCAATATTAATTTATTAATAATATTAGTGTTGATAGGTAAACAACAGGGAAAAAACAAAAAAATCATATTATAAATTAATTGTTACAAAAGATATAAAGCATTTAAATTTTGCTGATGTACTAGATGACCTTCCAATGGGAGACCAGTTGAAATCCCTACTCGAATGTTCGAATGTGATAAGACGCCGCATGAACCACTGATAGTACACCGCCGGTACTGTACAACTAGTACGTCACTATCACGTGACACAACAAAATCAAATTTTAAAAATTAATATCTCGCTTATTAAAAGGAATTTTTAACTCGGATTTTCACAGGTACTTTTAGATATAACTGTTCTTTAAGAAAAATAAATAAAAAAAATATGAGAGAATACCCTATTATCTTTTTATTAAGTTTCATGTCGCTGATATTATTTTGTAACGTTTTTTTACTTATTTATTTAGGTGAAGTGTAAATATTAGACAATTATTATTTACTAAAATAAGTGTTTATTAAACTATAATGAAAATGACTATTACTAATATTAAACAATTATTAAAAACTAATTAAGACTAAAACTATAATTAACTTAGATAACACTAACACTATTTATTTAACCAATTAACACTACTATTTATTTCCACGATATTACTAATTATTTATTTCGACTATTTATGTCACTTTTTTATTTATATCACGTTCAACTGTACGCCTACCAACCTCCACAGCGTTTATATACTCAAGTGACTCAACAGCGTCTGTATATTCAACTGCTCGGACAGAAGTCATACCTTTCACTTCACTATCTGTCTATTTATGTAAAGGTGGATTCATGCAACATTCATTTTAATTTCATTTTCATATCATTTACATTACATTTTAATTTCATTTTCTCTAAAAAAGTAGGGTGTTCATACAAATTCACTAAGTAATTTTATATCTGTGTATACTAATTAGATCTCCGCACATTATCTTTGGCTATTTGTTTTTGTACTCATTATACATTTTATTATAACTAAATTCATTAATAATATCAGTTTGCCGTTTATTTAAAATGTTAAAATAGCTGTCACTTTGTTCTTCGCGCATGCGCAGTTGTCTTATTCACTACATTTATAGTGAATATGTAATGAAAAGTTAAATGTTGTTTAACTTTGAAATGTACTAATGTAATGAAAATGTAGTTATAATGAATAATGCGCTTGCATGAATATGTCCACTGATATTCATTATTTTAACTTTTTAAAATTAAAATGTAATGAAAATGAAATTATAATGAATGTTGCATGAATCCACCTTAATTCTCTCACTTCCGCAGCATCAGTATTACCGACTCTCCGTATGCCACAATTCTTCAACACCACTGCCGAGTATCCACTTCCACTTGCCGTTACTGTCCCCGTATACCTAGCTTCCCGACTCGCCGTTACTGTCCTTGTACGCTATAGCTTCCCAATACTCGTGAACATTACCGAGTATTCACATTCACAGCTATCCCAGTTAACCAGTAACTTCCCGAGTCCTCCACTCGTCACCATACTGCATACGCTCACCACGGTACTGCTGTACTTCACTAACACTCTATGATGTGAATGTCTGTATATGTCTCTCCATGTAACTACTCTCGAGCATAGCTGCGTCCCTTTTATACAGCTGCCATTAATTTCCAGAGAGCTCCAGAATACTCGACCACATAATAACAATGAACACAAAAGGTTCAGGTGCCCGGAAGTAATTCTACACGTCGCGGCGTGTTTGTGTACGTAGCCCGGCTGTTAGCGCGATTGTGTCATCGTTATACGTAGACGCTTGTTCAGCGTAGCAACGGGGCTCACACGTTACAATTTGTTTGGTATCTACTTTAATACAATTACTATATTGAAGGTGCGTGATGCATTTATGTATTAGTTTTCTTTATAAGGTATAGTGTAGTGGGTCTGTATATTCTCAACCTACTTTATTCTATTATTGTGTTATTATTTGGCAGTTAATTCTCTTAAATAATATTGTGCTATTAGCGAAGTGTCCATTAGGGCTCCGCCGGTAGTATTTTATAATTGTCTACACGCGTGCTTAATTTACCTGTACACACAATTCACACATAGCTCTAACGCTTACATTCTTCTCAGATACTCAAGTTCTTTTCTCTCAAACAACTTATATGACTGCAAAAAAGCCGATCAACTTGTCAAATTTTTACATTTGTGCCTGACAGCTCTTTCAAAACCTTTCATTTGATACCAAACACGGTATATAACTGACGACTTTTATGCCCGGTTTTTCCATAGTAACTTAAGTTGTTGATTATTGAAGTGCAACTTAATTGTAAGTAGGTTTTACATCCCAATTGCGTTGCACCATTAAATTTAAATACGAACTTAACTCATGTCACAAATTACATTGGCAACAGTGTAAAATATATCAAAACTGTCGTAGTGTTTGAAAGTGTTTATATGCTTGTATTCGTTTCAACAGTATTCGATATGGTTTTACCGGATTCCCGTAAATATGACGACGTTAACGTCGTGGATAATCTGGTCGAAGTTGATTTTGACAATATTGTTAGAATCCCGCGACAAATATATAACAGAAATTTGTTCCAAAGATAAGTAAAACAATAAAATCCGATCAATAGTTTGACTATTATGAATGGAAGCCCCTCAGAAAAAATTTCATTTGATACCAAACACGACATATTTCTATCAACTTTATGCAAAAAATGATAGGAAGCCGTTCATTACCAAATTTTCCGGGCCGGTTAAATTTGCCAGTCCACCTCTGGGCTCCAACTCCAGCATCAGTAGCAGCGACGAACGGCCACAATGTTATCACACGCACTTTCATATCGAGGATTCATTACACGTCTGACTGACCGCCGATAACCAGAGCTTTGTGCTGGATCATCACCTAATGTCCCGGTTCCATTATGTTCCAACGTTAACTATGATAAAAATTATCTCCACGCATCATTTGCGGGGCACAGGTCATTAATGAACGCTGTAAACTATGAATTCATAGACGCACAACAAAAAATTTCACAATTTGTATGCCGCTCATACGAGTTGGATTTCAGTCAAAATTTACCAACCTTTCATTAACCCTTTGTTAGTGTTGTGGGATATGTCATACCCCAGTATCAAAATATACAGTCCTGAAAATAAAAATAAGACAATCTAGTGACTTGTAAATCTCTATAACTTAAGATGGGCTATATGATCTTTTATTTTCTTCTTCCATTTTATTTTATTTTAAGTATACACTACCCAACAGGCGTAGCCCAATGAGAGGGTAGGAATAATAAAGAAATACATACAAAATATATAAATTTGGTTACATCAAAATATTGATTAAATACATATACTAAAAATCTGATGTGGCCAACACATAACCTCTCGCCAGATATTTTACCTGGTTGTACGCATAAAACGAAAAATATTTTTAAATACAAATACATATATTCATGTCTCACTACAAAATAATTCTCACATATATTTGCAAAATCTATGGGATATTTTAAAATAAATTATGTACAATACTTACATTTGCTTTATATTCAATATCCTGAAATTTTCTTTTTCTAATTTCCTTTTCTTTTTCTTTATAATCGTAATTTTTTCGCAAATTCCTCTTATATTCTTTTTACGTATATTCTTTTGCGTTGTTGACTTTTTTTATGTTCATAATCTTCATAATAATGCACAAATATTTTTGACAGAGGCATACAAATATTTTTGACAGTGACATTTATGTGTCAATTACAAACATTTGAATTTCTTGCCTTGTAGTAGTTTGATCTGAGATTTTTTACATCAAATTATTTTATATGCCTTTCTTTATCTCTAAATCTATAGAAGATATAATAATGAATTTATATTTATCGAATAAAGAATTTAACGTTCTTTAATATAAGTATTTACATAAATTTTCGATAAATAATATTTAGATGATTTTTTTCTTGTAACTACTACTTCCGGTTGTCCAATTGTTACCAAAACTGACTCGACTCTTCCCATTATTGTTAGATTGAGGAATCCGTTGTTAAAAATGTCTTAAGTCTTATAGTATTTGAGATATAGTGAATCCAACATCCACACACACATCCCCACACACACACACACACACACACACACACACACACACACACACACACACACACACACATACGGACATCATTGTAAAAATGTTATAATCGGATTCTAGGGACCTTAAAACGTGCTTATTCATTAAAATCTGGATATGCGATTTTTAGCATGAATACAATACCTCTCTTAGCGAGAAGTAAAAAATTACAGGTATTTAATTGATTTCGAAATTTATTGTACGAATTAAAGAATATATCAACTCTGTCGGAAAATTTATTACTTAATTGTCTCATTATTGGAGATTGTAAAAAAATATTTGTTCTTGCAGCTGGCACATAGAAAATATTTTGTGATCTGGTTTGAATTGTAGGAGCAAGAAAATCAAGGGTACTTAGGGATACGGGTCATCTATAATGCTGTGAATAAGTTTAAAAAGATACATGAGTGTGTTGAAATTTCTTCTATGCCAAAGGAGACTTAAAATCAAATATAGTTAGCAAGATTTCATAGGAAACCCTATAATCAGGATAAGAGCCCATGATTTTAAAATAGATATATTTTAAGAATTTTTTTGTATTGACTCAATCAACTTTAGGTAAATATCATACAGTGGACTCCAAATTATTGAGCAATACTCAGGTTTAGATCTAATAAAACAAAAGTACAATGAAAATATTGCCTGTAGATTGTGAAAAGTGCGAGTGTTACGGATAACAAATCCAAGCATTTTATAAGCGGAACTAGTGATTAGTTGAATATGAGGCACAAATGTTAATTTAGAATCAAATAAGACACCAGGATCACGCATTGTAGCATTATGATTCTTTATAAAAAATAAAAATACCCATACTTTTTATTTTTTTTTTAAATTTTTCTTAAAACAATAATAAAGTTTTGGATTAGCAAATTTTACTCTAATTTTGGCAGTTTATTTCTGAAAATATAGTCTAATCTTTTCCAAGTAACTACCAAAATCAAAATATTCGGTGGTGAGCTTTGGACGAAGAAGCACGTTCTATAGAGTCCCTGGAATAAGATTTTAATATATTTATGATGATGTCTATATGTGTGTATGTGTGTGTGTGTGTGTGTGTGCGACGATGTTTTCGGATCGGATACCTCAAATATTACAATTCAAAAAATTATAATTCTTTCATATTCCTTTTCTTTACATCCATGTGAAGAGATGGTTAGATTTTGGTTACAATTGGTCAACCGAAAGTACCCTCATTTTAAGTTTTTAACAGTTTTTCTTGAAAAAACACTGTTAAATATCATTTTTCCATATTTAATGTTATTATAAATATTAAAGAACATTTTATTCTCTATACGATTTGATTTCATTTTATACTTCATATTCAATGGATATAGAGTTAAAAAATTATAAAGAAATTAAATTTCATAAAACAGCTATCTTTGTTATAACCACGGAAACCTCTACTATATTAAGAAAATGCTGATTGACAGATGTGAGTGTCAAGTGCAATTGACATGTTTGTGTTATAATTTTACTGGAAATATATAATCTCTTGGGTACGTGAAACAAAATACATAGAACTGACAGAAGGTAATGTACTTGAATATGGAGACTTGTACAAGAAACTTTCTGTATGGAATTTGTACAAAATATACGGAACTGACGGAAGGTAATGTGCTGGCCACATCAGATTTTTTACTTTATATCCTTGAATTCGACAATGGTCACATAGCCCATATGTATATATTGAGAGAATAGGCTCATTTCCAAACGTCAGATATTTCGGAAGTTGGTTGGGGTATGATATACCTCGGAACACTACTAAAGTAACTTTTCGTATAACTATTTCGAACGTAAATTACGGATTTTTTATATTATTAAATATTTTGTTATATTTTTCATTTCTTCAAATGCATTGAGAAGTGTTTGGCGAAATTTCATAAAAGAAATATTTTATAAATAGTGAATCCGAAGAAAAGAAATAGGAGAAGTAAGATAGAAAACAGAACAAGAAGAATTAATTGAGGTATCGAAAAATGAAGGAAGAGAATTGTCTTATACAATCTAACGACGAAACTGGTACAGATGCAAACGCCAATGGTAAAGATATCTCTTCGAAACAACTGCCGCAGGATTTGGACTATTTTTCTCATTTTTATATGCTGGATGAACAAATTCTCAAGTATTATATCAAGCAAATAACCAAAATTCATACATTTGTTTTTATTGCAGTACCTTTTGTTTTCCGACGTGACATTAGTTCGTTGTTTTGCTTAGTAGTTCAACAATATAAGCCAAGTCAAAACAGTAATTTCTTAAAATTTCTATTTGCCCCCAACATAGTATATGAGATAAATTATTGTAGCAACCTAAATTATTTGATTGAATACAGCACATAACATGTAACAATTTCCATATATGTACGTGTATGTAGTAGTTTGGTTTGAGTATCTATGTTTGCATTGCAAATATCTGCAGATTAATAATGTATTTTCGCTGTACCGAACTATATGAGTGCGAGTTCTCTCTATTGCCATTTATAAACAGTTAAATTGTTCATCATACTTACACATTTATATAATTTACAATGTCCGGAGATATAGGTCAATAGTTAACATATTCAATAATTATGATCATAGATTAATTTATGTGCATAATTATTATTAACAAAGAATAATACTGTGTCCGAATAGATCAAAACACTTTATACGAAAAACTAACACGGTAGCATGCCAGCAGGTTATTTATCGATAAATAATCAAAACCTAATTTGGAATTTACATAATTAACCCTATATCCAAGTAATTTATATGAAATTTAGAATAGACTCAATAAAAACTTATAATTTCGGGACTTTGGGATGCAAGCAATAACGACTTACACAATTCTTAACAAATAAGAATACGTTAATGGTTATTATTAAATAAAACTTACAGGATTACGGATATATTTGCACCATTCACGTCTTCACTAACTGACTTCTTACTTTATCTGAAAATTGTATTTCCTGCTTATAGTTTCATAATATGATAGATTTTGACTATTATTTCTTGTCTAAAATACTCAAATGGGCGATTTTAAAGAAGAAGAAGAAGACGTTTGATTTGATTCACGCGGAACGTTGGTTAAAAATTTCACTTGTTTTAATAAATATTATGTATTTAAATTTACAAAGTTGATGTCACTTCCGGTTATACCGGAAATTCCATAATTACAATTTTCACACAATTCAATAAGCAATATGTGAATCTGCAGTAATAACCGAGAGAAAGGGTGTATTCACTTTTTTGTAAAAAATATCGACTATCTCGAAAAAGAAAAGAGATATCAACCTGTGGTTTTAAAATCTTAAATCTACACCCTTAAAACTACTTGAATACAAATTTTCAGAATTTTTAATTTTTTAAAAATTTCGACCCTTTTTAAACCACACCATCGTCATACCCAAAACTGGGTGTGCGGTACACCTTCAACGACCTCACCAGTAAATTCCTCGTACCAAAAACCATAACTATACCAATTTTCATCAAAATATTCCGACGGATACATTTATTATTAAACATTCTTTAAAATCGTTAAAAACTGAAAAAATCGTAAGGGGTACTACACCTTAGATTTTTTGCGATTTTCGGCCATTTTCAGACTTTTCCTTCTGGAGATTGTAATAGTTGTTCAAAAATTATGAAAATTGGTATGCTTATGTAATTTTGCTCGTAGAATCTAATGGTGATATAGCCAGCGGTGTATAATTGACCATTTTTGGGATATGACCCAAAAATGGGCATTTTTGAGCAAAGTTTTGAGGACGAATATCTCGGACACGAAAAGACATATCGACCTGCGGTTTTAAAATCTTAAATCTACACCCTTCAAACTACTTAAAAACAAATTTTCAGAATTTTTAATTTTTTGAATATTTCGACCCGTTTTTAAACTACACCACCCTCATACCCAAAAATGGGTGTGCGGTACACCTTCAACGACCTCACCAATAAATTCCTCGTACCAAAAACCATAAGTATACCAATTTTCATCAAAATATTCCGACGGATACATTTATTATTAAACATTCTTTAAAATCGTCAAAAACTGAAAAAATCGAAAGGGGTACACCTTAGATTTTTTGCGATTTTTGGCCATTTTCAGACTTTTCCTTCTGGAGATTGTAATAGTTGTTGAAAAATTATGAAAATTGGCATGCTTATGTAATTTTACTCGTAGAATCTAATGGTGATATAGCTAGCGGTGTATAATTGACCATTTTTGGGATATGACCCAAAAATGGGCATTTTTGAGCAAAGTTTTGAGGACGAATATCTCGAACACGAAAAGAGATATCGACCTGCGGTTTTAAAATCTTAAATCTACACCCTTCAAACTACTGAAAAACAAATTTTCTGAATTTTTAATTTTTTGAAAATTTCGACCCGTTTTTAAACTACACCACCCTCATACCCAAAAATGGGTGTGTGGTACACCTTCAACGACCTCACCAGTAAATTCCTCTTACCAAAAACCATAAGTATACCAATTTTCATCAAAATATTCCGATGGATACATTTATTATTAAACATTGTTTAAAATCGTCGAAAACTGAAAAAATCGTAAGGGGTACACCTTAGATTTTTTGCGATTTTTGGCCATTTTCAGACTTTTCCTTCTGGAGATTGTAATAGTTGTTCAAAAATTATGAAAATTGGTATGCTTATGTAATTTTGCTCGTAGAATCTAATGGTGATATAGCCAGCGGTGTATAATTGACCATTTTTGGGATATGACCCAAAAATGGGCATTTTTGAGCAAAGTTTTGAGGACGAATATCTCGGACACGAAAAGAGATATGGACCTGTGGTTTTAAAATCTTAAATCTACGCCCTTCAAACTACTTAAAAACAATTTTTCAGAATTTTTAATTTTTTGAAAATTTCGCCTCTTTTTTAAATCACACCATCCTCATACCCAAAAATCTGATGTGGCTAACACCAAACCTCCCACTGCATCTCTAATTATTTCTCATCATCCCTGACAACTTACATCATAGTAACAGTCAAGTAATACCAATAAATTTATAATTTCGAATGTTTGCCAAAAAATGCTGTTTGTTACACTGTTACAATATTGTAATTGTATCACTAATGTAAGTCAAGCCCAAAAGTATTAAAATCGAATTCTATGGTCTCTCAAACGTGTATATTTTGTGACAATTTACCCTGAATTTATTGGAGCATTTAGTATTTTCATTTGTAGTTGTAGGATGCAGTATTGTAAGCTATATAATCTTTGTCTTCTGGGCTGTGTGAAAATTGATGGTGGCTCCGCCATTATGGAATATAAATCCGGTAGAAACAATATTAGAGAGATTTATGTGCGCATGTGGGAGTTTTAAAAACGCTCCCGCTCGGGCTCCGGGCCGGTTCCGGTACAAGGACATGAGCACTCCCTCCGGAACCGTTTACCAGCAGACGCTGACGAGGAGCCGGACTAACTCCGGGCTAACTAGCACCGGATCTATTCACCGAAAGGAAATATTTCATAATGTTAAAACATTTCTTTTCTATTACCAGCTACGTTTCTATTATTGCTTTTAGCAGTTACTATAAATAATGACGAATATTCAATTTGTTAATAGGGTCATTTAAAATATTGTCGCTTTTTTTTTAAATTGTGAAATCCATCTCATTTAATAAATCAAATAATATAAAATAATTTAAAATAGGCGACTTTTTATTCACAAATTTGCTAATATACTTTCGCGGTTGTAAACAAAAATTTGTGACGTCACAGCTTCATACTCACACAAAGACGTTTCTATCAAACACACACACACACACACACACACACACACACACACACACACACACACACACACACACACACACACACACACACACACATTTACGCTTCACTTGAATTTCGTTTAGCCGTTGTAAACACACACAACAATCTAACTTAAAATTGTAACAACTGGCATTAGAGTATAGAAGAGAGATTATTATTATTTTGTATTTCTTTGAAAGTACTAGTGCAGTATAAGGTATAAAAATAAAACATATATTTAACAAAAATACCAAACTAAACAATCATAGTGCCAAACTAAACCGGTAGAAGAAGCTGTGTTGTCAGCGTTGAAATACTTTAATTCAAAGACAATTATTAAAAAATCTGATGTGGCCAACACATGACCTCCCATCAATTCCATGTTTGAAACAGCAATGAACTTAAAGTAAAGTATCACTTCCGGTTGATCGTTCGTAAACAAAATCTAATTTGTTGTTCCAATAAATAGAAAAGTCTGTAATACCAAATTTTGGATTATATTTTATTATGTTTTTCCTCCAAAATCTGTTAAGAGCTCCAAAGTAAGTACCACTTCCGGTTTATTATATAAATATAGTCAAAATCTAATGTTGTTTCAAATTATGCACGTGTTTATATGCCAAATTTGAGAAGTTTTGAATCATGTTTTAATATATTTTTTCACGAAAATCTGTTTATAGCTTCCTGTAAAGTAATACTTCCGGTTTATCAATTTTAGAAAACATCTAATATGTCGTTCTCATTAATATAAAAGTCTTGAATACCTAATTTGAAAGGTTTTGGATTCTATCAATTTATTTTTCACGAAAATCTGTTCAGAGCTTCAAATAAAATATTACTTCCAGTTTATCAATTGTATTCAAAATCTAATATGTTGTTCCCCTTCATATAAAAGTCGTAAATACTAAATTTGACAAGTTTTGGAGTATATCATAATATATTTTTCACGAGAATCAGTTCAGAGCTTCAAGTAAAGTATCATGATATAAAAGTTTTAAATACTAAAATTGAAAAGTTTTGGATTATATTTTAAAATAGTTTTTTTTATTAAAAACTGTTATGGGCTTCAAGTAAAGTATCACTTCCATTTATCCAATTTTACCAAGATGGGAAGTAAAAAATCATAAAATATCTTTGATTTTAAAAAGTACACCTACATTTTTAAATTGACCTATTCTTTCAAGAAAAAAGTAAATTACATATGTGAAATAACTCCATTGAAAATCTATTTCATATTCATATTGTGATATTTCATTTTATGCTTTAGGCATATTAATATTATTCGTTTTGTGTCTATCTGTCTATTCTGTGATTGGTTGAAAATGACGTGACAGTAATGTTAGGCATTGTAAATTGGAATTATGATATGTACAACTAATGTCATTTATTTTGAAAGCTATAATTTACATGAGCTACGAAGGTACAAGAGCTAGAAGGTTGACGATTCAAGGATTTGTGCTTAGTAAATTCGATAGTCAGACTGTTAATAGTGTATTACATCCGAGGTAGGATATAATAATAAATCATTAAAGCCGAGGGCTTATGTATATTACCGAGAGGTGAGATACAGCGCGAGGCTGCGATGAAAATCCCACCGAGGTATGTATAGGGCACGAGCAGACACGTGACTCAAGTAGTCTTCAAATGCTTGGAATCAGCTGATATGTGTGCGCGTGTCATTTGACAAGAACAATGTCATTTTGACAAAACCAATGTTTTGACTTATTTTAATTTTGAACTGTTAAAATGTTACTATTTTTAAGGTCATGTGTTTTACTACCTGAAATTTGTAAAATATTAACAATTTAGCAGTTCAAAATCAAAATAAGGTAAAACATTTGTCTTGTCAAATTGACGTTGTTCTTGTCAAAGTGACACGCGCACACAAATCAGCTGATTCCAAGTACTTCAAGGTTGCTCGAGTCACGTGTCTGCTGGCGCATATATTATTCACAATCATTCTTTTTCCAAATCAATCATGTTCAAAATAAATCAGTGAATTATAACTTTTAATTTTGTTAATAGCTCTATTAAAATTTGTTTAGCCTACTTTCTTACAGGGATCTATGACAATATTGCTAAACATATCCAATCCGTGGGGTGGAAGTGAAATCTTTTATTTCCCACCCACGAGATTGTCATTACAGTTAGGAATGACGTAATTCCTAACCTGTTAAAGGTTTTAAATAAAATTCTATTAGGTCGCACATAAGTTGAAACTCGAACCATCTGTGGGTATAATAATGTCCAATCTAAGTTTTGCACTAAGATTGAATATAGAGCATCCAGCCAGTCAATGGGTTTACATCGTAAATATATCACTAGAAACAATGACGTCATGTGTTAATAAGTTTACATGAGCATGTAAAACGGATTGAAATATGATCTTCGGGTTACCTCCATAAATACAAATCTTTGTTATGGGAAGACATACCTTATTATATATACATCGATTACGATCACTTAAGCTTCACATCATTGATTTCTGAACCGCAAATAACTAGTAATCGTATATTTATCTCTATCTTACTTACAGTTTCCTTCATTCTTTCTTCGGTAAGTATGCCCAATAGCTTCATTTTTGTCTTACTAACACATGTAATGCTCTGTTTATGTTAACTGTCGCGAAGTTTAATTTTAGACAAAAAATATGAAATATCTGAAATTTAGGTTTGACATTTTATATGTGTCTATGTCATTGTTATGTTTATAATTAATTGGTGATATTTGCCTTTTCTTAAAATGATTTTCGTTCTTCGGTAAGTATAATCTTAGAAATAATCGAAAAAGGGAGTAGTATTTTAGTTTAAGAATAGAATAATCCACCCAAAACTCACAATAACTTAATCTCAATACAGGTTGAGAAGTATACGGTAGACATATAGTATTTAGCAATATGAATGTTCAGAATTGCCAATAATAATAAAATAATCAAACGCAGTTTTACAAAAATTAACAAAATTTTACTTAGTAATAATATTTCCAAACGTAATTATTTCTATTAATAGTGTGAAATACATAATAATAATAGAAAAACCAATAAAATACCGGTAATAAAATATATTTAAAAATATAAGGAAAATTTTAAAAATCCCTAAACGATGACGTAAACGCATTGACTGGCTGGATGCCCTATACAGTATCTTACTTCAAAAATATGGTTTCAAACTTTAAAATACGCGTATTGAAAAAACACATTTAGTAACATTTATCTTTTTCCCCTGACTTTTCAAATGTAACTACTAACTAAACCAACTGAAAAAATATCACAGTATAAGAGTATGATGCCATTTTTCCTGTGTTGAAGATGATAGCCGTGTTCGTATTTGTCTCTGTTCATGTTTAAATCATATATGAAAGATGTGTGTGTAATTTAATTTGGAAAAGGGGAAAAATCTGCGCTTTTCAGGTGACCAATTCATCTTGATTTGTAAAGTACTGGGGGTATAAATCACTATCGATCAATTTAGGCAGAAATAATTACACATCATTATTTCATTTAGCATTGGGACTGTCGGTCGATATCATACGAACCTCCCTACGTTAAAGCAAATATTAGACTTAATATTTGTTTCCTCCTTTCTCCAGTTCTTTCATATAGCGAATAAATCTCTTTGGGAATGACTTAATAACAGGCGGCCAAGCGAACGAAGGCGATAAGTGCCTAATAAATATCACTTTTCCTTCTGCCGTTTGTTTCAGTGATGTTTTAATATAATTAGCCGCGAGTTCATTACCATTCAGCCACATTTCAAACACGAACAGCCCTCTGATAATTTTATTTATTCCGTCACCCACAAAACAAAGAAATAAAAATAATTCACTGGAAACACTGGAGAAAAACTCCCCCATAAAAAGACCATCTCTGATGAAATAATTAAGTGAAGGAGAGGAAACCCTCAGTAACAAAAGGGACTGTGGAGGCCTTGTACTGGACCCACATTCCACAACAAATTGTTGCTACAAAAATCCTGGAATCCCTTGTACAACAAGGGTCAGGAATTTAACCTGTTCAATCAATTTATCCATTTATATATTTAGTTTTACTATCCATTTCAAAATCATAGTCAGTTGAGTTTGAAGAAAAGATTGCTGCTACAATACTCTATTCTCTAGTAATCAAAAATAGTAAATGTTTACTGAAAATATGAAAGATAAAGTCCAATGACTAGTTTTTAATCAATCATGATGCAAAACACTTGAAAATTCAACCAATGGAAACAGTATTATACTGACTATTTCACTCATAAATATATAAACCAATCCAAATACAGGATTCTACGTAGTTACCAAGTTTCATTTCGACAAAACATCGTCACAAAAATTTTTTCGCGCCCTTTAAGCCAATAAGATGTTGTACTTTTAGAAGTGAGTTTTGATAAGCGAAATTTTTTTGACGTTTTAGAAACATATTGTTTACATACCTGTCAAAGTGTTTATATTTTCAGTATTATCAGTTTTTATTAAAGACGAGTCGATTCGGACAGGTATCTATTTAAAACGTTGAAAAAAACAACTTAAATGTAACACCTCAAAACACATTAAAAATTAGAAGATTTTTGTCAAGAAAAAAAAATATTTAAATGATTACCTGATTTTTATTTTGGAAATAGTCATCCGAATACCATTCGTGGTTAAATTTTATCCTGGAAAAATTTTTCGATTGCTTTACTCGAGCCTGTTGCCAATTTATCTCGTGACATTGATCAAAAATCACTCGCTTGACAACTCGTGATTTTTTTGTCAATGTCACTCAATAAATTGCTAGGCAACCAGCTCTCGTAACAATCTGAAAAATTTTCCGGCAAAAATTTACCACTTATGATATTAAATATGATAAAACTCCGTTACCCCGATAAATTTCCGCTACCAAGTTGTTATTGTTTACAACTATCAGTGTGACAGCTAATTGAAATTTCAAGTTTAAAAATAAAATAATAATAATTGAATTGTTTCATTTTGCGTTGTCTTTGGAATTTATCTTATCAAATACCACACGACCTCTCTGATTTTCTCAGATAAACTTTTATTTTTAAGCGCAACTCATTCTTTTTGCTTTTAAGCAAAATCACTCAAGCAAACTGACATTAGATAAAAGCCCTCCTCCTTCGAACTCGGGATTTACCATGCAGTTTGCTTTCGTGTTTGTTGCTAAACAAAAAAAAATCTGGTGTGGACAACACAATACCTCCCGCCATTTACAGCCCGAGTCACAAAAAATATTAAGTTAATCCTTGTTTTTGGATTAGCGAATTTTACTCTAATTTTGACAATTTAGTCTAATCTAATCCAAGTAACTACCTTTTTTTAAACCCCTCAACAGGATTAATCCTAATTACAGAGTGGGTTCACATTCACACACATCCATTTGTACATATTTATACTCTATTCACAACCAAGTTCACAATCTAAAGTGACAGATTTTGATTCGTTTGACGTTTGAGTTTTTAATAATGAGTGATAAGAAAATTTGGGATGCAAGATGTTCCGGGGAACATTATTCTCTAATGGTAGATTTCATGATAATTTTGGACTAATTAAATAACAAAGCTAGTTTTACATATCAGTTCTGATAGTTGCTTGTTGGAAATTTTGCAAATGGTTGACTTGAAAAATTGAAATTTTGCCCTGTAATCTCTTTGTAAGACCCTATAGCTAGGCGTAGAAATTAAATGTTCTAGTTTAGTATTCATGCTTATTTAATTCTATGCGATCGATTTCGAAATTTCAAGCATCTTATCATCAGAAATGACGCATGACCATCGTTTAGGAGTTTTAGATGTAAAAATAATAGATATTTGACATTGTTGAAATGGCTGTTTAAATGTAAATGTGTAATAGAAATGAAAATAAATTTCAAAAATTTTAATTTAGATCTTTTCGAGAAAGAATCTGAAAATTTGTTAAGTATTAGGAATTAAAATATTTAAGTTTGGAATAAATGTAATCTTGTAACATTAGACCTTCGGGCATATACTGACTCAGTATGCTTGAAGCGTGAGACCATCCAATACACGAATTAAACGACACTTGCTCAGTTTGAATATCTCTGTAAATATATTTTTCCTGATATCAGGATCGGGAATGGATTACTAACATCTCACAAATTTCTTTGCATAAATCAAAAATCTTGTTTAAAAATGTATATAAATATTGGGCATGTAGTTATATATTAGTTTATAAATCGTTTACCTTTGCTGTCGTCTCTCTATTTCCAGTAAAAGTTTATTCACGAAAGATGACTATTCAAGGTCATTTGTTCGAAGAAAGAATACACATCACTTTACAGCAGTAGCTTAGCAACATTTTGTATTAGAAAGAGAAAGATTATTTGACCTATGTCTATTTAATTTATGTGGTGTGACAGATATACGTAAATAGTGGCATTACTTTCTAACACACTATAAATAATAATGACGTATGTCGTAGAATTATAGATACCTAATTATCTACTACACTGCCCTCTGCGCTAATATTTACCCAGTAGCGTTGACGTTTGAATCAAATTATATTACAAGTTAAGTCTATGTTTATTTATTTAGCAAAAACATAAGTGAAGAACATAAATCTTTCAGAAAGGCAGTATTTAGAAAGAAACATAATTTTCAAATAAATTACTCTTATTTTTTCAATTAAATGTCTCCATAAATATTTCATGCATACGAAATGCAATGAAGTTATCTGCAAGTAATATTATATCAGTCATCTTTCGTGAATAATAGTTTACCAACGATTGTTCAATACTAACAACGAGAGAAATGCAGTTGCTAGATTAACAACTCGACGTAACGACTAGTTGTTAAATTTTAGCAATTTGATGTAATAGTGAATTGGGATTTTGAACTTAGCAACTGACATTGAAATTAACAACTGAAAATGGTTGTTAATTTTAACAATTTTTCTTAGAGAATTAGGCCGAAAGATTTACTACGTTTACATGCAGTTTTGAAAATGGTTTCAGTTTTCAGTCAAAATTATGCAAAACTGTTTACATGCAGTTTTCAAAACAAGTTTAAAAATTGACTTGAAATCAGTTTCGGCGCATGCGCATTTAGCTGATGTAAGTGACAGATCCTCTTCACTCCAAATACTTCGTTTTGCCATTATTCCAATTATTTTTATACTTCGTACCACTACGCACTAAAACTACACAACTATGAGTATATTTGAAGGTTAGTAACACAAAGCGACAGAAACGTTATGCTCTGTACGCAAGCGCAGTATCGAAACTGAATTTTAAGTGTTTACATGAGTAATTTTGAAACTAGTTTTCAATTCCAACCCATGAATTTTAGTTTTAGTTTGAGATAATTCAAAGCCGTTTTGACACTGTATACATGGCGTTTTCAAAACTAAAAACGTTTTAAAAACGATTTCATAACTGCATGTAAACTCAGTAATTGTTACAAATGTCTTTATGATAACAATCTTTATATGCATAGCAACCTTTATGGCTGTATTTCTCTGAATAGGCCACCTAGTCACACTAGCGAGGACTGTTACCTAAGAATGGTTGAGCTATAAAACGTAGAATTGGGATTTTTTCTTAAAAAATTCCTGAGGAATTCAGCGCATGATAGCTTGCTAGTAGGATACTCCAACTGCAAGTACGGTCGATATTCACATAATTCCAACTCTTATATGAGTTAACCGGTCTCGCCCGGTCATATCCTTGTTTAAATACGTCCTTAGTCCTTACGTGTAACAGGATAAACAGAGATAAATCAGGCTTTATTTATCATGCGTATATGTTATCCGCCGCAAAGTAAATTTCACGAAATCTCTGCGTGCTCGTGCTCCTAGCCATTGCGTATCAATATTTTACCTCGGAAAAAAATTATTCAGTTTTCTGCTTGTCAGAATCTCATTCGGAAGGAAATATCCCTCATTTTTTACCCAATAAATAATAACGAAAATTATTAGCCTGCGTTGGCTTGCTTTGAAAAGAAAATAAGAATTTTCCAAGCGATTTTTCTTGTAATTTAATTAAGAAATTCAATTGAAACAAACACATCGGGGCAGACGTTTACAAATTTCTTTTAAGAATTTTTATAATTAGAATAACAATTCATATTTTCAATAATTTTTCTTTTTGTTTGCCTTTCTTACTTTCTGAGTTAAATGTTAGGGAAAAAAATATTGGGGATGCAGTCTTGGTAAAACGATTGTATTAGATTATCATTTATGTAACAATCTGACGCTTCGGTTCCTAATAAACCATCATCAGAGCTATGTTAATATATGAGAAATATTCGTTTTCCGGGAATGGACTGTGTCATATTTTGAGTCAGAGCTCAACGTTTCGCCCGCAGTCGTATGTGGCATCTTCAGGAGCAAGGGGGATAGTACTGTCTTAAACAAGGTTACCCGACATGTCAACCACGCTAGAGGCCGAGTTTAAGTTGTTGCTTAAATGCGACCATTCTAAAATAGAGATAACATATCTATTTACATTACATTATACCCGAATTTCGTCAAATTCGAAAAATTAGGTTTATGGTTTTTGTTTAGGTTTAAGTAAGTCATTCATAAATTAAGTTTAAATTAAGTGAAAATTAGTTTTTATATGTACAGACATCTGTGTAAACGCTTCAAAAACAAGATTAAAATATCGGTAGAGCAGTACTCAACAAGACACCTGTGCGCCGTGAAATTGTCATTCGCTTGGCATTATTGGTTACATTTCAGCAATTAAGTTTAGACATCTCCATGTTCTTCTCGCCGAATCCACCAAGAGGATACTAAATAAAGATGGGTGTATATATCTATATCATTTCAGACTCGTTCTCATTGGTGAAGTTTGTGACGTCAAACTAAATCATAAACCTAAAGTTTGGACCTTACAATGTTTAGCTTTATGATTTGGATTTAGAGACCCTAAATTCTAATGTGTGAATGGCGTAATTACATAATATGCGGCCAAAGTCTTTAAATCTAAAGTATAAACCATAAATCTAAATCTAATTTTCATTTGTGAATGCACCTTTACCGTTAGACTAAAGTATTTTTTGAAAATTTACAAGCTAAGAAGTAATAATTTTCTCAAATACAGTATTTAGAATAGAACCCGAAAGTAATGACGTCAAATTCGAGCGGGATTTACAAAAATTGAAAGTAGGCTTTCGGTTTCTCAATTGTATTTTGAATGAGTTGTGAACGAACCGTACCATAGCACCAAATGCAAAAAAAAGTAGTAAGGATATTCTATCTTTATCTCGTCAGTACAGAGCAAACTTGCATATGGTTTGAAATATGACCGCTAGGCCGCCACAAAACATATGACATAGATGGTGTTATTCATTTGTTAATTTAATGTAGAGAATACTATTAAATTATTAATTGGTTTTATTAGGAAAATAATAATAATAATAGATCCAACCTGATTGTTAAATAAACGAAAAATGTTTAAAATATTTTAAACGCACCCCTGTTTTGGTATTCAGTTACCTTAGTCGGCCATTTATTTTCAGCCAGACATAGTAATGTACTCGTATTTCTGTGCTTTCCTAGTCCAGTATTTAAATGGGTTCATACAAAAATTTCATACCTAAATATTTCGTACAAATCTATTCTTCTCTAGGGTTTCAAAAGAAACCACATCTATAAAATAATTTAAGCGTCAACTTTCATTCACTAGTCATACCATACCTACATATTATACACGTAAACCTGCCATTCATAGTTTTTCGTCATAAACCGATCATTTGTAGTGCTTACAGTGTTCAGGGCTAATGTCTAAGAAACCCCGTGTTATCTATTGTTGCGTGGACGAGCAGCGGCACAAAGAAACGACAAGAAGAAGGTGTTAGTGTCAACAGGAGCCAAGTGTGAGAGAGCAACGCTTTGTTTTTATTATCCGTCGTAAAGGAAGCACATAATTTAAACTTGGCAGCACTTCAGCGCAGACTACAGATGCAGGATTTTAGATAACGCCGCGTTTAACATTTACTTCAAACAATTTCCACGGATAAATAAAATTATACCTGGCTTAGTATCACAAAAAAACACCAAGTAGTTGACAATAATATGAAATTTATTCGATGAAATTAATTTCTGATACCCATATGTCTATATCTGCCTATTATTACCTTGTCACCTTTAGGTAAGGAATTGTCTTTGGTCAAAAAATTCGGTGATGAGTTTTTAATGAATACGCACGTTTTAAGGTCCCTACAATACGATTTTACTATTTTTACGATGATGTCTATATGTGTGTGCATGTGTGAGTGTGTGTGTATGTGTGTGTGTGTGTGTGTGTGTGTGTGTGTGTGTGTGTGTGTGTGTGTGTGTGTGTATGTGTTTGTGTGTGTGTTTGTGAGTGAGTGTCTCTCTGTGTGTGTAACAAAATTTTCGTCTACGATAACTGTAATACTAAAATTCCAAAAATTATAATTCTTTCGTATTCCTCTTTGTTGCATCCATATGAAGAGCTGATTAGATTTTGATTATAATTGGTCAACCGGAAGTACCCTCATTTGAAGATTTTAACAGTTTTTCTTGAAACGATGTTAAATATCATTCTTTCACATTTAATGTTATTATAAATATTAAAGAACATTGTATTCTCTATTCGATTTGACTGCGTTTTATACTTCATATTAAATGGATATAGAGTTATAAAATTATAAAGAAATTAAATTTCATAAATTAGCCAGCTATGCTAGAAACAGCTACTATATGTGCAATTGACATATTCGTAGTATATCTTTTTGCTTGAAACTTTCTGTATGGAATTTGTATAAAAGAAAGAAATTTTGAATCTTTTGCAAGGAACTTTCTGTATGGATTTTATAGAAAATACATACGCATTTACGAAAATTCTACCGGTAGATACCGCATCTACCGACTGTGTTCGAAAACACGAGCGGTAAAAAGTTACCGTGTTCGAAAATTGTTCAATATGTACCAAATCCATCTACCGGTTTCATGAAGAATCTAATCTCAAAAAAGGTAGTGATGCAAAGCGAAGCGCGCTTGTTAAAAGTGGAAATGTGTTCAAAGTAGGACTCTGCTCAGTTTGTTAACTACGTCGAATTTCTAACCTGTTTTAAATTTTTCAATTTTTTTCATAGGTTATGGATCTACCCTGTTTACCACTTGCGTTCTTAAAATATCGATTCCGGTAGCTATAAACTGATAAAAGCTGTTTACCGGTAGAATTTTCATAAATACCTCATATAACTGACGGAAGGTAATGTGCTGGCCACATCAGATTTTTTCAATATAACGAGGGGATGCAAATTCCTGAAATAGGAGACCGAGTTATTTGGATGCGTCGCGGTGCGGTTGTGCCAGCAGACTAACTCTTGTTGACTCGCCTCACTTCTAATAAAATATGTAAATGTTACTTCAGCTTAATTCCTAACTAATTTCAGTCATTACCGGGGATTGTGGTTGCGACAGAGAATCTAATTCACCTGTACCAACTAACGGCATTTATATTTTTTGTCTAATTAAACTTAATTCAAAAACAGAGGACCTAACTTAAATCAGATACCTGTACTTAGTTCTTGCTACAAAATAACGAACACATTACACTAAAAAAAGTTAACAAAATCCAAGTGGTTCGAAATTCACCCAAAATGCAGATTCCAAGTTGAATTCATAAGGGAAATATTATATATTAGATCAACATAGAAAGTTCAGTAATTATTTAAGGAAATACATTAATTCCTAAGGTATTTCCAGATAAAATCAATCAAATTTATATATCCGAAGTAACAATTGAACTTACTTTACAGCGATAATATTATCAACAACGAGTATCGTTTTAAAATGTATATCGTATACTCCAGTAAATAAAGGGGTTGTAGAATGCATGGAGGGTGTCATAATTTTTGATTGCACGGTTTTGTTTGAAGTCGTTAGGAGGTAAACATACTAAAAGTTCCTGGACATAGGAGGTAAGCGGGGTGCAGTGGAGACCGAGAAGGTATCTGTTTTTGGTTTTTACCTTCCGTCACCTTTAGGTAAAGAAGGTATTGTCTTTGGCCATAAACTTCGGTGGTAAGTTTTTAATGAATAAGCACGTTTTAAGGTCCCTAGAATACGATTTTACTATTTTTACGATGATGTCTGTATGTATGGATGGATGTATGTGTGTATGTATGTATGTGTGTGTGACGATTTTTTCGGATCGCATAACTCCAATACCACCTTTCCAAAAATTATAATTTTTGCGTATTCCTTTTCTTTAGATCTATATGAAGAGCTGATTAGATTTTGGTTATAATCAGTCGACCGGAAGTACCCTAATTTGAAGATTTTAAGTTTTTCTTGAAAAAATGCTGTTAAATATCCCTTTTTCACATTTAATGTTATTATAAATATTTAAGAATATTTTATTCTCTATATGATTTGATTACATTTTATACTTCATAATATTCAATGGATAAAATAAAATAAAAATAAATATATCATCACGGCATATTACCCATTGTTGGGTGTGCCAATCTGCTTTGTTCGCAAATGTCGGTAATGATGATGACATATTTGTACCGTGCGGGCGTTTACCTGGCGTCACCTCACGTGCACTCATTGCTGGCGTGGAGAGTGCAGCACAGGAGTCAATTTTGTGCCATTTAAAATTTGAAATATTTGGCGTCGGTCGGGATCGAATCCGGTTCTCCAAATTCGCGACCAGACACTCAGGCACGCGGCCACGAGACCCCATATGGATATAGAGTTAAAAAATTATAAAGAAATTAAATATCACAAAGCAGCCAGCTGTGCTATAAACATGGAAACATCTACTACATTAAGAAAATTCTGGTTGACAAATGTCAGTGTCAAAGTGCAATTTACATAATATGTTTGAGTTATAATTTTACTGAAAATATATAGAATCTTACAAGAAACTTTCTGTATGGAATTTGTACAAAATACATAGAACTGACTGAAGGTAATGTACTGGAAATATGGAATCATTTGCAAAAAAAAAACTTTCTGTGTGGAATTTGTACAAAATACATAGAACTGACGGAAGGTAATGTGCTGGCCACATCAGATTTTTTGCTTATATCTTGAAGAGAAAAAAAATGTTATATACAAAATGAAAGCTGACAAAATTTGCATTTTTTTTTCCTTATACATGTCCTGAAGAGCAAAAAAACGTTATATACAAAATGAAAGCTGATAAATTATGTTAATTTGCAAATTTTCGAAAAAATAAATTGCCTGACGTTTTTTGTTGAACGTTTCTCTGCAGCATAATAAAATTACAAATAAAAATATATTAACTTAACTTGACAGATAAACCGTTTAACATTTGTTAATTTTTTGTTTTAATTCCATGGCTGGCGATTTTCGACATTTTCATACCGAATTTCCGCCATTACAAAGCATTCAAAATTAATAGTGCTTATTGATTCAGATGTAATATTTTAAGCTCTACAACTTTTATTTGAAGCTTTTTTATCTAAAACAATTACGGAAGTAGGAAATTACTAAATCTGGTTTTACATGTTAAAGTTACTAAAAATGAAATGGAACTGGCGAAAGATATTGCGCTGGCCATATATAATAAAATACTTTAGAAATTCCTGGCATGTTCTAAATATATCTTTGTGTTTATGTATACTATGTTTTTAACCTCTGGGCAAAAATGCGAAGAAGATTATAATATTATAATATTTTTATTTATTCGTTTGAGAAAATTTTCTGTTGTATTATACAATAACATCTCATTATAATAATGATAAATAATTTCCCAGTATCTTCCATGCTTTGTAAAATGAAAATTAAAGTGTTTTTAATGTTCTTTGTATGAAAGGCATGTTAATATTATTACTTTTACTACCCTTTGACTGAGCTATTAACAGAAAATGACGTTATAAAGATAATATCAAGTAAATACAGCCTTTTCTTTGAAGTAGTTAATAAACCACACTTGAACAATTAATCATTTCTCTTAAATTTAATGAGGAAAATAAGAATGGAATCTACATGATTCCTGCTTCCCGTTTTCGCAAAAGAAATCACGGGTTTTATCTAATTATTGCGTGTCCGAAGATTATTTTCTTTTTAATGCATATCGATTTGTTAATCAGAATTTATAATGACGAAGATTACCTTTACAAAAAGAGTGACTTGAAAAGAATAAAATAATGAACAAGAGTTCTGGCTGTTTCATTAGGGATTTGCTTGTATTTTAACAAATTTTTGAAATACAGATTGCGGTTTATTGTTGACAAATGATTGGATATTTTGTAAATTGCAATCATTTTATTGTTCGCTAATTGGTGGTGAAAATTTTAAAGATAAGTTAAATCTCCTATTACAATAATGATTTAAAATTGTATTTTTATGAAATGCTCCTGTTTTGTTATTCAAGGGTCACGCTAGAATTGTTGAGAATAAGACACAATTTTATTTTCATATATAATATAAGTGGTAAATTTTTGCCGGAAAATTTTTCAGATTGTTACGAGAGCCGGTTGCTTAGCAATTTATTGAGTGACATTGACAAAAAAATCTCGAGTTGTCAAACGAGTAATTTTTGATCAATGTCACGAGATAAATTGGCAACGGGCTCGAGTAAAGCAATCAGAAATTTTTTCCAGGATAAAATTTAACCAATATGGTATTCGGATGACTATTTCCAAAATAAAAATCAGGTAATCATTTATATAATTTTTTTTATTGTGTTTAGTGGTATTATGTTTCAGTTTGCTTTTTCAACGTTTTAAATAGATTCCTGTTCGAATCGACTCGTTTTTAATAAACTGATAACACTGAAAATATACAGACTTTGACAGGTATGTAAATAATATGTTTCTAAAACGTCAAAAAATTTTCGCTTATCAAAACTCACTTACTTGTAAAAATACATCTTATTGGCTTAAAGGGTGCGAAAAATTTTTTGTGACGGTGTTTTGTCGAAATGAATCTTGGTAACTATGTAGAATCTTGAATTTGGATTGGTTTATATATTTATGAGTGGAATAGTCAAATGAAATGTTTTCAAAACAATCATGAATTGCAGAAACAATTTTTTCTTCAAACGAAACTTGTCAATTTATAACGCTTAAAATTTAAGTTTCGGCATAAATAAAAAATAATAAAATATGAACTATGTCCTTAAAGAATTACTAAATAAGGAACGATTAAGATAAAAAACATTTTTTAATAATTTTTTGCGGGTCCTTCACTATAACAAAAAATAATATAATATTCACTTTATCCTTAAAGTATTACTCAATAAATTAAGATTTAGATAAAAAGTAGTATATTATGTTATTAGGAGTAGAAATCAGTGTTTTTGTGTTGAACCCAGCTATTGCGCCGAGGCCTGGCAAGCTGTGTAAAACACAAAAAGGGCGTTCCACTCCGAATGGCATATACAATTTTTTCTTCAAGTGTTTCAAATATTTTGACATTTTTTTGGAATCTTTTTATTTGTAGAATTTGCAATTTCAGCTAAAGCTGGCCGTGTACTCTACAAAACGCAAACGACACAACTGTCAAATAGACCAGAAAAGTGTAACGGTCAAATTTAGGCGCCAAATTCAAACTCAGTTCATAACGTTGAGAACATAATTTTACTCACAGTGTATTTCTTACCAAGAAAATTTTTGCTCAACTTTAAAGGCCGAGAAATCTCATAAAAGTAAATCTCTTATGCAAAACAATATATATATATATATATATATATATATATATATATATATATATATATATATATATATATATATATATATATATATATATATATATATATATATATATACACCTAGACCGATCCTTTATCTCCTGATTCATACAATAATATTCACATGAACCTTGCACAGTTTATAATTATTTAAATAAAAATACAACACTACAAAATTCAATGAACGTATATCTCGATTGGTGCTACAACTTCGGTACGCATCCAATCGCAGCAAAGCTTGTGTTACACTTGACCTTTTTACGGGCGGGTGAGAGACTATCAACGACATACGGAATTTTAACTTATACGTAACATTTTAATTTCTAATAATTTTCTTACTCTATCTTTTCAAGGATTTTAAACAGTTGCAATTTATTACTGAATAAACAAACTATCAAATCCTTAACAAGAGCTGCTTAATTTCTTGTACAAAATATCTTTTTTTGGCAGTAAAATCACACTTCTATAAAAAACCTAAATCAGGGAATTCAAACTATGAACTCGCGCCAAAAGCAAATTCTAGCCTTACTTTTCTGGTCTCTAACAATTTTCGTTGTGATCTATGGTGCTGTGGCGACTGCCTCCGCTAGCGGTGAACTAAGAAGCTAACATTTTTTTTTTACTAGTACAACAATAATAACATTTTTGTACTAGTAAGACAATGAATATCTTCTATACGGTGTGTACAGTAGCATAATATGAACATTATGATACACTTGAAGATATTTTTTTTATTAATTACTTTGCGAGATATTCGAATTTAATATCATGCAGTGCCTCTGTGACGTCACACTGTTGCTATCTTTGTTGCGCAGCGTACTATAGAAACTAGTGCGAGAAAGATAGCAAAAGTTTCGTTAAAAATCATATACAGATAAACTATAAACTGACTTTCATCAAATAATAAAAAAAATTGAGTGGAGGATCACATTGTAATTTTAGAAATGTCATCTTTGCAAAATGTACAATATAAGGATCGACTCGCGAAAATGCACTGTATATTGTCTTTCTTTTTTAATATCAAACTATTACATCTTCGTGGTTGGCATGTTATCTTACGGGCACTTAGATCCCCATTTCTTGTGGTGGGAGGTGCGTGAAGTTTAGCGGAGGAGTCACACTAAGCCTCGGGCTCCAGCCGCTTGGAAAATGAATTCCTAAATCTGGAGTATTTTGGGCACGCATGATGCATGCGGAATATATAATAAACTTTGTTTAAAGTAGCACCTCTCGCTGCCTATCTCACCAAACAGACGGCCATACTGCTCACCCTTTACTCAGCTTAACAAGTTGACATATTTATTTTACCCGAAACGGAAGATAATTGCCAGAAAGTTAGGCTACAGGAATTAAAATTGAGAATAATACTTAAACTCTTGTGAGTTTTATATATAAAATATATTTTATTTCATATTGGCCACTGTGTACTTGTGTAGTATTTTACGTTGCTAATTTGAGTCCGGGAAATGGAATATTACAGTACCAGGGCCGGGAAGTATTGCCTGCAAGCATTGCAAGAACTGTATATTTTTCACAAAAAGAAACTTGAAATCTCAAGCTCAATTTCCGACGAATTTATTTTAAATAACACAATTTGAAACTGATAAACAATTAATATAGTACAATTAAAATTTTCACCAATCCTAAAAATTTACAAGTCCCGTCGGTAGTTACTGTAGGTGGTGAAAACTTCTTGATGTTGCTGGAGCACTTGTACGGATAAAAAATGGGCTATTTGCATAATGAATTTTGTTTTAAATATATACCTAAAATAAAAAACCAATTTTTTCTAAATTTTACCAATTACTTCTAAACAAAAATCTAATGTGGCCAGCACATTACCTTCCGTCAGTTCCATGTATTTTGTACAAATTTCGTACAGAAATTTCTTTGCAAAATATTCTATTTTTTGTACATTACCTGCCGGCAGTTGTATGTGTTTTATACAAATTCCATACAGAAAGTTCTTATATTTCCAGTAAAATTATAACACAAACATACTCTTTCAATTGCACTTGACACTGACATCTTTCAATCAGAATATTTTTAAATATACTAGCTGTTTCCATAGTCATAGATTCTGTTCACATCTGTAAGGGCCGATATTTCCATCTTCGGATAAAGTCCTGGATAACTTATCTGTCAGATAAAATAACAATATTGTATCAAAAAATTACGTTCAATATAATTTACATCATTTGTGTCATTATTTCGATGCGATATTTTATCATTTATTTGACGGATAGTTATCCTGAACTTTATCTGGAGATGGAAATACCGGCCCTAAGGTTTGCAGATCTGTAAATCTGTAAAAACCTGACAAAAACGCATCTATTTTTGTTGATTAATACAAAATTATACATAAGATTGGCAGCTTCCGTGGCGATGTTGTTCATTATGTACAAATTTACAGATCTGTAAGATTTACAGATGTGAACAGAATCGACTCATTAATTTCTATATAATTTTTAACTCTATATCCATTTAATATGAAGTATAAAATGCAGCCAAATCGTATAGAGAATAAAATATTCTTTAATATTTATACTAACATTAAATGTGAAAAAATGTTATTTATAATTGTTTTTTCAAGAAAAACTGTTAAATTTTTTAAATGTGGGTACTTTCTGTTGACCAATTATAACCAAATCTGCTCTTCATATGGATGTAACGAAGAGAAATACGACATAATTATAATTTTTGGAATTGTAGTATTAGAGTTATCACAGAGCAAACTTTTGTCACACACACACTCACACACACACACACACACACACACACACACACATACACACACACACACACATACACACACACGCACATATATATATATATATATATATATATATATATATATATATATATGCATACACAAACACACACACATACAGAAATCATCGTAAAAATAGTAAAATCGTATTCTAGGGACCCTAAAACGTGCTTATTGACTAAAAACTCACCACCAAATTTTTTAACCAAAGACAATACCTTCCTTACCTAAAGGTGACGGAAGGTAATAAATATTTTCATTTTATGACGTCACAATCACGGATGACATACGTCCTAATTCTGTAGTTCGCGACGACAGAGGCGTGGTTAGTGAAGGTTGTCTTATCTTCGATCCGTAGATCACGTTATTTTCCCAGC
Source organism: Harpalus rubripes (assembly GCA_963082715.1). Taxonomy (NCBI): domain Eukaryota; kingdom Metazoa; phylum Arthropoda; class Insecta; order Coleoptera; family Carabidae; genus Harpalus; species Harpalus rubripes. The sequence goes on from OY720450.1 coordinate 81,688,840, forward strand.
TAACAGCGCTGACGGTTTATTTGACATTTGTTGCTTGTGATATTACGTGTATATTGATACTCGAAAGATGAAACAAGACTTTGAAAAGGCTGATTCTAGGAATCTGCCTGTGGTAAATTCCCAACAAATACAGCATCCAACAAAATTTAAAAATTGTGAACGCAATAGATTATTACATAGTATCAACATAAAAATGTCGCGTAATAAAATTAACTACATTACATTATTATTTTATGATTTAAAATATAACTTAATAAACAAAAAAGAAAAAATATATTTGTAATTACCAGTATAATAGTGAAAAATAATAATGAAAAAATAATGTAAATATATTTTATCCAACACCGACTTGTTACTATGGTTATTTGAAATAACTAATGTACAACATTAGTCACTCCGTGAGAGAATATTTTAGAAATCACGGAGAAATTATTACTGATTTTTGTGTTTTTTAAATATAAATAAAAAGCAATTTTACAAATTTATTTTAGTATTGAAATAATTTAACAGTATGAAACTTATTTATTTAAGTTCATAGTAACATTTATGCTAAAATACGTTACTTATCTTTATACGACAGCTGTGATGTACGGCTGATGAAACGAAAAAGAGAAACGAGTTAGTGGTTACATACTTCGGAATTAAATTCAACGATGCTGCTTTTGCTTCTAAGTGAATACGTTTTAAAGGAAGGTCCTCATTTTCACCCAATTTAATGTATTTTTCTTAGAAATAATTCCCAATGACATACAATAATTATTACAGCAAATTTTGTCAATAACAATAACAATATAACAAAACCATAACAATCATTCAATGGCTACTTTGTAATTTAAAATACTACGTCAGTTGACTTGTCAGTGTCAAACGATGAATGAAAACATAAAAATGATTTAAGAAATTTTTAAAGAAGTGTTGTATAAAACGTTGTATTACACTCGTATGGAATGTATATTAGTCACTAAAGAAAATTAGCTTTTATTTTGTGATGATACATTCCACACTCATATAATAAATAACTATTTAAATAAAATAAAGTAAACTGTAGTAGTTACTTTAGAAATTTGGTCGGTATATGCTACTTTCCTTTCACCTCTCCCATTCACATTAACGAATCAAATGCTAGTGATTGTGCCATCATCAAGAGAGGCGGGATACAAGATTTATATATTTATGTTAAATTTATTAAATAATAACACAATTTATTCGAAAAATTTATAATGTAAATAATGTAATTGAGTAAAATAAACTTGAAAAATATAATATTCCTTAAATTCCTCTTGTGTGCAAGTAGCTTATTGTAGACTTAGCCCGTAACCTCGCTACATTGTGAAGAAATTTCACTCGACAAAACAATATGCAGCTGTCTCTTTCGACAAACAATACTTACAAATTAATCAAATACACACAAAAGTCACAAATTAAATAGACATGTTTTGAAGTAAAATAAATTTTTAAAACACGTAGTCAGTATGAAATAAAATATACGTCATACGGGCGTGAAGTAGTATTACGGTACTCATTTCGAATTTCCTGCCTCGGATCCTTCGTCGCCTCGTCCGTAAACTTCTCATTAGTACCGTAATCGATCACTTTAAAGATTTGTTTTTCTCGAAAAATGCATAGGTCACTAAATAAATAAAAAAAACAATATACTTAGTAAAGTATTAAGAAAATTTAAAGATTCAGCTGTAGGCACTTGATGAAACATTATAATAATAGTAATAATAAATGAAAACACTTGATGCAAGTTTCACGTATACTTTTTATTTAACTCTTAATCGATTTCGGCTTCTTAGGCCTTCTTCAGAAGATATACAGTATTGAACTAAATACAAGAATTGTTAAGTATTCCTAAACACTACATAACATCTGTTGACAGTAAGGGGGTTACTTGGAAAATTCATTTATTAGGGTTTGCCAGACATCTGTATGAATTAAATCTACCTGGTCATTTAAGATGCTCGAACCAATTTTTATTGCTTCTTGTATTTCATAAGCTTCTAGTAAATCCATTTTCGGGCCTTTGTCTGTTATATGTAAAATTTTAATATTCTTCTTATCACAGAAATTGGTTCGAGCATCTTAAATGACCAGGTAGATTTAATTCATACAGATGTCTGGCAAACCCTAATAAATGAATTTTCCAAGTAACCCCCTTACTGTCAACAGATGTTATGTAGTGTTAGGAATACTTAACAATTCTTGTATTTAGTTCAATACTGTACATCTTCTGAAGAAGGCCTAAGAAGCCGAAATCGATTAAGAGTTAAATAAAACGTATACGTGAAACTTACATCAAGTGTTTTCAATTATTATTACTATTAAAGTATTAAGATTATTTCATGAATCATCCATTGAGTTTTATCCACAAAAACCAACTACATTTATGTCAAAAATTCGAACGAAATCACGCTGCCGTATTTACGAATTTGTGTCCCAATGTATAAAGTATGTAAAACATCAATGTTCCAACCTAATGAAAACGTAGTTATTGGTGAAATAAAGCCCGAACTTGGAGAGCATAAATTATACCTCACTGCCCAATCGAAACTCAATAAACCTTCCTTCGGGCTACATTACAAACAAAATAAAATCCACGAGAGGGTTGCTTCACACGCCCGTTACGTCATCATGGCCTGCTAATTTTTCATTAACCACATACCGAGTTATTTTCCCAAAAATTGCTATAGTAATTGTTGTTAACAGCACACAGGGTAATTTGAATATAAATATATCGATTTTGTGCCGTGTAATTGGGGCGCAACGAGGTATGAATTATTTTTTATGGACGGAAGCAATTCCAACAAAATTACGAAAATTGAACTTTCATTTAAATTGTAAAACTAAAACTATCAAATAATAAGTTTATTAAAGTTTTCACCTGGATGGTTTTGTAAAACATAATACTAGGTTTTGAAACACCGAGCATAAACATGAATTGCACAACGGTTTTGTGGATTCGAAAAACTAATCGGATCTTACTGTTTTGAGGGTGAAAAGGCAATACTGTTTCCATAGATATCGAGCAATGTTGGATAATTTTATGCGTCTTGCAGTAGAGGTCATGCCTGAGACATGCTGCCTGCAAGATACGTCCAGAGCCACAATGCAATTTTTGGATAAACTACTTAAATACTACTACTTTGGATAAGGATCTTAATTTCAGACAACACTTAAGCAACAAATTACAAGCAGCTAGAATTAAACTCCGATATTTATATCAATTTAGACATATGCTGTCAACTGATATCAAACTTCGTTTAGTAAATTCTCTAGTGCTTTCTATTATGGATTACTGTGCCTGTTGTTATGTACCTCATCTTACGCAAATAGATAAGAGAAGAATTACTATCTTACAAAATTCATGTCTTCGTTTTGCCTATGGTGTCCGCAAATATGATCATATCTCAAGCTATAGAACTTTAGCTAATATGGATGATATTGAAACTCGTGTCAAGAAATTTTACATGTGCCTAGTTCATAAAATCAAACTTTCAGGTACTCCATCTTACTTATTCAATAAATTAAACTTGAATCATTATGACTATGGTTTACGTACCAAAGACTTATACGCTGTGCCATCTTTTAAAAAAGCTAAATTTAAGAGTTCGTTTTCTTATCTAGCACCTATGTTGTATAATATTCTGCCGTATTATTTGAAATCTCTCTCGATTTCTTCATTTATGTACCACATTAAACATTCTCTTACCCTTCGTGATTTAATTATTTGAAACAGTTTTTGACATTTTATATACATCGTATTCATGTTTATACTTTATGTATGTATTTTTGTATTCAGTAACCCTTCGTGATATAATTATTTGAAACATTTTTTGACATTTATGTACATTGTATTTCTGATTATACTTTATGTAAGTATTTTTGTATTGCTTTTGTTTGACATTCATTTCATTTAATTTTGTTATATGTTGTTGTATCGGTTAGGTAGAAGAGCAGCCTTTGGCTGAACCTCGCCGTTGACGTGGGTCAATAAAGCTTATTATTATTATTAAAAATTGATTGCTTCCTAATATTTTTTGGCTCATAATAATTTTGTAATAATAGTTATTTATAGTATATTCCGTAACTTAAACGCGTTGACCAAGGTTCTGGTTAAGCGTTTCGGAATGTAACCAAAACATAATTTCAGAATCGAAGTTCCATTTCGGAATGTGGTTCCTGAAAGTTTTGGTTACTTTTTCGTGACTACAACGACCACAATTTTTTTGTGGTTGTTATGGTCATTTTCTTATTTTTTATAATGTAATAAATAAAACTGTATAAACATATAATTATTTTTAATATATACTGATATGTATAATATTTACGTTAGTATAAAATAGACAAATAGAGTTACGTTGTCACTTATTTCTAATTATGCGGTGGTTCCTTGCTTTGCCGACACAAATTAACCAAGAAGTTCCGAATCACAACCACTTTTCAATAACTATAACCTGACCACGTGAACCACAACAAAACCATAACCATGGTCATGGTTAAGTTACGGAATATGCTATTTTTATACAAATGGGAATGTAATATACTAGTTACTGCGGGCATCGTGGATTTTAGTGACTAATATACATTCCATACAAGTGTAATACAACGTTTTATCCAACACTTTTTTAAAACTTCTGAAACAATTTTTATGCTTTCGTTCATTGTTTGAAAATGACAAGATATTTGATATATTATTTTAAATTACAAAGTAGCCATTCAATGGTTGTTTTGCTATTATGTGATGTGCTTGTTATATTATTGAGAAAAATTTTCTCCAATTATTTTCTGACATTGGGAATTGTATAAAAGAAATATAGACTGAAATGTGTAAAATTGAGGACCTTCCTCTTAAACATATTTAATTAGAAGAACAAGCAGCACCTCTGAATTTAATTCCGAAGGTAGCAACCACGTACTATACTTTATTTCACGTAAGAAAATAGTGACACAGGAGCAATTTGATAATATCGCGATATTATCCAATCTAAAGACAAAATAGAACTGTTCCTACCTTCTCACCACTAGTTTCTTACTTAAAATGAAATATAACCATTAACCAGCCATAAATGACAACTGTCATTGGGTAAAAATCAGGGATCGACCGATACCGATATCGGTATCGGTATATCGGCCATATCGGTCTTCTTGGCCGATATCGGTATCGGCCGATATGTAAACCACGATATCGGCCTATATCGGTATCGGCCTAAAAAATATAAATTGCTTAATATTTCAGTTGCTAAGGATTTTTTAAAAGAAATTAAAACAGAAATACTAAATAAAAAACAAATCAAGTTTATTCTTATTCAAAATTTAGCAAAAAAGTCATTAAAAATGTAGAAATAAAGTTACACACTTAGTTAAACAAATTAATATTTAAAGTTAAGTTTTGGCAAGTTGTAATGTAACAAAATTATTGCGCTTTCATAAACATTTCCAGCTGAAGAAAATAGCTGTTCACTAGCAACACTATTTGGCGGTGGTGCTAAATATATTATTGAAAATAGTATATTGTGTTATTAGGAGTAAAAGTGATACTTTGTGTGGCGAACATGGAAGTTTGCACGACGAGAGAAGCGAGTCGAACAATTGCATGCGAGGCACACAAAGACACTTTTATTCCGAATGACACATTGAATTTTTTTTTCAAACGCACTACTTTTCTTTTTATTCTCTAATTCTATGTAGTTTCTATGGATATTTATTTATTTTATTTCTACGCCACCGGCGTAGAAATTAGCTATTTCTATTCCGGCGCCGTAGAAATTAGCTATTTCTACTCCGACGGCGTAGAAATAAAGCTTCTACCTTGTGAATTAAGTCTCAAAAAATACCATTTCTATGACGTTTGAAAAAAAATGTCTTTTTTTGCATTTGCTCTGTATTTTTTTTTGTGATTTATTTATGGTTAATGCGTGTAACGGTAACAGTATATCATTATAAATCACTTTTACCTCATTTATACAGCAAAAAATTTAAGACAAAATTTTATGGCCGATATATCGGTATCGGCCGATATCGGATATGAGTATATCGGTATCGGCCGATATCGGTATCGGCCACAAAAAATCATATCGGTCGATCCCTAGTAAAAATAGATAACCTATACCTTGTTCCATTTAAGCCATTCAGTATTGCGGAACATAGGGAATAGTTTTGACCTCTCTGATTAGCTGAAATCAGCGACAAGAGATAAGTTTACCCAATATAATTTAGGCTACTTCAGATTTGCGCTATTTTCAGTGCCATTTACTAAATGGCTTAAATGGAACAGAGCATAAGAATCATTTAACATAAATGTTAATATTAAGACTATTTATCGTCGTGTATAGCCGCAATTTTGTTTCAAAATATCATAGCTATTGTGATCGCGTTAGGCATGATCGTTGTTTTGTTACTTTTGCTAACAAAAATTACTACCAAAAAAGTGTAGATAAAAATAAAGAAGTTTCTTAAAGTTAAATTTAAATAATAAAATAATTTCGTAAATTTGCTTTTTATTTTTACTAACAAAAAAAAAACGTAAAAATCAGTAATAATTTATCCGTGACTTCTCAATTATTCTCTCACGGAGTCAGTAATGTTACACATTAGTTATTTTAAATAACCATAGTAACAAGTTTATTGGCATTGGATAAAAGTAAATTTAAACGAAATTATGGAGATTTTCAAATAAGAAAACGCTAACTAGCGGCGTATATTAGAACTACAAATAGTGATACACATTTGAAATTTACATGAAACTACAACTATATGACTACAAAAACTCTATTGTACCTGAATTATAAATAAAAAATAATAACAAATAAGAAAATAATACGAAAACTAATGAAACACAATTGACAGCAATGGTACAGGTGGTTCCAAATGTCATGAGCTATGAAATGCGCAGATCAAGAAGAGAGACAGCTAGAGAAAGGTCAGGCAATAGAAGAGAAAGAAAGAAAGAGTTTTGCTTTCTGCGCAACAGCTCATGCAATTTGGTACGGACCCTATGCTTACAAATGTCAACAAGAAGTGTACCATTGTTTAATGCGATCAGCGCCATCTCTTGATACTTGAAAACCCAATTTATTATTATACAGTATTGTATAGGTGAACCTATATTTTGGGATGGTATTGTAATTACTGCAACAGTAATGTATATTGATAAAAGCGATTAGTTTTAAACAAAAATACACTAGTTCCAATTAAATTTTTGTTTAGTTTCCTCTTTATTTAATTGTTGATTGACAACATAAACAAATTTTCTATTTCACTTGCAAAAAAGTGTAGCGCTATTCATGTTAGAGTATATTTTAATTTTCCATTAATAATATATTTTATTTCATATTTTTGACATCTGTCATATTGAGTTTATAAAGTTTTTGTTTAGTCCTATATTTCCCGTGGAAATTAATTTTCATAACGCAGCGAATATTTGGAAACAAATATTGGTCAAATTTACACAAAAAACCAATAAAAACAAGAATAACAGTCTCGGGAGAACAGGGATATTTACGGTGCCCCAAATGCCCCTATTTCGTACGCCCATGTCACGGTAATTTGCTACGTATACAAACTTTACATTATGAAATAATGATCACACTGGAACACGAATTCTTTAAATGCAAAGTATTTCCATATAGTTAATACTCCAAGAAAGAAAAAGATTCTTTGTGGCCACTTTGGTAAATTGGTGTTCTAGATCGGCTTAAAACGGACAATATTTATGTTTCTCTTTAGAAAACATATGTAATAAACATCTGTGTGTTCTTTGTAAATATTAAAAGGGCGAAAAACAACCATTAAAAACATTTGAATGGAATAAACAAACATAAAATGTTATAATAACACAGAGTTCATGTTCATACCGATAATAAACAAAATTAAAACTTTAAAAATAAACAATAATTTTTGTATTGGCGTATTAAACAAGGTATAAAAACTTTTATAGACAATAGTACATTTTTTTCAAATGTCGATATTTCCTTTCATATTTACTATAACAAATATTTCCAATTTTAAATGGCACAAAATTGACCCTTGTGGTGCACTCTCCATGCCAGCAATGAGTGCCCGGGAGGTGACGCCTGGTAAGCGCCCGCACGGTGCAAATATTTCATTATTACCGATATCTGTGTATAAGCAGATTGGCACACCCAGCATTGGGTAATAAGCCGTGATGATATATGTATGTATATATATATATATATATATATATATATATATATATATATATATATATATATATATATATATATATAGTTATTTACGTTTTAAGGCTGAGTTTATATGCAGTTTTCAATCCGTTTTCAAAACGATTTGTTTTGAAAACACCATGTATACAGTGTCAATATATATATATATATATATATATATATAGTTATTTACGTTTTAAGGCTGAGTTTATATGCAGTTTTCAATCCGTTTTCAAAACGATTTGTTTTGAAAACACCATCTATACAGTGTCAATATATATATATATATATATATATATATATATATATATATATATATATATATATATATATAGTTATTTACGTTTTAAGGCTGAGTTTATATGCAGTTTTCAATCCGTTCTCAAAACGATTTGTTTTGAAAACACCATGTATACAGTGTCAAAACGGTTTTGAGTTATCTCAAACCAAAACTAAAATTCACGGGTTTGACTTGGAAACTAGTTTCAAAACTACTCATGTAAACACTTAAAATTCAGTCTCGTCGCTTATTGCTATTAGTAATCTATAAATAAACTGATAGTTGTGCAGTTTTAGTGCATAATGGTACAAAGTAGAAAATATAATTGGAATAATAGCAAAACGAAGAATATGGAGTAAGAGGATCTGTCACTTATATTGGTCAAATGCGTATGCGCCGAAACTGTTTTCAAATCAATCTGTAAACTTGTTTTGAAAATTGCATGTAAACAGTTTCGCGTAATTTTGACTGAAAACTGAAACCATTTTCAAAACTGCATGTAAACATAGTAATAAATAGTTATTTTTGTTCTATTTCCCATGGCAGTCTGTATATAGCTAAAAATTGCAACTTCCATACAAAGTTGGTTTCCACGCGCTTAAAACCCGAACATTTTGGGTCTTTCTCTGGACACCGAACAATGTACATCAAAACCCGAAAAGTTCGGGTCAAACCCGAAGACCTGGCAACCTACCTTACGGTAAAATGGTATCTTATCTAACAATACTTGGTATATTGAATTTATCCAAAAGTGAGGAATGAAAAACGAGCTCCCCGTATAATTTATACATTATTGTGTATTTATTTACTCTAGTCTACTGGTACGTTGCGTGTAAATATTTGAGCGCATTTTATGATAGAATTATTAAAGGTTGCGTATATTCTATTGATGTTGTATGGTATAGACTGTACTTAAGATGAGCAACACCCGACATATTACCCTCATATTTCATCCCTTTTTACTGTCCCGCATATGTCATTGGAAAGTGAAGCTTATTCAGCCATGTACAGCAATAATTCATACGACCTACAGTATATGATATAACTCGCGATCAAAGATACGAAATATTTTTTTTCATTTATTAAAAAAATATATAGAAGTGTTGCCAAGCTACGCTTTATTGACAAAAATATACATTTATGGCAACCCATTTAATACAGGAATATTAATTATGCTCCATCTCTTTCTACACGACGACGTGGGAAAAATCCTGTCTCTCTCAAGCAAAGAAAAACGTTTGAAAATGTGTGGTGAGGAACAATGCAATCTGGGTATCGCCTGAGGTACTCCGTAGCTCCAGCACGTCCCCTTCCATTGCAAAAACCATACACGAAAACCATATCGGCATATTCTACATTAGTAAAATGCGGCACAATGGCTTAAATTAAAAAGACAAAACAAAAATCATTCATTTGTTAATCATACGTTTATTCGTCAAGGCTAACATAATTATCATTCATTTTAAAATGAGCCTGTTTCACATTTTTCAAAAAGTATTTTAAATGAAAGTTTATGCAATATTTTTCTTATTAATAATTATTTTTTTAATAAGATGTTGTTATATTTGTAAATAATTTAATACGAATATTGACGCCAAAAATAGTCATGAAAAACAACACCCTACTCCTGTGTCGTAGAAGCACATACACTACGTCATTCACAGCCAATAGAAAAACAGTTTTTCCATCACCTACATTTATTTTTGTTATTTAGATAAATAAACGTAGGCGATAGTTTGTCACATGTTAATAACAAACTTCTAATTTGACATTTGACGCTGACATTTTCTATTATAAATTAGTAATAAGGCTAATACAGAATACACTCAAGCTAAGTCGGACAGTTTACCGAAAATCGATAGCTGGATGATGACTGAATTTAGATCAGCAAACAACTATTTTACTGTTGCCAAAATAATGTGTGTTAAAGAGTTAAGGTAAAATAAAATGTAAAAACCCAACCATCAGCTCTTCGACCTATTGCTTCCAACCACAATTTTCTTTTCTTCGCATCTTTTGGTATATTTATAAATTCAATAGTAGGTTTGTTCCTAGCGCATTTTTGCAAGAAGGCACAATACGATACTGTAAATTACTGATTTTATATTGAATTTTGTATTATCTAACACGAACCAAACTCAAAAATTGGACACTTATTTGACAACTTTGGCAATATATTTATCATAAAACTTGTAACAAAATACAAAGAATTGACACTATAAGGGATCAATTGGAGCCGATAAAGATGTATGTGTTGTGACGTCACATTCTGTTTCAGATCACGTGACTTTTTCAAAATAACCAAATTTCAAAAATTAATTGTAAAATATCTAATGGATATTTGGTGATATTAAATAAATATAAATATATCCGGCATATTACCCAGATATCGGTAATGATGATGACATATTTGTACCGTGCGGGCGTTTACCAGGCGTCACCTCACGGGCACTCATTGCTGGCGTGGAGAGTGCACCACAGGAGTCAATTTTGTGCCATTTAAAATTCAAAATATTTGGCGTAGGTCGGGATATTTTCAAATTTAAGGTTATTTAAATAATGATATCTTTTTAAATTTAATACTTAGAAGGCATATAAAAATTCTTGCAACACCCCTATTCCTTCGATATCTCAGAAATAAAGAGGAATTTACCTATAGGGCGCGAGCAGACACGTGACTCGAGCGTCCTTGACGTGCATGGAATCAGCTGATTTGTGTGCGCATGTCATTTTGACAACAACAATGTCACTTTGACAAGATTCATGTTTTGACTTATTTTGATTTTGAATTGCTAGAATGTTATTATTTTATATTTTTTACGGAGTAAAACACATGAAATTAAAAATAATAACATTTTAGCAGTTAAAAATCAAAATAAGTCAATACATTTGTCTTGTCGACATGACATTGTTCTTGTCAAAATGACATGCGCACACAAATCAGCTGATTCTAAGCACGTCAAGGTCCCTCGAGTCACGTGTCTGCTCGCGCCCTATAGGCTGTGTGCACAAAAGTAGTCAGCGCCGACAGCGGACAAAAATGACAAAATTGGTTCCTCATTGAAACATAGCAAGGTTATGTTTTATGTCAGAATAATTTTGAAATTTCAATTTTATAAAATATTTGCGATGAATGCGAATGATAAGACGTTAAATGTTATGTGATGCAGTGGGGGATATAATAATTCTTACAAAATTACCGATTGAAGTATTAAATTTCATAAATTTCCTAGAAGATTATATGAGGAACAGATGTATAAGAAAATAACTTTTCATCAGATATCTTCTACTAATATGAAAAATTCTTTTAGTTATACATTTTTTCTCATTGTAAAAGATACTTATAATAAAATTTCAACAATGGACGTCTGATTGCAATAATGAATTATATAAAAATGTGTTTCCTAAGTTAATATTTGAACAAGATATAATACAAGAAACAGAAAATTGTCTTAAAATTGTATAATACTTTTAGTTGTATGAAATATAAGTCTATTTTTGACATAATTCGTCTATTTATTATAGATTTTGTACATGTAATGTTAATGTTAAAGATAGAAATTCACATTGTTCATATTTTTCGTGTATTTTCTTTTCCGAGCTAGTGCAATTGATTCCACTTAGAGCCTGATATATTTTCAATGAAGAATCTTCTTCATTTATTGCGAATATAAAAGAAAGATGCTGACATCATACACTGATATCGTGATATGTAGAAATTTTCTTTTTTTCCAATCATTCAAGTTTTCCAAATTTTAGTTTTAATTTCCATGTATTGTGCATCTTGTAACATTCAACTAATATTATAAATTATAGTATAAATTTAAATATGATAAAATGGTTTATAAAAATCACACATATTATGAGAAAAATTATATTTTCTGCCACAGTACCTTCGCTGGTATTTTGACTTTTTTGATTGTCACATCACATAAATAGCATTTTAAATATTTCCTTTATTCATTTCAATATAATATAATGTATAATATTCATACACAATAGCAACAACTCAAAATAAAATTGTTAATTGTATCACTTTCTCGAAATGTCAAAATTGATTTGGTAACCAAAAATGTCAATGTAGCCGTGAGAGGCGCTGACGCTCAAAATGTGCACATCGCCTGTAGGTCATATAACATTTTTTGATCGTAATGACCCCCGGAATAAGGTAAAAGTTTGTCGGTCGAGTCGCGGAACACTCTGTATATTTATTTATATGTAAATACCAGAAAACAGAAACAGCCGTATTCATAGTAACTGAGATAGACCCGGTTTAAACTAGGTCTAAGTAGACTAGGTTTAAACTAGGTCTAACTTAGACCACCCTGGACTTATTCATAGTAAATGTTAGACCCAGTTTAAATCCAGTCTACGTAGACCGAGTTTAGCACTTGTATCCATCTGGACATGGTCTGCGATGAATATGAAGTAAGCTTCAGACATAAATATTCGAATATTTTCAAATGTCATTTAGTTGTCAGTGTAAAAATTAATACTTAATATTATCTAAAATAAGAATAGTATGTAGTACAACAATAGATTTATAGAAGCGTGTATTCATATGTACGAGTATACATGAGGAAAAATGGGAAGAAAAAATTTATAAATTAAAATAAGAATATTTAATAAATAAAATTGCTCGAGGCTAACGGCGGTGCTGGTTTTGACGATATATCAGAACTTTTATTTGGGTATGAAACTGGTGGCAATTTACAGGAAACGTATGAAATTAACTAAAAATCATTTATTTATACTCCAAATTTGTCTAACACTTTAATTTTTATATAAAAATATTTTGACAACTACATGTGAGGTTTAAAGTGTTTTCGTTTCCGGGCCTATTGTGATTTTGTCTAAATATGCTTCGTTACATTAACATTATTTAATTCAGTATTATCTTCATCTGAATCTCTGTCTCTCATTCATTTTCTAAAATTAAATACAAATTTCAATTATGTATATCAAATTTGCAGGTATGATAAAAGTACCTTTAACATTGACATGTGATCTTTTCTTCATCTTCTACATCATTTATGTTGCACATATCTTGAATATCCTCAATTTTATTCATTTAATATCAAAATCAAATCAAAATTGTCAATTTGACAATTAATAAATATTTTTTGTCTTACGAATGCAATTTTTTTAAAGCACACTATATATTCGTTACAATGACAGGACTTAGACCTAGTTTAAACTAGGGGTACGCTCGGTCTAAATTTTAGACTAGGTTTAAACTAAATCTAAGACAACCGTTACTATGAATAAGGAAAAACCTTAGACCTAAGATAGACCTGGTTTAAACCACGTCAGAATTACTATGAATACGGCTGAAAAAGTTTTCCAGACCAATGATACTTGCCATTGTGATGAGCTAGTATTTGCTGCCGCCGTCATAAAACATGCATGTTTTAATCAAATTTTATTGGCTATAAAGTAGAATTTTTTCCCAATTTTACTGCGTAGTGACCAGAAAAGCAAAAGATAAAACTCTCCTCTTCTTTTCGGAGTTAAAAGACAATTTATTAATAAGTGGAACAATGTTTTTGCTCGTGGTCATCATAAAATCAATAGACATGCTCGCAAGAAAAACTAACGTGTTTTTCTCTAGAAATAAGTTATATCTATGTACGTAATTAAGACATCCACAACATACGGCGAGGACAAAAACAACGGAGCGTGGAAATAAAACAACGATGAAGTAAAACAACAGACTGACGATGGTGTGAAAACCGATTGCACACTGTTAGCAGAAAAAGAAGTAGTAATTGTGTCATACTGGAATTAAATTGCGCCCTCTATGGCAATAAATACACCATTGTTTTTACACGATAAATCATCATTGTCAGAGGAAATTAATCATTATAATATTAATTAGTCCGGAAGCAATAAATATAAATATACAATCATATATATTTACTCTGTTTCATACATATAAGAATTAATGGATTCAAATCCAACATACAACAGTTAATTGAAAATTATTGCTGTAGTTTTATAAATCTAATTAGTCCTCCAATAGAATCCTACAACATAGTAACAAATTATTAAAACATAGGTCCAAAGACCTAAAGGTGACGGAAGGTATTGTCTTTGGTCAAAAAATTCGGTGTTTTTGATGAATAAGCACGTTTTACGGTCCCTAGAATACGATTTAATATATTTACGATGATGTCTGTAATATATATATATATATATATATATATATATATATATATATATATATATATATATATATGTGTGTGTGTGTGTGTGTGTGTGTGTGTGTGTGTGTGTGTGTGCATGTGTGTGTGTGATGATTTTTTCTCCGTCGATAAATTCAACATTACAATTCTAAAAATTATAATTCTTTCGTATTCGTTTTCGTTACAGCGATATGAAGAGCTGATTAGATATTGGTTATAATTGTTCGACAGGAGATACCCTTATTTGAAGATTTTAACAGTTTTTCTTGAAAAAACGCTGGTAAATACCATTTTTTTACATTTAATGTTATTATAAATATTAAAGAATATTTTATTCACTATACGATTAGATTACATTTTATACTTCATATTCAATGGATATTGAGTTAAAAATTAAAGAAATTAAATTAATGGGTCGATTCTGATCACATATGTAAGTCTTATAGATCTATAAATTTGTAAAAATCTGACAAAAAACCATCTATTTTTACCTTCCGTCACCTTTAGGTAAGGAAGGTATTGTCTTTGGTCAAAAAATTCGATGGTGAGTTTTTGATGAATAAGCACGTTTTAGGGTCCCTACAATACGATTTTACTATTTTTACGATGATGTCTGTATGTGTGTGTGTGTGTGTGTGTGTGTGTGTGTGTGTGTGTGTGTGTGTGTGCGTGTGTGTGTATGTATATGTGTCCGTGTGTGTGTGTGTGTCCGTGTGTGTGTGTGTGTGTGTGTGTGTGTGTGTGTGTGTGTGTGTGTGTGTGTGTGTGTGTGTGTGTGTGTATGTAACAAAATTTTCGTCTACGATAACTTCCATACTACAATTCTAAAAATTATAATTCTTTCGTATTTCTCTTCGTTACATCCATGTGAAGAGCTGATTAGATTTTGGTTAGAATTGGACAACCGGAAGTACCTTCATTTGAAGATTTTAACAGTTTTTCTTGAAAAAACTATGTTAAATATGATTTTTTCACGTTTAATGTTATTATAAATATTAAAGAATATTTTATTCTCTATACGATTTGACTACATTTTATACTTAATATTAAATGGATATAGAATTAAAAAATTATAAAGAAATTAAATTTCATAAAGTAGCCATAGCTATGGAAACAGCTACTATATTAAGAAAATTTTGATTGAAAGATGATGTCAGTGTCAAGTGAAATTGACATAGTGTGTTTGTCTTATAATTTTGCTGTAAATATAGGATCTTTTGCTTTCTGTATGGAATTTGTATAAAATACATACAACTGCTTTAATGTAATGTACAAGAAATAATAATAATAAATCTTTTATCTCTGCAGATACATTACACTGTATATAGAAAACGTCACAAAATTATAATTTTCTGTATGAAATTTGCATAAAATACATGCAACTGCCGCAAGGTAATGTACAAGAAACAGAATATTTAATTTAGCAAGGAACTTTCCGTATGAAATTTGTACAAAATACATAGACTGACGGAAGGTAATGTGCTGGCCACATCAGATTTTTGTTGATTAATATAAAATTATAGATAAGAGTGGCAGCTTTCGTTGCGATTTTGTTCATTATTTACAAATTTACAGATCTGTAAGGTTTACAGATGTGAACAGAATCGACCCATAAATTTCATAAAGCAACCAGCTATGTAATAACACTGAAAACAGCTAATATAATTTAAAAAACTTCTGATAGAGAGATGTCAGTATCAACTGCGATTGACATAGTATATTTGTGTTATAATTTTACTACAAATATAGAATTAATTCTAAGAAACTTTCTGTATGGAAATTGTACAAAATATATAGAAATGAGGGAAGGTAATGTAATGGAAATATAGAATCTTCCGCAAGTAACTATCTGTATGAAATTTGTATAAAATACTGACGGAAGGTAATGTGCTGGCTACATCACATTTTTTTACTGCTCTTATTGCTTATTTAGGTTATTTATAAATCAGTAAATTATAATGACAAGTTCATTTGAGATTGACAACTTTGACAATCTATGTTACATTTTACCGGGAACGATGCAGTATGTGTAACTAGTATCCATAATAATACATTAGTAACTGAAACTCACGGTATATTAGGTTTTAGTTCTGAAAAAGAGATTTCTGCACAGGGTTCTTCTTTGATCCAATAAATACGCGACTGAGCTCATATAGACTTAAAATTTACGAAAACTGTTGGCCAAATGGTATTAATAATTCGAGCGGCATTTAAAGTGTCATCTTCTACTTCAGATTTATTTTTGGCACAATATGAAAACAATTTCGTAAAAATCTAGTGCGTACCTACAATAAAACCTTGCAAGACATATGAGACTATACTCTAACAGAAGAATGTATAGGGCTTGTGGATAATAATGCCTAATACAAATAAAGCTGTTTATTATTATAAGAAAATCGATGTAACCCAATATTAAATGGCGGCATATTTAAATAACATATTCAGTTTTTGTAAGTTTAAAATCTATGTTTTAATCTAGTCTAAAGATTTTTGTAGAAATTTCTTACCATTTGCGTATAGGTTTTATAATATGTAGAAAACGTAAACCAGTCGAACTATTATGAGTTTGGGCCCGTACTATACTATATTCCATGTAGGAGAAAGAGAATTCATATTGCGTTCATTAATTCATTGCTTAATAGACTACAAGAATTGCAGGATCATACAATTCATAGGTCAGGAAATCACGCACCAGTAGTATAATGTTATGCAGAGAATATCTCTACCTTCCTACACAATATGTCTAGTTATGCATTCAGGAATACCAGGAATATTAGCAGGACCTTTGCAGGAGTACAATAATTGTTAGAAATAAATCATAATGAATTTTATTGTATATCACAAATAACATATCTATTTATAAAAGCTCCAAAAATGATTAAAATTTAATATATCCTCGCTTCATATAAATGTATTATCACTTTATTAAATATGAAATACACTCAATATGTCATGGCATGCCGTGCAATATTTTTAATTCTATTTTGGAAATAATTTCACGCTTGTCGAATTATTTAATAGAAAATACGAGAGTGGTGCTAAAAATATCTACAAACAAATCGGTAAAATGCAATCAAAAGGGTTTTTCAATATTGTATGTACCTCAACGTTCCATATTTAATACTTCGTTACTCTACAAATAATTTTAAAATAAACTTCAACTGCCATTCACAAAAAAGATTAAGCTAATCCTTACTTTAGACAGTTTATTTCTTAAAATATAGTCTAATCTAATCCAAGTAACTACCTGTTCTTATAATACAATGAAGATTATATTTTAATTCAGCTTAAACTTTTTTGCGAACAGGGGCGTAAACTAACTACGTGGGTGCACGGACGCACATGCACCCACAGAAAGTAAAAGTGTGGGTGCGCAGCACCCACAATAATTTCGCTCTAACATTTTAATGATATTTCATACATTGTAAAAATGATTTTCAATCTTTTTAAGTTGTTCAAGAGTAAGCTGACATTTAATCGTGTCATGATAATGGCAGTAAAATACTACTATCAAGCCGAACACACGGATATGTTAATAATTATAGGATATTGCGAAGAAAATTATTGGCAGCCTATAAACAAATATTACTCATATTTAATTTTTTTCTGCCTAAATCGTTACAGATATCACAACTTCAACTAACGCAGAGACAGAAAAGTTTACCATTGAATGTATCATTGTCGTGACACCTAAGTTTCATTCAAACCGAACAAAGAGTTTTGTCATTATAAGCAATTTTCTTTTACTAAATGGTACACTTTCGGTTTTTCGGATATTGGTAAATTAGGTTAAATCGTGTTATTTTGGGCCCAGAATCTGTGTTTAAGCTATGTCTACGTGTTTTAGAGATACCCTGTATATTAATATTAGGAGTATTATTATTTTATATTGGTGTAATAGATATTAATTTTATTTATGTTTAATGTAAACATAATTTAATATATGTATAATAAAATAAGTATGTTATTTTTATTGTATTATTTGCATTTTTAAAAACATATAGGTACCCATATTTAAAATAAAAATAGTGCACCCACAGCCAAAATAAAAAGTTTACGCCTCTGTTTGCGAATCGGACTGTAAATATTTACATTCATTCTGACACTTAAATTCCAAATTTCCACACTATCAGGTTAATGCATAGTTAGTAGCGTTTTTATTGAATTCAAAATTTATTTATATTTTAATAAAGAAAATACATGAATTACAAAAAATTATATTCTTCTCCATTCTTTACGATTGCCCTCCTACGATTGGGCAGTTTTTTAATTCTACATCTGAAGATATCCGGTGGTTTGAAAGTAGAGAATCATTCCTATTAAAACGGCCGCCTTGAAACGAAAAAACCATTTTCGTGCTGTACTTTCCCCAATGGCGTTCTCTCCGTAAACGGCACAAATGGTTCTAGCGGCATTCGATACCTTAACTCTTCTGTTAAACTGAAATATAAGAATATGTCAGGAATGGTCATTGTTTTCTACTTAAATAAATAAAATAAATATATCATCACGGCATATTACCCATTGCTGGGTGTGCCAATCTGCTTGGTACACAGATATAGGTAATGATGATGACATATTTGTACCGGGCATATACCAGGCGTCACCTCACGGGCACTCATTACTAATTTGGAGAGTGCACAACAAGGATCAGTTTTGAACCATTTAAAATTCGAAATATTTGGCGTTTGGTTTTCTACTTGACACTCCATTTTCATTTGACAATAATTTAGGTACACAATTTTTGCACGAATTCAAACATTATACAATTAAATAAACGTATAACATTAAAATAACGTTGAGATAATGTCCAAGGCACACTTTCAATTATTTTATTCTTGTATCCATAATTCAAAAAATTGTGTACTTATGTTAAGTAATTTTACCCCTAGAATCGAATGACGAAATCGCCAGGCATGTATTTCCACCCATTTTGGGGTTATTGCTCAAAAATTGTATTTTAGGTATCTAAGTTTCATCGCAAAAATATCTCAGGAACTAAAAGAGATATTAATTACAATACAAATATTAAAAGTAGATTTTTTAAAATTAAAAAAACTTCTAAAGAAAGACGTAACGAAATAATAGATAGAAATATAAACATTTACAAGATTTTACAAATAATCTATAGTTTCCTGAGATTATGAGAATCGTTTACTTGGAGAAATAAAATACACCCTGGTCTGGAGGTAGTGGGTGGGCATTCCGCCCCTTAAATTGGCCATCTCTTCGGGGCGATTGCGTTCGAGTTTCGTATATTCCGGGCGACGTGACTTGATCCAATGGCTAAGCAAAAAGCACTTTATGACCAAGGATACGTAATATAGACACACTCTCAAATAACCCTTTATTTATTTAACTTTCTATTTTATTTGATAGGACACCAACTTACAAACTATCAAAACCCATAAAAGAAGAAATAATGCCCATGTTTTATTGATGTGAACTGATTTAAAACAAAAATAAATTTTGAATATTAATCTTATAATTTTACACAGTGTGACTATAAAGGTTAGGAGTCAAATATCAGTGCCATCTATGAATTGGCACCCAAACTATTTTTGACTATAACCTTCATCATCTCCCTCAAGTTTTATAAATATTGATTCAATACAGTGGTCTCGTCTGCAAAGAACTAAGTATATCGTTTTCTATGGTCTAAAAAGCGTCTGAGGATGCTTTATTAACTCGTTGCAATGTTTTCGGATAATAACAGCTATTTCGCGATGGGTGGGAAAAAACAAAAATGACAAAAGAGTGACTGCTCCGAATCAAGCAAAAACCATCGAAGCAGTTGGTTTTCTATCGACGTTTTACGTTTAATAGGGAGTTTTTACATAGCGTTTTCCCGAAAGACGTATACGATAACGTTTTGGTTGCTAGACAATATCATATTTGTTACTTGTCGTAGGGGAGACCGGTGTTAATTGTAACAGGTGTCAAATGTAACAAGGGTAGGTAACAGGGCCATGTTTTCGAAGTAGATTAAAACGCGCTTGCAGAGTGAAGCAGAAACAGTCATAGCTCTTTGGTATTTGATGTAAGTACATACGCGCAAATACGGTGTCTGTTTCTGACGAATGTCTGTAAATCGACAAAAAAGTAAATACAGGTAGTGACACATTGTTTCTAAAACACTATAAGTGCTCTGCTCGGAAATATTTCAAGTTAAAGGATCAGTTTGTGAGTTATATCTGCTTTTATTTTTCATTAAAAACATTTCGAATTATACCGAATAACTACAAAAAAGCAAATAATATCTATAAAAGTTAAGCGGTGTCAGTTATAACACATGCCACGTTGTCGATTGTAACGTGTTTAATAATTAAATACAGTATGGATCATGATACAAATTACAAGAAAAAACCACTGTTATCGAAAACATAAAAGAAGAAGAGCAAAAAAACGAAAAACACTTCCGAAAGTAACAATTGCAGATTACTCTTCAGATGGCTCCGATGAGGAAACTCTCTGATTGGCCCATATTTTTTGAGCACAGGAGATTTGTTGCAGTGGCGAAAATGTAAAATCTGGACACCGGGCAAGTTAAATTGAACGAAGAAAGACCTATTTTATGTTTACCTAAACTGCAATTTCGTTAGCGACTAAAGGCATTGGTCAAAATGGTCCATATCACCAACAGAATATATATTTTGTTTGTTTACGATAAAGCTTCCAAAAGTTTAAACAAAATTTTTAAAAATCATAATTTAACAGTAACTTACAAATCAAATAATACCATTAAATCGTTATTAGGTAATCCTAAAGATAAAATAGATACTAACAAAAAATCCGGTATTTATAAAATTAGTTGTAATGATTGTAATAAAGTTTACATCGGTCAAACTAAAAGACAAATTGACACTCGGGTTAAAGAACATTTTTATCATCTAAAAAGCGGTAATCCAGAAAAATCTAGCGTAGCTCAACATATGTTCATTAATAATCACAAAGTTAACAATTCTAATATTAAACTTTTAAAACATATTAATAATGATAGATATTTAGATGCATACGAGAGTTTAATAATAAATAAATATAAAAATAATTTGATGAACGCAGATCTAGGCCCCATACCAAACTCAAAACTTTTCAATTTATTACAAAGTTAAATTTTATTGGACGATTTAATATTTAATGACTCACTATTGGACGAAAATTATCTTAGTTTATAGGTAATCATTCACCTGTGACTCCCATCCCTATATAATCCCAGTTCTCTCCCTTGTTTTTCAGAGTTGTTAGGACCTCTGGCATGGTTGACATGTTGAGTAATCTTGACTACTCTGTTTAACTTTTCACTTGTTGTATTACTGATGATGAGAACATAGTTCTCGAAATACGTATCTAGTTTTTATTAAAATTAATTTTAAGGTTAAGGGGTAATTATAATAGTTTTAGTTAAATTTAACCTTAGACTCCATCTATTATTAATTTTAATAAATAAATGTTTATTTTTTCAATAATTTCTTCTCTTATCTTTTATTTTATCTCATTACATCACTGTTAAAATTTGTTACAATTGACACTGGTTAGGTGTCAATTGTAACATTTGTAATGCCTGACTAAAAATCCTTTTACTTTTATATTTGTCACATTTTCAAAAGTTTAAAATTCAAAATATTATTCACTAAGGTGGGTAAGTTCTCATATAGGTAATTTCAAAATTTCGAAATGTAACGTTAACTCGTGAAAAATATTTTTTTTAACAATTGACACCGGTCTCCCCTACGTGAAATTTAAAGACGTAATACGTCCGTCAGGGATAAAAGACGGGCCAGTTGACGTATGTCTACTAAAATAACCTAGTAGGCACAGAATTAATTTTAATACGTCACACTATGCATGTGCCTAATTTTGTCGTCATATTACATCTCTCTGCACCTTGACAAATTTGAACTTGGCGCGCTGGTGTCTCTCTCCATTAATTAATTTCCTGTTTGCATTGCCTTCCACGCAGAATTCCTCCCGTTTACCTTAGGGAAGTCCGGTGCGATTTATGAACCGAGATCCGAACGCAATGTTCGAAACAACATATCAAAAGTGTATTTCCTGTGATATATCGACAGTGTGGAGAAATTATCTCAACACATTAATTTGTAGAACCCGAAGAGAAAAATAGCAGACAGACGTGACAGGCGCGGGGATAGATTGCCACGCCGGACTCTCGCGACGGGTGGTATATCACCAAGTGCGTGCACCCGCACTCGCTGTCTTCGATTATACCTGATTTGGATAGGGGATGATCGGGAAGTCCGAAATAGATTTCTCTTTCTTTAGTAAATGTACCTTCACAACTAAATTTGAACGCAAGAGAATATTATGCTGGCATAAATGTTAAGCTAAGCAGAGGCATTTGCATGTAGCCATTTACATTGAAAATATTCAGGTTCGGATTGCATGTCGGGTTAAACTTTGTATGGTATGACTAGCGAATGAAAGTTGACGTTTAAATTATTCTATAGATGTGGTTTCTTTTGAAACCCTAGAGAAAAATAGAATTGTACGAAATATTCAGGTATGAAATTTTTGCATGAACCCATTTAAATACTGGACTAAGAAAGCACAGAAATACTTTACATTGTCTGGCTGAAAATAGATGGCCGACTTAGGTAACTGAATATCGAAACAGGGGTGCGTTTAAAATATTTAAACATTTTCGTTTATGTTGATTATAACAAAATATTTTGATCTTTAAACGATTTACTTTGGCAATTCTATGAAATAGAATTATTTTTAAGTTCCTCTAACAGTAATTCCGACTCGAGGGTTGCTTACATCTGAGACAAACGAACTAGAATTTACGGTATTAAATTTTTTAAATACATCCCTGAATCCTGTTGCTAAGGTCATTTTAAATACCTCCTAGTATTGAGTACAATTCTAATTTTCTGTAACGGAATACATAAGGGTCAGTTTCCTTTCAAATCAAATATAGGGAAATGTTTTCAAAAGAAACCACATCTATTAAATAATCTAAATGTCAATTTTCATTCACTAGTCATACTATAAGATCCAAGCTTTCGCTTCAAGTCGGGAGTGAATTCACCAGAGGAATGTGATCGCCGTATTTCTCCCAACATATGAAACCAATACAACAGTAAAACACTCTACCGACTTTAGTAATTTAGCATGTTGCTCATAGAAGTTTCACCACAATTTTAAGAATAAGTAAAGTCAATGACATTAATTTGTAAGCGACAAAGTGCAAAGAAATCTATAGGCGTTTTTTATTCAGCGGTTACCTCCGGTTTAATGGTAACCGCATTTTATTGAGCATTCCGGTTACTTGCGGTTACGTCAAACATGTAACCGCGGTATGCTGGGCGGTTACAGTCAGGTTACTATAGCTGTCAAAACGCTGACATTTTGGCAGTTAGGCAATTTTCAGTAAAAGTAAAAATGGAATCTGTGACATTGGGCCCTATTCTCTAACACGGTGTTTAATTTTTAACCATTGGTTTTTATCCAATAGTTATTGACTTGACAACTAAAAATCCCTTTTTTTTGTTATATGTCAACATACTTGATTGGTTAAAAAATTTAACCAGTGGTTAAATATTAACCACTGAGATACAGAGTACGCCCCATTGTTTGTATTATATCATTGCGCTTTAAATTAAATGTATCGCACTATGAACAAGATAAATATTTGACAAATGTCAAATAATTAATTTGACAGAAACATCTGTAATATTTTATTTAAACCGGTTCCGCGCGGTTATCCATATGTCACCCGGTTACCTGAATAAAAAATCTGGTGTGGCCAACACAATACCTCCCGCCATTTACCGCCCGAGTCACAAAAAAGATTAAGCTAATCCTTATTTTTGGATTAGCGAATTTTACTCTAATTTTTGCAGTTTAATAAAATATAAATAATATATAGAATAGAATTCACTAACCCAAAAATGAGAATTAGCTTACACTTTTTTGCGAATCGTTAATTTTTATTAATCAAAATACATACCTTATGCTGGAAACTGTATTGATTTTCTTTCCTATTATTTTATATACTTTTTTTAAACGTTACTATTATTAATTTGAAATGATTAGTTCTTTGACAGTAACATTTATCTGTCAGTTACATACATTTGAATAATTGCGTAACCAAGAAGTTTTATTTGTTTAAAGCGTAGGCTCCGGGATTTAAAATATAGATAATTTTATAACTTTAATCTTTAATTTTATAATAATATTAATCTTGAAAAAATAACTTTTAAAGGTATTTTTCGAAGAAAAACTATTTTGAGCTTCAAGTGAAGTGTCATTTCTTGTTATCCAATTTACACCAAAATCTAATGGGCTCTTTCCATAAAAGAAAAAGTTCGAAATACAAGGTTTCAAAATTTTCTATAGTATTTGAGTTAGAGTGGAGGATCCACACATACACACACACACACACACACACACACACACACACATATATATATATATATATATATATATATATATATATATATATATATATATATATATATATATATATACACACGTACCCACAGATATCATCGTGAAAATGTTAAAATTGGATTCTAGGGACCTTACCAAAATCTCGATATGCATTTTTAGCACGATCCCTATATCTCCCTTATCAAGGGTAGCGGGAGGTAAAAATGCATTATGTCGTAAGATTGTAAAATGTCACTTGTCACTTGTAAATTGTAACTTGTCGACTAGTAATTTTTATGAAACAGGGCCCTGGCCTTTGGTCACCATTTAGCCAGCAAGTCCTTCACAAAAATATTATCTACTGTTCATGCACCATCCAAAGCACTGTAAATTTCAATAAGATTTTTTTTTTAATGAACATATATATCCACTCGTATAACTGTCACCAAAGATGCGCATGATTATTACTTGGTTGGATTACCATTTGGGAACTCCGTATCGCCTATTCATGCCCATAACAATTGTGAGGTCGTAATAGTTAGAAAAAGACTATTGTCGACAGACTTCTCGCTTTTCCTTCATACTGTTTGTTAGCTTCTTTCTGCTTCTGCTTTCTACTTTCTGTTCTCCAAGTTAATAATTTTTAAAGTGTAATATCCTTACATTTGCATATTCCTGTAATATCGTCCCAGTTAATCATAAGAAGATGGTTTCAACCTCCACTTCACACATCTTGGACTGTGGGAATTTTATTCACGTTCGTGCGACACACTAAATTGCGTTTTCTAGACCACGTTGAAATAGATATGGGCGCGTGAGCAGTTTTCGAATGTCATTCATTTTTTATTGTTGTTTTACGTTCACTTTATGACATTATCGGCACTGCAAGTTCACTCTAAAATGCTCGCGCTGTTTGGACAGCAAACAACTTTTTATATCCAGATATTTATCTATATTTAGCACTTATTTGCTACTGTAACTATTATTTTGACAGTAGATAAAAATTGAATTTATTTTAGTTACCTTTTACGAGTAATATTACGAATTGGGAGTTTTCCATTATTCAGTACTATAATTTCAGTTCAAATAATGAATATAACAAAAGTTTTGTTGAAAAAATTAGATCTCTTAAACATATAGAAAGAATTTTTTATTGAAACATTAAAGCAAAGGGCTGTTCCTATAAACTAAGAAGATTTTTAATACCTCGTCTCATTTGTCTCTGGACGATGTTAAATCTGCTTCTTGGATCATCAGAAATATTCTAGTCTGTAACTGTTGTTCGTTTTATATTGGAGTCTTTAAAGATCAAGTTGAAATTTTTTTACGGTTTGGGGTGAAAAAGGCCTTACTGATCCAGTCTAAATATTATTTTTTGGGCGTTTCGGACCATAGTGGTCCATCTTCAGCTTTAATACATAAAAAGAGCAACGTATGTCAGTAATTATACAATAAAAATCTGATGTGGCCAACACTATACCTCCCGCTATTTGATTTTTATTAATTTAAATATACATTCTTACATATTTACTTATGCTGGAAACAGTATTAAGTTCCATTCCATATAACTATGGTTCCATTCACTATTTTAAAACGTTTTTATTATTAGTTTGAAATGATTAGTTCTTTGACAGTGACATTTATCTGTCAGTTATATATATTTGAGATATGAACTGTGTAACCAAGGAGTTGTGTTTGTTTAAATTTATCCATAAAATATATAAACAAAATACTAACGCAAACCTGTAGAAAATTTAATAATTTTTACTGTTCATAATAATATAATCTATTCCATATTTCCATATTAGAAAAAGGTAGCAATACAAGGTTTCTGAATGATAGTATTTGAGTTAGAGTGGAGGATCCACACATACACACATACATACATACATACATACATACATACATACATACATACATACATACATACATACATACATACATACATACACACAGACATCATCGTGGTCATTTACCAAAGTCTTGATATGAGATTTTTAGCTCGATCCCTATACCTTCCTTACTAAGGGTAGCGGGAGGTAAAAATAATAAAATAACAGAAAAAGTTACTAAAGATATTTGTGTAACCACTCACCTTTTTTAAAAACAAAAAAAAATATTGAAATTATAAATACTAACATTGTTATTTATTAATCTTGTAAAATTACAAAAAAATCTGATGTGGCCAACACATGACCTCCCGTCAATTCCATGTTTGAAATAGCAATGAGCTTTAAGTAAAGTATTACTTCCAGTTGATCGTTTGTAAACAAAATCTAATGTGTTGCTCCAATAAATAGAAAAGTCTGTAATACCAAAGTTTGGATTATATTTTATAATGTTTTTCCTCGAAAATCTGTTAAGAGCTCCAAATTAAGTACCACTTCCGGTTTATCAAATAGATATAATCAAAATCCAATGTTGTTTCAAATTATACACGAATTTTAAATAATTTTAGCTTCCTGTAAAGTAGTTTCTCAATTTAGAAAACATCTAGTATGTAGTTCTCATTAATATAAAGGTCTTAAATACCAAATTTGAAAAGTTTTGGATTGTATCAATTCATTTTTCACGAAAATCTGTTCAAAGCTTCAAATAAAGTATCAATTCCAGTTTATCAGTTTTAGCCAAAATTAAATATGTTGCTTCCCTTTATATAAAAGTTTTAAATACTAAATTTGACAAGTTTTGGAATATATCATATTATATTTTTCACGAAAATAATAAGTATCACTTTTCTGCTAAGAAATGTCGAAAAGTCTTCAAACAGCTGCGCCTGAAAACAGTTTGGGGGATTGTACGCCCTTTCTCTGAATAAAATGTTGGCTCCTTAATTCTCTGCAGCATCTGGAGATTTGCTCAAGCTGGGCCACTGTCTATTTTGTTACATTTCTTTTTCGAAATTTTAAATAATTTCTGACAATAATCTGCTATTAAATCATCAATCAAAAGTTCAGATCGCCCACTTTTTAGGAAATTAATACATACTTTCTTCACATTCCCGTAAATAGTCGTCTGTTTAATACTTTGATCTCCAAAAACTTATAACATCTCTCAAAACTTTTTCTAATAGATAATAATAAGAAAAATATCTCATAAAATACTATTCCATTTAATGCGCTTATGACTCAGTTAAGTTTCCATCTATTCGCAGTCCTGAACTTTGCTAATATGTAAGAATAGGTTTTGTCTTTAGAAAGCTGTAACAGTACATATAATTTTAATGCATTCTGTATCTTAATCTAAGTTGAACTAGCTCTAGCCGAACGGTTCTGTTATACCCGCGAAGTGCGGAAATACTATTCGTATCTTTTATCAAACATTAGTGGGCAGTAGTGCACATTAGATAGGAGCGAAGCAGTACAACTGGAGCCGGAATGTAAGTATCTCTTAAAATGCAATATTAACTTTGCGGAGATTGCTAACGAAGTTTGCGAGTAAGATGGATCGTGCTAGACTTCTACAGGAGATAGGAAACTTTCTTTTATCAAGGGTTTCGTTTCTACAAGATCCGTTCGTTTCGTTGTCTTGTAGATTTAGACGTAGACAAACTCGGCTTCATAATTTTTAAAGTGAAATAGGGGATTTCTTCTTTCTTTTCGATGCATTTTAATGGTGCAGGAAAATGTTGCAATACGGCCACTTTATGTGGCCTATTCAGAGAAACACAGTCATAAAGGTTGTTACGGATATAAAAATTGTTCTCATAAAGACATTTGTAACAATCTTTATGAATTTGTCAATTCAAAACTACGTCGGTATTATTGACAATCTTTACAAAATAATACTTGTGAATGAACCAGATTAAAAAAAAAAACTATAATTCACGAAAGATGACTATTCATGGTCATTTGTGGGCCGTCTGATATAATATTACTTGCAGATAACTTCATTGCATTTCGTATGCATTCGAAAATTATGTTTCTATCTAAATAATGCCTTTCTGAAAGATTTATGTTCTTCACTTATGTTTTTGCAAAATACAAAAACATAGACTTAACTTATAAATCAAGGAATAATAATTTGATTTAAACGTTAACGCCACTGAGTAAATATTAGCACAGAGGGCTAGATAATTAGGTATATGTAATTGTACTACATATGTCATTATTATTTATAGTGTGTTAGAAAGTCATGCCACCATTTACATATATATGTATGTATGTATATATGTCACACCACATAAATTAAATAGACATAGATCAAATAATCTTTCTCTTTCTAATACAAAATGTTGCTAAGCTACTGCTCTAAAGTGATGTGTATTCTTTCTTCGAACAAATGACCTTGAATAGTCATCTTTCTTGAATAATAGTATATTTGACAATAGCTAACTTCATTATAAATTACTAAATTATAAATATATGAACCTTAATCTTATTTGTCTACGTTTTAGTTTTATTAAAATAATGAGTTGACAGTTTTATTTAAAACGCAAATGTTGTGCCAAAACAGCTAAAGAACAATACGATATTTATGTCTCAAATTTGGAAACGTTCAAATGATCCCAACGTAATTGAAAAATAAGTGGAAGATTTAATTCTTTATTTTAATTGAATATTTAACAGAAACAACACCCATTGGTGCCAAAATATATAACATAGTTTTCAAGAATACCACAAAATAATATATTTTTAAAGAAATATGTATTTGTCAAAAGTAACTTTTTTCCACGACAGTTTTATCGATCTTATAATCATGATTCAAGTCTAAGCAGAATCTATATCTATCATGTTTAAAAAATACAGATACCTATATTTGCTAGAAAATAAATAAATATATCCTCATGGCATATTACCCACTGCTGGGTGTGCTAATCTGCTTTGTACGCAGATTTCGGTAATGATGATAATATATTTGTACCGTGCGGGCGTTTACCGGGCGTCACCTCACGGGCACTCATTGCTGGCGTGGAGAGTGCACCACAGGGGTCAAGAATGGAATTTTAGGTGCCTCTTAACGAACTTTGCATTCCAAATCTGAAATGGTTAGCAAAATTAGAGTATTATTATTACATAACACTTGCATATTAATATTGCCATATTATATACGTACATACTATAAACTAAGAAAAATAATACTTACTGTATCAAATATATATATATATATATATATATATATATATATATATATATATATATATATATATATATATATATATATATATATATACAGGGTGTTCCGCGATTCGACCGACAAACTTATACCATATATTCCGGGGGTCATTACGATCAAAAAATGTTATATGACCTATAGGTGAATTCCTCTTTGTTTCGGAGATATCGAAGGAATTTAAAAAAAATGATAAAAGAAAATTTATTCATCAATGGATAGCTAATTAACACAAAATTTCAGCAACTGTTCAAAATGAGAACCGCCATTTTCTAAACATACAGCTATCCTTCGAGTCAAAGAATGTTGCTAGTTAATTACTGCCAATTCATTCTTTAGAGAATTAGTAGCTTCAACTATACGGTCAGTCAACTCTTCGCATGTATCTGGTGTACCATTGCTATACACACGAGATTTGAAGCAACCCCACCTAAAAATAACTCTAAAGGCGACAAGTCAGGTGATCGAGCTGGCCAATGTTAAGGACCACCTCGGACTATCCACCTTTCCGGAAAATTTTCATTAAGAAACACCGTCACTTGTCTCCCAAAATTTGGTGGTGCCTCATCTTGCTGGAACCACATGGCACGACGAGCTTCCAGAGGAATATCTTCCATGTAATTCGGAAAAATCCTGTCTCTCTCAAGCAACGAAAAACGTTTGAAAATGTTATGTGGTGAGGAACAATGCGATCTAGGTATCGCCTGAGGTACTCCGCAGCTGCAGCACGTCCACTTCTATTGCAAAAACCATACACGAAAACCATATCAGCATATTTTGTATTAGTAAAATGCGGCATAATGGCTTAAATTAATAAGACAGCACAGAAATCATTCATTTGTGAAACATACGTTCATTCGTCAAGGCTAACTCAATTATCTTTTTTTTTAAAATTCCTTCGATATCTCCGAAACAAAGAGGAATTCATCTATAGGTCATATAACATTTTTTGATCGTAATGACCCCCGGAATACATGGTATAAGTTTGTCGGTTGAGTCGCGGAACACCCTGTATATATATATATATATATATATATATATATATATATATATATATATATACAGGGTGATTCATCGGTCTGTCCTCTCTTTATAACTCTTTTATTTTAAGTCAGATAGAAAAACTCTTCAAATATAATTTATATGATATATTATTGTCTATCTACGTACCATATGCATTTGTATACAGGGTGCTCCGTTTAAGCGCAACAATATGTAACTTTATATTTCTTAATGGAACACCCTATATTTATTTATTTATTTTGATAGTAAATTAGATTCACTTTAAAAAAGTATTAAGTAATAAGGGGTCTAAAATTATAAATTAAGAAGTTATTTACGTTCATAAAAAATAGCAGTTCGGAGTGGAAAAAACCATATAATACAAAATTTTGATCCTTTTTTATTAATACTTATTTTAAACATTACACTAATTCTGAAGAAGCTATTAAAATTTAGTGACAGACTAAATAATGCAAAATTATAATAAATGCTCGAAAACTTGTCCTTTAACTTCAATAGATTTTTCTATTATAAATATTATACTAACCATCTCATCTTTATTAAAATTTGTATTATTCATTTTCACATCAACATCAACAATGATAAAGTAAGAGTATTTGGACAACTTGTTTGTTCAAATTCGAAAAAATTGATCAAATTATCCACAGCTTACTTTGTTAATAATAACATGATAGAAACATATCATTCAACAAATAAAGGTAAATAACTTCTTAATTTATAATTTTAGACCCCTTATTACTTAATACTTTTTAAAAGGGAATCTAATTTACTATCAAAATAAATAAGTAAATATAGCGTGTTCCATTAAAAAATATAAAGTTACATATTGTTGCGCTTAAATGGAGCAGCCTGTATACAAGTGGATATGGTACGTAGATAGATAATACTATATCATATAAATTATATTTGAAGAGTTTTTCTATCTGACTTAAAATAAAAGAGTTATAAAGAGAGGACAGACCGATGAATCACCCTGTATATATATATATATATAATAAATTTGAATTTGAAAATTGCAACACCTATGGCTTGACAGCATCGTTGACAGCTTTGGTTGACAGCTTAACAGTGACAGTTAAAAAACAATTATATGATGAAGCATTCACGTGGTACAAATGTTTCGTTTAGATTGGCTACTACAAACTACGTTCGCTTGCTTTCGAGAATCGTATGCGTAGGCTTCGGCCGAGTTTCGTTTGGTATTCAAGAATACCGCTCATATGTACAGTACTGTTCGTGCACGAAACTAACCACACGAATTTTGTCGCGTGCGGAAAATTTCGCATGATTTCAAGAATAGGGCCCCTGGTTGTTCCTCAAACTCAAGAGTCCATTGAAAGAAACGCGATTTCAGACAAGAGAGGACATTATGGCTGAAACGACAACAGAGCTAAACTCCATTCCGAAATAGGCTTTCTCCGAATGTTTCCAATAATGGCGGCACCGTCGAGAGAAGTGTGTGGAGTCTCAAGGAGACTACTTTGAAGGTGATTGGTTTTCCAACGCTCCAATATGCCAGTTTTTTTTTCCCCACCCAAAGGTCGGATACTTTTCTAACAGGCTTCGTATGTCGAATCCAGAAGATGTAACTGTTCATTTAAAGTTTCGAAATGATGTTGTTCCATTACATTTTCCTGTCATTACTAATTAAAGAGTAAAAACCCTAACAAAATAAAAATAAAAACAGAATATTTGAAAGCAATAATATTGTTATAGTTCCATTCCAAAATAGTTTCTTTCAAACTCCGTCGATTGGTAGCAATTTAAACTGGTGTGAAATTCCCAATTTTCATGTGGATTGCGCCGTATGTTCAAGCATAGGAATACGGTATGTTTCTCCCGGCAAAAAGCTTTAAGTTGATGTTGAGAAAGCTGGTCACATCGAGCAAAAAGAAAGCTCCGGCTCCTGCCTGAAGTCCGGAAGCGGAAATATCGGCGTTCGCCACCGGAAGTGGGCAACGTGCAGCTACTTGCAGTGCACACACGATCTCGAATGATCGGCAACTCACACACACACACAACCACATCCGGTTATTCTCTTCGCTACTTATAATTAGTACGGGAAGCAGGCAGGCATTTCCGAAGGAACTTTAGCAGAATTTGTAAGGAACAAGTTATTTTTCACAAGATATTAATTTTTCTAAGAAACTTTCATTTAATAGCCTGTAAGGTGCAAGGCGTAAGGTAATACCGAAAGTCTTCTACTAGTATCTCAATAGTTATAGCTATTAAAAACCTTATCACACTAGAAGAATATCTGACTTGTCACGCATTATCCATGACTTCGGTTCATATGGCTGACTTACTCCAGTATGATAGCTACAAGGAAGTCATGGATCAGTGGCATCGATGGACCACTTCTGAGGGGGCTTGCGCCCTCCCTGTTTAATTTTGCGTGTTTTTATTTAAATAAATTATTAAAAATCATTCTGATTTTTTTACTATTTTATTATGCACTTATTTATCTGCAATAAGCAGCGAGACAATTATGTACCTACGACTTTAGCCGAAGAGGAAAGGATACCGCTGCTCTAAAATATGAAGCGAAAATTCAAATAAATTATTCCTGTATTAGAACTATTAACGCATTAAAAAATTTAACACACGACAAGCATCCTTCCGATACTAACCTGCATTTTAAAATAAAAATTATTGATATCTATTAATACTGGACTTTTCGCGTTTTGCCATTAAAATCAAAGTCAAATACTAATAGATTTCAATAATATTTTTTTTAATTCAGGTTCATATCGGAAGTATGCGTGTCGTGTGTTGAGTTTTTTAAAAATGTTAATAGTTCGAAACAATTAATTAAATTTTCGCTTCATATTTTAGTACCTTTCCTCTTAAGAAAGGTACTATAAGAAATCAAAATGATGCACCATTCAGGCTATAAAAGAGACGAAATTATTTAAGGCTATCCCATTACAAGGACACAATGAAACAAAAAATTCAACAAATAATAATTAATTAATAATTTTGATTATTTTGCAATAATAGTAGATGATCCTCGGGACATCACTGCAGAAGAACAGATAAGTATTTGTGTTCGCTTCATTACATCTGAAAATCTTCAAAAAGAAATATTTTTATATTTTAAACATGAAAAAATTTAAATGCAGAATCAGACTGTCAAAAATTATTTCATTCTAAAGGTGCGCCCTGTTGCGCCCTCCCTGTTAAAAGTACCTAATGACGCCCCTGTCATGGATCCTGTTGTCAGATAAAATGGAATCGGTTTCATTTCCTCTGACTATTTATCACTGACTTTGCTACTACGCAGGCGCAACTGTCTCTGAAGTACAGGAATGTAACTTTACGCAGTAAAATATAACTGCAAAAACGTGAGAAGTTGACTTTTTTTGTCTGATGCGCATAAAATTATTATGCTTGCCCACAATTGCATTATTTTTCCATCTTTTTCATTCATTTTACTTGAAATAATTTGATATGTCAAACAAATTTGAAATATGTTTTCATTACAGAAACCATATCAAAACAAACTTCAAGTATAAAAATCCACTAAAAGTCAGAGAAAACGGTTCTTGGAAATTGCAGTGTGATAGATCGAGTTGGTCATACAAAATAAGTCAGCGAAAAAGAGTCACAGATATGATTGTAGTGTGATAAGGCCTTAACATACCTAGGATTGTTATGTATATCATAACTGCCGCATACATCTAAAGGTCCCTTTTCCGCACCTTGTCCCTTGCCGGCGGTTTTGTCGCTTCATAATTTACCGTTTTTAACATGGCTTTTGAATTGACAACAGTGTAAATATCTCCGGGCTTATTTGACAAGAGCCTAGCCATCACAGTGACAGAGGCCTCGAAGATGTTTTCTGAGTTGAAAATTCGACTCATTTTTGAAGAAATATTTTTAAAATCTTGACAAAAACAATAACTAACTCACAAAACTCGAGTCCTTATACTTGTTTTTTATCTTTCGCTACCCTTAGTAAGGGAGGTATAGGGATCATGCTATAAATCCCATATAGAGATTTTGGTAAATGACCACGTTTTAAGGTCCCTAGAACCCGATTTTAATATTTTCAAGATGATGTCTGTGTGTATGTATCTGTGTATGTGTGGATCCCCCGCTCTAACTCAAATACTATTATTCGGAAAATTTTGAAACCTTGCATTTCGACCTTGTTCTAATATGGAAAGAGTCCAAATGGCACTTTACTTGAAGCTCAAAATTGTTTTTCTTTGAAAAATACCTTTAAACGTTATTTTATCAAGATTTATGTTATAAATAGATTATTATATTTTCTACAGGTTAGCATTAATACTTTTTCTGTATATTTTATGAATAAATTAATAAAATTATCTATAATTTAAATCCCGGATCTACGCTTTAAACAAACACAAATCCTTGGTTACACAGTTCATACCTCAAATTTATTTATTTATTTGAAGTTGGTCTTCTTAACAGGAATACATCCCATAATAATAAAGAAGCTCTAGCATTATATACAAAAAAAAAAAAAAAATTACCGAAAAAATTCAATTATAGGAAATAAACAATAACAGTACCGTGATTATAAGATTTTTGTAGAAAATAAATAGTATAGTGATAGTAAATACATATATAAATACAAACATTTTAAGTTAAGAAAATCTAAGAAGGCGCTTAAACTGCGGCAAACTAGTATAGAACAGATCTGGCATATTGTTGCCGTTGTACAAGTGTGACAATTTTATAGTAGGAGAATTTAGGATAGAATTTGTGCGATAATGACAGTAAGTAAAAAAGCTATTTGTTGTAGTACCGTAATTAGGTACTCTAAGGCAAAAAGACGATAGTAAAATTGGTGAATCGACGGTGTTATTAAAAAGTTTATGTAAAAATGTGAGATCACTTAATTTTCTTCTGTTTCTGTATGTATATAACTGACCAATAACTGACAGATAAATGTCAGTGTCAAAGAACTAGTCATTTCAAATTGATAATAGTACGTTTTAAAAATAAAATATTAAGTACAACCATAGTTACATGGAATGGAACTTAAAACAGTTTCCAGCATAGTACATATGCAAGTATGTATATTTAAATTAATTAAAATCAAATGGCTGGAGTTATAATGTTGGCCACATCCGATTTTTAAACTTATTTTTAAAACTAATATAACAATCCGAGTGCATCGTGCTTCTTCGGGGCCCTGCCGCTGGGACGACTAAAATCTTCTTATTTGACGGCAACTTATAAAAAATAAACTATTTTTCGTCTCGACAGCAATCATAATCGCATACATACAAGTCCTTCCTTTCTTTTTTGCTACTTTTTACTTTTGCTTCCTGGGTAGGTGATTATTAATTTAAGTTTTGAAAATTTCAACTTCAACAACATATGTTGTTGATCGATGATTCCATAAATATTTCATTAAACTAGACATACCTAATACAAACTTTGCGATGAGTACCGTTCAGTAAACAGGTTGTAAAGTATCGATTAAGATGTCTTGTACTCTTTGATGTTTGCAGGAGCAAAAAGATTAAACTTTTATACTTTGACAGCAGGAAGAGATACAGTATTTCTCCGGGCGTATTGTTAAAATGTTTCTTAAAATAACTATTATGATATTAAACGTACAAGAAAAATATTTATTCGATATCAATGCTTATGATTTATAAGTAAACTTAACGTAAATATAATTCTTAATTTTCTGATTTTTACCTTCCGTCACTTTTAGGTAAGGAAGGTATTGTCTTTGGTCAGAAAATTCGATGATGAGTTTTTAATCAATAAGCACGTTTTAGGGTCCCTAGAATACGATTTTACTATTTTTACGATGATGTGTGTGTATGTGTGTGCGTGTATGTATGTATGTATGTATGTATGTATGTATGTATGTATGTATGTGTGTGTGTGCGTGTGTGTGTGTGTGTGTGTGTGTGTGTGTGTGTGTGTATGTGTGCGTGTGTGTGTATAACAAAACTTTCGTCTGCGATAATTCTAATACTTCAATTTCAATCATTATAATCCTTTCGTATTCTTCTTCGTTACATCCGTATGAATAGCTGATTAGATTTTGGTTACTATTGATCAACCGGAAGTACTCTCATTTGAAGATTTTAATAGTTTTTCTTGAAAAAACAATGGTAAATATCATTTTTTCACATTTAATATTATTAAAAATATGTCATCTTCATTACCGAAATCTGCTAACAAAGCAGATTGGCACACCCAGCAATGGGTAATAAGCCGGGATGATATATATTTTTATATTTATAAATATTAAAGAATATTTTATTCTCTATACGATTTGACTGCATTTTACACTTAATATTAAACGGATATAGAATTAAAAAATCTGATGTGGCCAACACATAACCTCTCGCCAGATATTTTACCTGGTTGTACGCATAAAACGAAAAATATTTTTAAATACAAATACATATATTCATGTCTCACTACAAAATAATTCCCACATATATTTGCAAAATCTATGGGATATTTTAAAATAAATTATGTACAATACATACATTTTCTTTATATTCAATATCCTGAAATTTTCTTTTTCTACTTTCATTTCTTTTTCTTTATATTCGTCATTTTTTCGCAAATTTCTTTTATATTCTTTTTTACGTATATTCTTTTGCGTTGTTGACTTTTTTTATTTTCATAATCTTCATAATAATATACAAATATTTTTGACAGAGGCAAACAAATATTTTTGACAGTGACATTTATGTGTCAATTACAAACATTTGAATTTCTTGCCTTGTAGTAGTTTGATCTGAGATTTTTTACATCAAATTATTTTATATGCCTTTCTTTATCTCTAAATCTATAGAAGATATAATAATGAATTTATATTTATCGAATAAAGAATTTAACGTTCTTTAATATAAGTATTTACATAAATTTTCGATAAATAATATTTAGACGATTTTTTTCTTGTAACTACTACTTCCGGTTGTCCAATTGTTACCAAAACTGACTGGACTCTTCCCATTATTGTTAGATTGAGGAATCCGTAGTTAAAAATGTCTTAAGTCTCATAGTATTTGAGATATAGTGAATCCAACATATCCACACACACACACACATCCACACACACACACACACACACACACACACACACACACATACGGACATCATCGTAAAAATGTTATAATCGGATACTAGGGACCTTAAAACGTGCTTATTCATTAAAATCTGGATATGCGATTTTTAGCATGAATACAATACCTCTCTTAGCGAGAGGAAAAATATATATAAATGATTACTTGATTTTTATTTTGTAAAGAGGTAATAAAAATTATAAAGAATTTAAATTTCATAAAGTAGCCATAGCTATGGAAACAGCTACTATATTAAGAAAATTCAGATTGAAAGATGTCAGTGTCAAGTGAAATTGACATAGTGTGTTTGTCTTATAATTTTAATAGAAATATAGGATCTTTTGCTAGAATTTTTCTGTATGGAATTTATGTAAAATACATACAACTGCCGGAAGGTAATGTACAAGAAATAGAATCTTTTGCAAGGAACTATCTGTATGAAATTTGTACAAAATGCATAGAACTGACGGAAGGTAATGTGCTGGCCACATCAGATTTTTTTATCCTAATATCAAAATGAAACTTGAATACATATAAATCGAGCTTGTAATAGTGTATTATATACTCAGGGACTAAAGTGCATATTCAATCCTGTGGGTGAAGTTTATTTCCCGAGCCGAAGGTGAGGGAAATAATCACCTGGGGGATTGAATGCCCTTTAGTCCTGTGGTATACACGCTATTTTTCGCACTCCCGTATCAAATGGAACCATATTAGTGTAAAAGAAATTAATCTTACAATTTGACAATACAAATGTCAAAAATTTTGTTCAAATTTAAACTCAACACCTGCTCAAAATGTAGTGCAGATACTATATGATGTTATGGAAACATCTTGTTTATTTTTACTTTAGTCCCCCAGGGATTTTTTCATATTTAATCCCTCTGGGACTGAATTTGAACTTTAGTCCCTGAAATGAGTGATTAGAATCGCTCTTTAGTCTTGGGAGTGCGAAAAATTCAGTATCAGCCATATTTGTCACGTAAGGGACACTGGCAAATGCTATTGGATAATGGCTGCTAGGACACCACCGCCATGTTCAACTTATGAGCTCTATACTACGTTCAAGAAAAGAGCGTACGTGTTTCAAACAGGCAACTATAAAATTTGGGCGGAGGAAGCCATTCCAATTAAAATACTGTAAATATAATAGAAATAAGTAATATAATAATAACTTAGAAACTTTTCGGCGGAAATACAAAATACGGATCTAATATTTTTATGTACATAACATTAGAAATTGATATATTTTGAAGTATTCGGCGACTTATGTTCTTTGATGTGTCTAAAGATACGAGATGAAATTTTTATATCCTGGCAGCGGGTTCTAGTGGCTAGTACGTCCCTGGCCACCGGGAAACAATAGCTAGCGATGCTGCGGCATACTAAACATTAGTTAGTTCATTGTATGAACGGCGCAATGTAAAAATTTCCAACTAGACGCCGTTATTGCACAAAACCCGGCGTAATTGCGTTTCTTTAAGCAGAGGCCGAGCCGTACTGCATGCGAATGGCGAAATCGAGTTTGCCTAATTACAATTAGTTGCAAACTAAAATTTGTTTAGCGATAAAAGCCACTGGCATTATACGGGAATATAATGTCAAGCCGCTAAACCCATTAAAAGATCAATGCAGGATTGAAAAATCTTATACCTGCGATTACAAAATAACTTTTTTATTTATTTATTATCGGGAATTTACTGGTAAACTGGGATAGCTGTGGATGTGAATACTCGGTAGTGTTGACGAGCTATAGTATACGAGGACAGTAACGGCGAGTCCGAGTCGGAAAGTTACTGGTATACCGGGATAGCTGTGAAAAAGAATACTCGGTAGTGTTGAAGAGTATTGGGAAGCTAGGTATACGAGGACAGTTGCGGCAAGTGGAAATGGATACTCGGCAGTAGTAGTGAAGAATTGTGGCATACGGACAGTCGGTGATACTGAAGCTGTGAAAGTTAGACTGTTAGTTACATAAATAGACAGATAGTGAGGTGAAAAGTGTGATTACTGTCCGAGCAGTTGGATATATAGACGCTGTTGAGTATATAAACGCTATGGGGGGTCGGTAGGCGGACAGATGAACAGTGACATAAATAGTAGAAATAAATAATTAGTAAGATTATATAAATAAATAGTCGTATTAATTGTTAAATAAATAAATAAATAGTGTTAGAGTTATCTAGTTAATTATAGTTTTAGTCTTTAGTAATAGTCATTTTATTATAGTTTAATAAACACTTATTTTAATTAATAATAATTGTCTAATATTTACACTTCACCCAAATAAATTAAATAAAAACGTTACAATATTATTAGATGCAAAATTATTAATAATATAACTTTGAGGATATGTGTATTTTATTAAGCTTGTCAAAGTATAACTCAAGTTTCTAAATGAATTAGATTCACGTTTCTATAGCAAGCGCTGCCACCATTTTCCCATATGTTTCTATGACAATTTCAATTATATTTGAAAGATGCAGGTTGCCAGGATACACCTTTGCAGGGGATTTATAGTTTATAGTGTATTTCAAACCGTTCAGACTACCGTGTTTTGGTTGATAGTTTCGTATGAAGGATTTATATCCACTATCTTCCGTTTATAAAATAAATGCTACCGCTGTTTTCCTATGTTAGACAAACTTTATATATATATAGATATTCTAGTTTAGCCTACACGCTAATACATATACTACTATTTAAAGTCATAAATACAGAAAGATATTAATAATCTTCTAGCTTGGTCTTCTTCTTCATATCTACTTTGCAATTTTTCTAAATGTAAAAGTATGTCTTATGCGATGAAGCACAGTCAGATTATTGTCCCTTACTGGGTGGTGGGTGAGTGTTTAGAAATAGTGAATAATCATAGGGATTTGGGAGTTGTATTTGATCCGAAATTACAGTTTGATTTGCATTATAATTGTAAATGCTTCTTATAAAAGCTTAGGTTTTATAATACGCAACTCGCAATTTTTCAAAAATCGAGCAACTCTTAAATCCTTGTATTACTCGCTTGTTCGATCTCGACTTGAGTACTGTCTTATTGTTTGGAATCCAATACACGACTTACACAGTAATAACATCGAATGGGTGCAAAGAAAATTTGTACGATATTGTACACGAAAAATTTCAATAAATTTTAATCCCCTGAACCATAGTTATACTGCTGCCCAACTATATCTCAATATGTTTACATTGGAGTCCAGACGTAAGATGTACTCCTGTCTTTATGTACATAAATTATTATCAAACAAAATCGACGACACTGCTGGCTTTAATAATGTTTACATTCATATTCTGCGCCTTTCGTCCAGAATACATACGAGCATTACATTTTATATTCATCACCTAACGAGAAATTATTTTCTAAAACGTCCAATTACCCGACTGTATTTCATTTACAATGATATTGTAAGGGAAATTGATATTGAGGTTGACATTTTTAACATAAACTACGTTGCTTTTAAAAATATTTTGAATTCTAAGTTACGTACATGTTGATATAAATAGAATAAATCTTATGCATATATATTTTTTCCTTCTATTGTGTATTATTTTTTATTTTTATTATTTTTTGTTTGTATATTGTGTTTCACATTTTGTCTTTGTCTGCGTCAAACATGTTTTTCGGGTTTTTGCTAATTCGTGTATCTCTGACCCCCTTCTAATTGGAATATTATATCCTGTAAGGAGGTCAATAATAAATTAATTAATTAATTAAATAATAATGTTTTTATAACATCTTTCAAAACTATTATGTATTTATTATGTTCAGTAAAAACTAGATTAACCATCATTAAGCAATAAAATTTGGCGAGTAAAATATTTCCGAAAACTTTTTTTTGTATACGTATATGGTTTAATAAATTATAATAAAATTGAAAACTATAAAATGCTCAATAGTTCTTTGCAGAAACTATAAAACTGGCATAGTATATTATCAAAATACAAGTGAAACTGTATGAAATATGTGAGCAAATGGTGGCAGTGTCGTAATAACTATAAACTAAAACTATTCACTTCAACAAACACTATAAACTATAAGTCCTTTACAGGAGCTAAAACTCGACAACTTACATCACTGAAATATCATAAAATTATCTCTAAAGATGTAATTTATGTTACAAACTCCGTAAAAGATTTTAAAAATCTTTCTAACTAATATTAGTAAAATAAATCAAAAAAGAATCCTTTATGATTTTCACGTAAAACTGTCACTATGTTTCTTCTTTACTGGATTGAAATCCATTCTAATCCTGAGGCGGCGGTTACTTTGTATTATGAAACCATATTGCTATCGATATCTGAACGTTATTGCTGTATTTTATGACCAAATATACCGGTTCATCTAACCATGATGAACTTGTGTTTATCTCTCTAACACTGATACCCGCTCTGATATTGCTAAACATTTATTACGTTCATCATTAACCAGAGATTCAATTTAGCCAGAGACTAGCAAAAATTTAATTAAAAGGAGACGATAACTATTTACTAATATTTTAATATAAATTCGTTGTATTTATTAATTTTGACAAAATTTTCCAGTGTAACACCAAAACCGACCAGTGCCATCGTTTTCTTTATTATTATAGTTACAAAAGAAGAAAATATGTTTTAAACCAGTGGTTCTTAAGTTACAGCACACAGTTATATTTTTTCAAATAGGATTATAGACTAGTATTAGTTTTATATCCTTACATAATAAAAATATTGCAAAAATTCAATTGAAGTTCAAATAAATTTGAGTTATAGTTATTTTTAGTTGGCTATGTATGCATTAAATGAGCGTAAATTAAAACGAAACAAATATTTGTTAATATGGTGTTTTATTTGATTTCCATCCTAAATAATCCAAATTGACAAATAGCAATTTTGTTTTTCATTAATAGCCTACTGAAAAATAAATAAAAAATTAAATTTATTTAAATTTCAATTGGATTTTTCTCAATATTTTTATTATGTAAGGATATAAAACTAATACATGGTTAAATTGAAAAAAATACGCTATCGTGTAAGCATAAAAAATTAGTATACCTAATCTCATTTGAAAAAATATAACTTTGTGATGTAATTTGAGAACCACTGGTTTAAAAAAAATATTTTCTTTTTTAATGGGATATTCCCCTTGGTTTCCTACAAATTTGTTCTATATATTTTTTACCTCCCGCTACCCTTGGTAAGGGAGGAATAGGGATTGTGCTAAAGATCGCATATCGAGGTTTTGGTAAATGACCACGTTTTAAGGTCCCTAGAATCCAATTTTAACATTTTCACGATGATATCTGTATATATATATATATATATATATATATATATATATATATATATATATATATATATATATATATATATATGTGTGTGTGTATGTGTGTGTGTGTGTATGTGTGTATGTGTGTGTGTATGTGTTTGTGTATCTGTGTGTGTGTGTGTGTATATGTGTGTATGTGTGCGTGTGTGCGTGTGTGTGTGTGTGTGTGTGTGTGTGTGTGTGTGTGTGTGTGTGTGTGTGTGTGTGTGTGTGTGTGTGTGGATCCTCCATTATACTCAAATACTATCATTTAGAAAACCTTGAGTTTCTACCTTATTCTAATATGGAAAGAAGTCAATAGATTTTGATGTAAAACAGATAACCGGAAATGGTACTTTAATTGAAGCTTATAATAGTTTTTCTTTGAAAAATACCTACAAATGTTATATTTTCGAGATTATTAAATTTTCTACTGATTTGCATAAATACTGTTTCTATATATTATATGGATATATTTATAAAATTATCTATAATTTTAATGGGGTCTCGTGGCCACGTGCCTGAGTGTCAGGTCGCAAATCTAGGGAACCGGGTTCGATTCCGACCGACGCCAAATATTTCCAATTTTAAATGGCACAAAATTGACCCCTGTAGTGCACTCTCCACGTCAACAATGAGTGTCCGTGAGGTGACGCCTGGTAAGCGCCCACACGATGCAAATATTTCATCATTACCGATATCTGTGTGTGCAAAGCAGATTGGCACACCCAGCAATGGGTAATAAGCCGTGATGATATATT
Organism: Harpalus rubripes; assembly: GCA_963082715.1. NCBI lineage: Eukaryota > Metazoa > Arthropoda > Insecta > Coleoptera > Carabidae > Harpalus > Harpalus rubripes. The sequence goes on from OY720450.1 coordinate 81,733,142, forward strand.
TATTTTATTTTATCTATAATTTAAAAAGCACAACTTCTTGGTTACACAGTTCATATCACAAATGTATGTAAATGACAGATAAATGTCACTATCAGAGAACTAATCATTTCAAATTAATAATAGTAACGTTTTAAAAAAATAGTAAATAGAACCATAGTTATATGGAATGGATCTTAATACAGTTTCCAGCTTTATATGTAAGTATGTATATTTAAATTAATAAAAATTAAATAGCGGGAGATATTGTGATTCTAAGACTTTGCTATGATATCGTAGCGAAAAATACCCCTTACGTTAGGGAAACAACGTGTTATTTGTCGCTACGCTATAATAGCGTAGTCTTGGGATCCCACCTAAGAACGAAAACCGGAACCAAAAAAATAACGGTTCGAAGCTCTGAAAAAAATACTTATTTCTTTGTAAAATATTTCTCTAGATTTGAGAATTCCCTCATCGCCTATATTCAAAACGAGAGTGTATGTCTGCTTTTATTGCAGCTAATAGAGTGAAACTTTATAGCCGATATAATAAAAATAAAAGATCCGTTTAGGAGTGCAGGGGTCGAAGCAGCAAGTGACGACATTCTCTTGCTATCCACGGAGACAAAAGAGGGACATGTCAGTCGTGAGTCGTGTCGTGACGGCCCTCATAAAACGACAGCGCACATAAAAATATTGATGATTTAAGTAAAATGAGCGCAGCTGTAAACACATCTTCCCCGTGTTGTATTGACCAAACATGATGAATAATAAACACTCGGATTAACCAAATATTCCCACACTTATATGCGAATAATTCCGTTCGCAGTATGCCAACTGATATTCAGTTTCTTCCACAAATATTCACAGGATTATTTAAAATTTAAATTAGCTTTATAAATATTAAACGCACATTTTTCCAGTTAATTTTCTGCCTCTCTTTAACCTGTATTAATATTTATTTTCTAAATACTCTACTGTATATTTAAACCTGTTAAGCTTTTCTTACAAATTGCCTTGCCATTTTGCCAAACGCATTACTGCATTAATTCATCACAGAGTAAATATTCGTCAGCAGTTTACTCGTATATACATATTTAAAAATACAAACACATTTCAACAAAACAGAAATAAAACATAATTTAATATTTCATCACTGCTTTTTACTCATTGCTGGATGTATTATGCTATTAAACACTGATTTCAATAATGAAGATAAAAGAGGATTAATTTCGCGCTTTACAATTTTGTTTTCATATAATTCTCGTACATTTAATCATTATTTATGGTACATATAGTGATGCACGCGAGACGAGACGAGAAATATAAAATATCGATCTCGTCTCATTTTCGGGTCTATAATCTCGCTCTTGTTCTCGCACGTTTTTTGGGCCTCGTTTCCGTCTCGAGCGAGAGTCTCGCGGTAAAAATAAGCGCTTGCGCACTGTGTATTTACGTCACTCTTTAACTACAAGAGATAAATTCGCACCATTCGTACCGCCACCACAAAATTGTGGTCCTCAAATTATTTCGATACGATAATACGTTCGGTGTTGATTCCCATCGACGCTTACCATAACATCATGAAGGAGGGACTAGTATAATCTAGGATTCTCGTGTTCTAGGCACGAATTAGCGTTAACTTCACCCCTTGTAAATTGTTTTCCGATCCATTTCTCATTGAATTTACGAATCAAAACTACAAAGTTACCAACGTTTTTTATTGCGAGACTCTTGTGAGATTTCTCGTTTCTCGCAGTTCTTATATCGATCTCGCCTCGAATTTTAAACTACAATCTCGTTCTCGAGATGCGAGAGTACTCTCGCCTCGTCGTGCATCACTAGTACATACATATTTTATCAGGGAGCGGAAACTTCAACTAAAAAGATGTTTATTATTATTGTTAACCGTCGGATGACCTGGTGGGTCATTCAGAGACCCCAAACTTGGTTTTTACCTCTCGCTAAGAGAGGTATTAAATTCATACTAAAAATCGCATATCCAGATTTTAGTGAATAAGCACGTTTTAAGGTCTCTAGAATCCGATTATATCATTTTTACGATGATGTCCGTGTGTGTGTGTGTGTGTGTGTGTGTGTGTGTGTGTGTGTGTGTGTGTGTGTGTGTGTGTGTGTGTGTGTGTGTGTGTGTGTGTGCGTGCGTGTGTGTGTGTGTATGTGTGGATGTTAGATCCACGATTTCTCAAATACTATAAGACTTAAGATATTTTTAACTACCGATTTCTCAATCTAACAATAATGGGAAGAGTTGATTAAGTTTTGGTAACAGTTGGACAACCGGAAGTAGTAGTTACAAGAAAAAAATCATCTAAAAAGAATGTTAAATTCTTTACTCGATAAATGTAAATTCATTATTATATCTTCTATAGATTTAGAAATAAAGAAATGCATATAAAATAATTTGATGTAAAAAATCTCAGATCAAACTACTTCAAGGCAAGAAATTCAAATGTTTGTAATTGACACATAAGTATCACTGTCAAAAATATTTGTATACTACTGTCAAAAATATTTGTACATCATTATGAAGATTATGAAAATTAAAAAAGTCAACAACGCAAAAGAATATACGTCAAAAAGAATATAAAGAAAAAGAAAAGGAAAGTGGAAAATCAAAATTTCAGGATATTGAATATAAAGAAAATGTATGTTATTGTATATTTATATTAAAATATCCCATAGACTTTGCAAATATGTGTGAGAATTATTTTGTAGTGAGACATGAATATATGTATTTGTATTTAAAAATATTTTTTTTTGTTTTATGCGTACTATCAGGTAAAATATCTGGCGAGAGGTTATGTCCGGCCACATCAGATTTTTATTTATTATTTCGTGCAACTTTTTTTATAGGAACTTGGTTATTTTTCTTTCCGAGTTTTACACCTTCCTTTACCGCATGTAAAAATATGTGCGAAAAATATGACCCTTCCAAAAAATTGTTTTCTTCTTGGAGTCACTATACCTAGCTAATTATTATAAATACTGACAATAATACATGCAATAACCATCCGTAAACTAAGTCAGAAAACTTCTTATTAAAACTGATATTATTTCTTCTTAGACAGGTGATGTTCAGTAATCGCTTGTTTGATTTAAAATAGTATATTCTATAACTAGTATGGAATAGATAATTTCCGCGGGAGCGAAAAGTTTCTAGGCCGAGCCATAGGCGAGGTCTACGGTTTCGCGAGTGGCGGAAATACTATTCCATACGAGTTTTAGACTATACTTTCTCTAACACTATTTAAAAAATATATTTTGCTCAACACTTGACATTTTTTTTAAAAAATAATAAAATATTATTGGTATGTTATAAAAGTAATAATTTTTATTTTACTTACCATGTAAAAGCTTCAAAATGCGTAAAACAAAGCGTATAATAATATTTTGTAATCATTTCTTTTATAATTTGACAGTTAAAGCAGTTGAGGTGACAAAATAAAAGAAACAAAGCTCCAAGCAAAGCCGTCTTGATTTTGAAAACAATTGCGTTTCCCATGTATTTCAAATGGGTGAATTGAAAAACTAGTGGCCTGTGACTGCCTATTGCGGAATATTATTCCATAACAGTATGACAGAATGTCCTCATTCTGTAACAGTTTTCAATTATAGAATATATGAATTCCATAGTAGTGTTAGAGAAATATCGTTACCTATTTCGTGGACGCGAGTGTCTTTTATTTCTGTCAATGTTTAAATATGTTGGCATAGTGCGTTGGCGTTATCAGATTTTTCACGGCGACCTGTTTTGTAAATTAATTAGTTGGATATAAATTAGTTTTTGCAACTCCCAACTGAAAACGCGGGAGTGGAACGCGCATAAATGATGGTCCAGAATCGACGTCGCGTCTAATAACTCAATTGTCAGTCGGACTATTAATTTATTGTTATCAGAATTGCATCAGGCATCCGTTATGCGTGAATCAGATTATAATATGTCACGCTGCTTCGTCCGTGTACAACAAACAAGCCAAAGCCATACGGTATGAGTATGTTCTATGCTTTTATGCGCATCGCTTCTCAATTAACCACGTTTCAAAAATATTAACGAGATGATAACATTAATCGAATTAATTTACATGTTTAATTTGGCTCGCTGACGTGCTTCCAAATTTCACAAAATTCATCCATTATTTCATGTTAATAATTATTATCCTCTCTAATAACTAACCAATTGGAAACCGGAAGACAAAAATCAAATTGATGTTTTCTTCATGTAATATAGCATTGGATCTCTACTGCGCTCTCAGATTGTTGTAACGAATGGTTTTACATCTAGAGAAATACATGTAACATCAGGTGTTCCACAAGGCAGTCATCTAGGCCCCATACTATTTAATCTGTTTATAAATAGTTCTTTTCTGTTATTTGCTGACGACTTGAAATGTTTTAGATCAGTATGTAGTATAGATGATTGCCACAAACTTCAATCTGACCTTGATAATCTAATCCATTATTGTTCAATTAATGTTCCTATCACTAAATATAAGTAAATGTAGTATAGTAAACTTTACTAGAAATAACTCTAAAATAATGTATGATTATAAAATTGCTGGAAATATTTTAACAAATAATTCTGTAATTCGTGACTTAGGTGTATTATATGACCCGAAGCTAACTTTCAATGATCATATTGTGTATATTAGAAAACAAAGTTATAGATTAATTGGATTCATAATTAGAATATCAAAGAGTTTTCATAATGTACTGTCATATAAATTGTTATATTATTCAATTGTTAGACCATACCTAGAATTTGCATCAATAATATGGAATCCATGTTATACCTCTAATATAAATGCAATTGAAAAAATACAAAGGTATTATACTAGAACTATATGCTATAGATTGAATATTCCATATGAATCTTATGACGACCGACTTAAAATACTCAATATGCTATCACTGAAGACACGCAGAATGGTCTCTGATCAGGTATTTCTAATCAAAATATTGAATTTCATGTACCAACGATGTTCACTAGATCACAAAATTTGTTCCATTTATCACATTATAATGCGAATTATTGTAGGAACACCCCTATACATAGAATTATGTCATCTTATAATAATCATTTTTATGATACTGATCTTTTTACCTTCCGTCACCTTTAGGTAAGGAAGGTATTGTCTTTGGTCAAAAAATTCGGTGGTGAGATTTTGATGAATAAGCACGTTTTAGGGTCCTTAGAATACGATTTTACTATTTTTACGATGATGTCTGTATGTGTGTGTGTGTGTGTGTGTGTGTGTGTGTGTGTGTGTGTGTGTGTGTGTGTGTGTGTGTGTGTGTGTGTGAGTGTGTGTGTGTGTGTGTGTGTGTGTATGTGTGTATGTGTGTGTGTGTGTGTGTGTGTGTGTGTGTGTGTGTGTGTGTGTGTGTGTGACAAAATTTTCTAATGCGATAACTCTAATACTACAATTCCAATAATTACAATTCTTTCGTATTCCTCTTCGTTACATCCATGTGAAGAGCTGATTAGATTTTGGTTATAATTGGTCAACCGGAAGTATCCTCTTTTGAAGATTTTAACAGTTTTTCTTGAAAAAACGGTGTTAAATATCATTTTTTCACATTTGAGGTTATTATAAATATTAAAGAATTATTTATTCTCTATTCGATTTGAATGCATTTTATACTTCATATTAAATGGACATAGAGTTAAAAAATTATAAAGAAATTAAATATCATATATATTAGTCAGCTTTGCTATAACTCTGGAAACAGCTGCTTTAGAAAATTCTGATTGAAAGGTGTCAGTGTCAAGTGCTGTTGACAGTATGTTTATGTTATAATTTTACTGGAAATATAAAATCTTTTGTTAGAAACTTTCTGTATGGAATTTGTATAAAATACATACAACTGCCTTAAGGTAATATACAAGAAATATAATCTTTTGCAAGGAACTTTCTGTATGACATTTATACAAAATACATAGAACTGACGGAAGGTAATGTGCTGGCCACATCAGATTTTTTGTACTTCACAAGAAAAATTTAAAGCACAAATTATATTAATTTGTAGTAATCTATATAGTATAAACTCATATTACATTGTCAAATTATAAATTATAATTTAATTGTAATTTTTGTTTAATCCGTGGGAGCCTATATTAGCATTGGCTGTTGGCTCTCCTTAATTGTAAAATAAAATAAAAAATTAAATAAAATTGCGCATACAATAGCGGATTTAGAAGGGGGCTAGGGGGCTCCAGCAATCCCCACCCAAAAAAAAATACCAACATACACTAGTTAAAATAACACTTTTGAATATACTTTCGATATAACTAGAAGCACCAAAGCTGATAGGTTGATAGCAACCGTCGATTGTTATTATATCATTATTTCAAGTGCATTATTCTAAAACACAAATTTTATGGCCCAGTTGCATAAAGCATTGTTAACTTTAATCACGTTGTTAACTTTGACAAGGCTTCTTTTCCAATGTATTTTTGATACGTATCCATGGTTACAATGACTAGGTTTACACCGTGCGTACTATTCTGATACGCAGACAGTGGCGTAACTAACGGGCCCGCAGGGCCCGCATTGCGGGCGGGCCCCCGGCTCTAGAAAGGCCTCAATTTACATAATTTATAATTTTGTTACTACTGCGAAATTTTGAATTTAATCATATTTTGTAGCAACATACAAATTTATTTAGTCGTTTATTTTTTGGATGTCAATTTCCAAAAATAATATTGACTAAGGGGCCCCTTATCCGCTATGTAAAATCAAGCTCTTTATTTTCCATTACATTTCGGCCGGTGGAATTTCGATTTCTTGGCAAATATGTTCCTGCAACTGATCCCGAGTTTTCCTTTAAAATAACCCCATAAAAAGAAGTTTGGGGCTGTCAAATCAAGACACTTGGCGACTAATGTGTATTACCAAAACGTGGGATTAAAAAACGATGAGAATGATTTTTGCAAAATTGCTCTTATTTAGACTGTATGATACTGATCCATCTTGCTAATACCATAATTTGTCGCATCCAAGTTCTTTCATTTGGGATACCAAAATGTTTGAATCAATTCCCTGTAACTTTCACCAGTGGACTGTGTTACCAATTTCATTTAAAAAAAAATACTGGCCAATCACATTTTCATAGCAAATGCCACAACATTCAATGACTTTGGTTGGATGTAAAGGTGCCTAATCTTGGATTTTCAGGCCTCCAATATTGGTTATTTTGCGTCTCAACTCAGATGAAAGTGAGCCTAGTCACAATTTCCGCAAGTTCTTGTGGTATGTAGTTCGTCATGATAAACGCTACAGTTAAAAACGGGCCCCAAAAAATTTTGCGGGCGGGCTCCCGAACTCTTAGGTACGCCACTGTACGCAGACCAAGTGTATACTAAAATTTATCTTAGTATGGTATGTTTACACCGGTATTTAAATAAACATACTAAATATTTTGGTACGTTATACGTGCTTGCGCAGATTAAACTGTCAGAGTCAGCCTAACCTAAAATTACTTAATAAGGAAAAATATGTAATTTACATCGCCACACTATTAAATTTGTAAAAATTACTAAACTTATACAATTTCCCTAAATGTTAATACACCATTTAATTGAATTAACAGTAGTTATAGATGGCAGAAAAATCGCATTGGTACGCTTGCTGTTTACACCATGCATGAGTAAGGTCTGGTACATCCCCCTTTGAACGTATCAAAAATGTGTACCAGTTGCGTACCAAAGGTTTGATACATAGTGTTTACACCATTCGTCGCCATCTTGTTACGTCACTTGGTATCCATGTTTGAATTCATATTTGAAATTATTTACCGTTACATATGACACATCCAAAACAGTAAAAACTCTCTATAATGTAACAATATTCAGAAATAAGTGCATTAGAAATAAAGAACTGAGATCTGTCATGTGGAAACGAACCTCAAAATATAATACTTACATCTTCTACAGACGAGAATGGAATAATTAGGGGAACATTTATACGTTTCTCTTCCTCAAAGTATGCAGAAGTATTCAAAATAATTTCTTTCCGCCGTTACGATAAAATATCTTCCGAAATTCAACCAATTCCATCATCTCCAACGATATAGAACGTTTTTTTTTTACCTTCCGTCACCTTTAGGTAAGGAAGGTATTGTCTTTGGCCAAAAATTTCGGTGGTGAATTTTTAATGAATAAGCACGTTTTAAGGTCCCTAGAATACGATTTTACTATTTTTACGATGATATCTGTATGTGTGTGTGTGTGTGTGTGTGTGTGTGTGTGTGTGTGTGTGTGTGTGTGTGTGTGTGTGTATGTATGTGTGTGTGTGTGTGTGTGTGTGTGTGTGTGTGTGTGTGTGTGTGTGTGTGTAACAAAATTTTCATCTACGATAACTCTAAAAGTACAATTCCAAAAATTATAATTCTTTCGTATTCCTCTTCGTTGCATCCATATGAAGAGCTGATTAGATTTTGGTTATAATTGGTCAACCGGAAGTACCCTCATTTGAAGATTTTAACAGTTTTTCTTGAAAAAACGATGTTAAATATCATTTTTTCACATTTAATGTTATTATAAATATTAAAGAACATTGTATTCTCTATACGATTTGACTGCATTTTATACTTAATATTAATGGATATAGAGTTAAAGAATTATAAAGAAATTAAATTTCATAAAGTAGACATAGCTATGAAAACAGCTACTATATTATGAAAATTCTGATTGAAAGATGTCAGTGTCAATTGACATATTCGTAGTATATTTGTGTTATATAATAATTTTACTCGAAATTTAGGATCTTTTGCTCGAAACTTTCTGTATGTAATTTGTATAAAGTACATACAACTGTCGAAAGGTAATGTACGTATAAGAAATTTAGAATCTTTTACAAGGAACTTTTTGTATACTATTTTATAGAAAATACCGCATCTACCGACTGTGTTCGAAAACACGACTGGTAAAAAGTTACCGTGTTCGAAAATTGTACAATATCTACCAGATCCATCTACCGGATTCATGAAGAATCTAATCTCAAAAAAAAGGTAGTGATGCAAAGCGAAGTGCACGCGTTAAAAGTGGAAATGTGTTCAAAGTATGACTCTGCTCAGTTTGTTAACTACATCAAATTTCTATACTGTTTCAAATTTTCAATTTTTTTTATAGGTTATGGATCTACCCTGTTTACCACTTGCGTTCTTAAAATATCGATTCCGGTAGCTATAACCTGATAAACAGCTGTTTACTGGTAACAGTTCACAGGTAGAATTTTCGTAAATGCCTCATATAACTGACGGAAGGTAATGTGCTGGTCACATCAGATTTTTTAAATATCTAATGAATATTTGGTGATATTTTCAAATTTGAAGCTATTTAAATAATGATATCTTTTTAAATTTAATTTAATACTTAGAAGGCATATAAAAATTCTTGCAACAGCCCTATTAAATATGTGGTAAAACATGCAAGTGTTCATGATAAGAAAGTCATTAATGTACAATCTTTGAATAATTCTATTTGAGAGCCCTTTATCTAGTCAAAAATTCGTGTGAATTTATGATGAAAGTTCTCTCCGTGGTCTATTACGCTTGGTTGGCGAATTTGGCAAAAGTAACGAGTCGGGCGAGTTGGTAACTTTCCTTCCTTAATAACAATAAATCGCCCGGGTGCAGCAGGCTCTGATTAGCCTAAAAACAAGTGTGTGGACCGTGCAAATGTCAACTAGAAGCAGGAGCTAACCGAGGTAAGGCTCCGCTCCTGGTCGACCCGGAGGAAACGAATTAGTTGGAGCTAGTTGGCCGAAGCTATTGATGAAGAAGAATGGCCGTCGTTTACAACGGTCGTTACCCCACAGCACACGGTTAAACACACTACTACATCAACCCTACATCAGCAGTAATATTAAATGGAGTACACGAGTTATACAACAATCCCAGCCACAATAATAGACTAAGTCTAGACAGAAGCGCTCCTCATTCAAAAATTAACACGCACAATACAAATCAACATACGAATAGTGCACGAGTAAAAACTGCAAAAGAATCTATTTTGATTCAATTGATGAGCTCTTAACAAAAACACCTTAGTTCATGTTTTTAAATTCGAGATAATCAAAGAATAAACTTTCTGCCCTCCTTACTTTTATAGATTTTTGCAACTTAATGAAGCTCAGGACAGGATTACGTTTAAATATTAGAATAGCTTTTTATTATATGAGTGTGGAAAGTATCATATTAGTCAGAACAGAAACAGTTTAGTCATGCAGCCCGCAGGGCGAGTGTCTAATTTTCTTTATTCCACACGAGTGTAGTACGTTCTATCCAACACTTTTTAGAATCATTTTTATGTTTTCATTCATCGTTTCGTTTGACATTAACAAGTCAATTGATGTAGTATTTTAAATAACAAAGTAGCCATTGAATGGTTACTATGGTTTTGTTATATTCTTATTGAAAAAATTGTCATTGAAAACTATTTGAAATTGAAAGAAAAATACATTAAATTGTAAAACGTTTTCACTTAAAAGCACCATTGAATTTAATTCCGAACCAAGTAAAGTAACCACTAACTCGTTTCTCGTTCTCATTTTATCAGCCGTACATGATAGCTGTCATTGTGTAAAGATAAGTAACCTATTTTAGCATAAATGTTAATATTATTTTAAATAAATAAGTTTCCTGTTAAATTATTTCAATAATAAAATAATATTGTAAAATTGCTTTTTATTTATATTATAAAAACACAAAAATCAGCAATAATTCCTCCGTGACTTCTAAAATATTCTCTCACGGAGTGACTAATGTTGTACATTAGTTATTTCAAATAACCATACTAACAAGAATATTATAAGTCTGTGTTGGATAAAATTATTTACTAGATGTTAAGAAACGTTACAGTTAGGGTTTCCAAAATGTTTTCGTGGCTGACGTATCAATTCCAAAAAGCATGACAAAATTAGGTGTTAACAAATTCTCGAAATCTGTCATACAACATTTATTCTTACAAAACTAATATTGCAATATACATTTACACCTTCTTCAGATCTTACAGATTCTGTTGTCGATTTTAGGAGAGAACAGATATGATTGTGCTATTTGCAAATTTTTGTATGCCGTTTGTACAACCAAATGTTTAAACAAAAGTGATCAAATTGATAAAATTATAATTCTTGTTATTATTACTTTATTTTTAATTTCATTAAAAAAATATAGCCAAAAGTAAGAACATACATGCTTTATTGTCTGAAAGAAAAATGGTTGCACAGAAATATAACAGAAGAATTGATGACATTTAATATGAGTTCCCTTCTCTGCTTTATGGAACATGAGACTGGTATTATTCACATTTCAGTGACAATTTCGCTTATATTTCAAAGAGCATATTGTCACGCTACAGCCTTTGCAAATCATATATACAGAACTACTTGGATATAGCATAGAAAGTTTATTTAATTGTTATATTGAACAAGATTTAAATTCACTTTCTTTTATCTAATCTACAAATGTGTATATATGTACGTAATTACGTAACATTTTTATTTGTATTCTGCGAATTGGCATACCCAGAAATGGGTAATACCTAGTTCAGTGGCGTACCCAGGAGAAGGGCGATCGCCCCCCCCCTTGACCTACACATATTTTTTATATCAGTGATATTTCGAGTTTGTTGTAACAATTGTCATAAAATTGCTCTAAGTTTTGTTCATTCATCTCAAAATTTCTTCTAATAATGACCCTTTACTTAAGTAAATCTGACTTAATTTTCGTTCACAATAAAAACGAAATTGCAAATTGTTATCAAGGAAAAAATTAATTAGGTGACAGATTTTCTTGTTTAATGTTTCTAATATTTTTAATGTAATGTTCCTATACCTTAATATCTTTAAAAAACCTTTGCTTTTATTTTAAATATGAGAAAATAAGTATATTAAATTGTTTAAAATATATGTATATTAGGATGGACCTTAAAAGGGGTCAAGTCGAAAATGGTTCCAAATAAATAAAATTTGTGCTGGCAATAATTTCGCTTAATATTAATATTGGACTGTGCCAAAATGCCCTTGACTTTCTCTAAATAACATTGGGTTTTGACACATTTTAGAACGTTATTTTTTCCTAGCCAATAGGAGGTTTCAAAAATTCAATTAATGTTGGAATATATACTATAATGACCCGAGAACATGTGAACAAAATTTGAAGTCCCAATCATTATTCTTAAGATAATTATAGATGGTTAAACTATCATATAAAAGCCCAAAAAAGCTATCTGCAAAAGTCTTAAGAATATTGATTGGGACTTTTAATTTTGTCCAGATATTTTCGGGTCATTCTATTATATATTTCAATATTAAGTGGATTTTTACCTTCCGTCACCTTTAGGTAAGGAAGGTAGGTATTGTCTTTGGTCAAAAAATTCGGTGGTGAGTTTTTGATGAATAAGCACGTTTTAGGGTCCCTACAATACGATTTTACTATTTTTACGATGATGTCTGTATGTGTGTGTGTGTGTGTGTGTGTGTGGATGTGTGTGTGTAACAAAATTTTCGTCTACGATAACTCTAATACTACAATTCCAAAAATTATAATTCTTTCGTATTCCTCTTCGTTGCATCCATGTGAAGAGCTGATTAGATTTTGGTTATAATAGGTCAACCGGAAGTACCCTCATTTGCAGATTTTAACAGTTTTTCTTGAAAAAACGATGTTAAATATAATTTTTTCACATTTAATGTTATTATAAATATTAAAGAACATTGTATTCTCTATACGATTTGACTGCATTTTATACTTCATATTAAATGGATATAGAGTTATAAATTTATAAAGAAATTAAATTTCATAAATTAGCCAGCTATGCTAGAAACAGCTACTATATTAAGAAAATTCTGATTGAAAGATGTCAGTGTCAAGTGCAATGACATATTCGTAGTATATTTGTGTTACGATATTTTTGCTCGAAATTTTCTGTATGAAATTTGTATAAAATACATACAACTGTCGAAAGGTAATGTACATACAAGAAATTTATAATCTTTTGCAAGGAACTTTCTGTATGGATTTTATAGAAAATACATAGGCATTTACGAAAATTCTACCGGTAGATACCGCATCTACCGACTGTGTTCGAAAACACGAGTGGTAAAAAGTTACCGTGTTCGAAAATTGTTCAATATCTACCAAATCCATCTACCGGATTCATGAAGAATCTAATCTCAAAAAAAGGTAGTGTTGCAAAGCGAAGCGTGCGCGGTAAAAGTGGAAATGTGTTCAAAGTAGGACTCTGCTTATTTTGTTAACTACGTTAAATTTCTAACCTGTTTTAAGTTTTCAAATTTTTTCGTAGGTTATGGATCTACCCTGTTTACCACTTGCGTTCTTAAAATATAGATTCCGGTAGCTATAAACTGATAAAAACTGTTTACCGGTAACAGTTCACCGGTAGAATTTTCGTAACTACCTCATATAACTGACGGAAGGTAATGTGCTGGCCACATCAGATTTTTTAAACCTCTTATTGTATTTGACAAAAATTCTGTTCCAAAATGTATCAAAACCCAATGTTATTTAAATGGGTAAAAATCAAGTGCATTTAGGTACAGTCAAATATTAATATTAAGCGAAGTCATTGGAACCACTTTAAGGGGCGGCACGAATAAAATTCGACTTGACCCCTTTTAAGGTCGACCCTAATGTATACAGACTGTCTCACAACTCGCGCCCCAGAGCGAATGAGGAAACACGAGACTGCACTCGGATGTGTAATTTCGAAGAAGAAAAAAACTAGCTTAAAAGATATTCGAGAAAAGACGTCTTAAAATTGACCAATCAGAGACCTTCACCTTTAACGTGTGTTTGCCGTAATTTTACGTTACTATGGTTTTATACAAATCAAATCTTCTTTAAAATGTGTGGGCGACTGTAGTTTTCGAAAAATGTCAGTGTCAAATTAAATTTGACAAGGTGAATAAAAAAAGGCAAATTCTTACCATGTATTCAGCCGCTGATTACTTAGAAATGATTATAATTTTCGGAGAATGTGGACGTAACGCCAGAGAGGCTGCACGAGTCTATTCGGAACGTTTTCCGGATAGAAATCTTCTGGATAATAAAGTGATATTGAGAGCCATTGCAAGGATGCATGAGACCGGTCAAGTTATGCCAGATCGAAAAGAAACTGGTGGTGCTCCCAGAATCGCACAGCTGCTACAACACGTTGCACTGTACGATATAATTGACGATCTCGGATAACACCTTCGCTAACCTAAATTTGTTGACAGTGAAAAGTCAACTCTAAAGTGTCAAAATTACAGTAAGTCAAACAAATTTTGTAACTCACTAGTAGTATTTTTAAAACCTAGCAACCAGTTTTATTTTGTAATAATATCATCACACCTCAAGATATCCTTCCGGGATTGGTGGATTAAAAAGTCTTGTAACTCCGTTATGCAAGCAGCCGCAAATTATTATCTTCTATTTGTTGGCAACCTATTGTCGTCGACAAGTGTCAGTTTCGTCTGGGGCGCGAGTTGTGAGACATCCTGTGTATTAAAAAATTGCGAAAAGTAAATACACAAAAATTATATATATATATATATATATATATATATATATATATATATATATATATATATATATATATATATAAATTTCCTCTATAACAATAAGTTTCGTCATTAGTAATTTCAAACATTTTGTCTGAAATGTTTCTATAAATTGTTTGTGATGCGCTTCTTGTCATGACGAAGTTCTAGTAATATTTTCTTGTTTAAATTTTTTCTTTATTCGGTTAATATGTTTCTTAACTTAAGATCTAACTTTTGAGTGTGATAATGTCTATGATATTTTATATGTACAGTGTGTTCAAAAAAAGTCCTAACTCGGAGTAGGCTATGAAAAGAGAAACATGTGTCTGATCATTATTGAAATCAAAAGTCAAGTTATCAAAATTGATCTTAAAATGTAATTTTAAGGAGAAAAGACAATAAAGAGGGATACAGTATATTGACATTCGCTGTTTTCTAATTTGTTTCCATTTCTAAAATAAGATACAAGACGAAACATTTTTGACAATATCTCATGTCAAATTGACATTTAATTAAATATTTTTAAATTGACATACGTTTCTTTGTTCATAGCCTACTCCGAGTTAGGATTTTTTTTGAACACACTGTACTATTTTGTGTTTCATTGGATAATTATAGTCCCAGAAGAACTAAGTAATTTCCCACATTATATATCCCGACTGTACTAATATATTTCGGGCACTTAGTTCTCTTTGATGACAAATGTTTCAATTTCATCGCCGCATCTTTCGTACACAGAATTTTTTGTCCAATAGTTGTTGAATGCAGAAAATCCACATGCGAAAGATATCTCTCTCGAGTGTGTTTTTTGTTTGCTATCCTTCCGTTTGTTTTCTTTCTAATTCACCCCTTATGTGTGAGCGATTACAGTATTTTTTCCCCCGGTGTAAATTGATTTGTAAGGGAGAAAGGGTGCATGACGTCTTGGTCTTCTGTTTGGGAATCCCCGCTGAAATATTCATAAACGTCTTTAGGATAAATGCGTTTGTGAGACGCGTCATTGACTCGGGTCGGCTCAGCTCGCATTGAAAGCGATCATGAATTCGTTACCAGACGCGGCACGGCGCACGGCTCTCGCCCAGCGAATTAGCCTCAGCTCTGATCAATTTATGTACCGAACATGGCTTCTTATCACGCGCAAATTACATTTACAAAGCGATACTTAACCAGAATTACAATAGAGGGAATACAAGGATACCGCGTAGACTTCCAGACATATGTTCAGAGGATGTGTGTACGATGTAGGGTATTCAGTCGTATTCTACAGTAAACCATTTTAAAAATTTTCTTCTGAATAGGGAATTCAGAAAAATACGCTATCGTATAAGCATAAAAAAATAGTATACCTAATCTCATTTGAAAAAATCTGATGTGGCCAGCACATTACCTTCCGTCAGTTCTATGTATTTTGTACAAATTTCATACGGAAAATTCCTTACTAAATTTAATATTCTATTTCTTGTACATTACCTTCCGGCAGTTGCATGTATTTTATGCAAATTTCATAAGAAAATTATTATTTTGTGACGTTTTCTATACACAGTGTAATGTATCTGCAGATATAAAAGATTTATTATTATTATTATTTCTTGTACATTACCTTAAAGCAGTTGCATGTATTTTATACAAATTCCATACAGAAAGCAAAAGATCCTATACCTATTTCCAGTAAAATTATAAGACAAACACACTATGTCAATTTCACTTGACACTGACATCTTTCAATCAAAATTTTCTTAATATAGTAGCTGTTTCCACAGCTATGGCTATTTTATGAAATTTAATTTCTTTATAATTTTTTAACTCTATATCCATTTAATATTAGGTATAAAATGCATCAAATCGTATAGAAAATAAAATATTCTTTAATATTTATAATAACATTAAATATGAAAAAATGATATTTAACATAGTTTTTTCAAGAAAAACTGTTAAAATCTTCAAATTAGGGTACTTCCGGTTGACCAATTATAACCAAAATCTAATCAGCTCTTCATATGGATGCAACGAAGAGGAATACGAAAGAATTATAATTTTTGGAGTTGTAGTATTAGAGTTATCGCAGACGAAAATTTTGTTACACACACACATCCACACACACACACACACACACACACACACACACACACATACAGACATCATCGTAAAAATAGTAAAATCGTATTCTAGGGACCTTAAAACGTGCTTATTCATTAAAAACTCACCACCGAATTTTTTGACCAAAGACAATACCTTCCTTACCTAAAGGTGACGGAAGGTAAAAATATAACTTTGTGATGTAATTTGAGAACCACTAGTTAAAAATATATTTTCTTTTCTAATGGGACATTCCCCTTGGTCTCCTACAACTTTGTTCTATAGTATTTTTTACCTCCTGCTACCCTTGGTAAGGGAGGTATAGGGATCGTTTTAAAAATCGCATATCGAGATTTTGATAAATGACCACGTTTTAAGGTCCCTAAAATCCGGTTTTAACATTTTCACGATGATGTGTGTGTGTGTATGTATGTGTGTGTGTGTGTGTGTGTGTGTGTGTGTGTGTATGTGTGTGTGTGTGTGTGTATGTGTGTGTGGATCCTTGACTAACTCAAATACTACCATTCAGAAAATTGTGAAACCTTGTATTTCTACCTTATTCTAATGTGGAAAGAGACCAATAGATTTTGGTGTATGTCAGATAACCGGAGATGGCACTTTATTTGAAGCTCTAAATAGATTTTCTTCGAAAAATACCTTCAAATGTTACTTTTCGAAGATTAGTGTTATAAAAATTAAAGATTATTAAATTTTATACAGATTTGTATTAATACTTTTTCTATATATTTTATGGGTAAATTTATACTATGATACATATTGGGAAAAAATAAATAAAGTAGCTGACATCTGTTGAGAGGTTTGTGAACGTAGCAAATGGGGAAAATGTCACTTTTTAAAATTTGTTGGCGAGTGAAATAAATGTTTATTTTAAATATAAATCGTTTCAATGTTTACATTTTGAATAAAAACAACCAATGATATAACCATTTTGCTAGACAAAATGACGGTCAAATGGGGGGATTTGTCGTCGTCCGACCTGCCATCTACAGTTTATTTTTTTCGCCTGTAGAAAAAAATATCAAAATGATTGCTAATTTTTTAAATTTAGGAATTTTAAAAATTAGCTCTAAGATGGCGCTCAGCTGGACCGCCCCAAAAAAAACCCTGGTGCGCCCCTGTCCCGGATCCTACGCTTTAAACAAGCAAAACTCCTTGGTTACATAGTTCATATCTCAAATGTATGTAACTGACAGATAAATGTCACTGTCAAAGAACTAATCATTTCAAATTAATAGTAGTAACGTTTTAAAAAGAAATTAGTAAATAGAACCATAGTTATATGGAATGGATCTTAATACAGTTTCCGCAATAACTAAATATGTAAGTATGTATATTTAAATTAATAATAATAATAATTTATAATTGCAAGTGTATCAAAATTATTAAGTTTAATGCAAGAAATTTATACACAAATTAAAACTGTTTGAGAATTGCAGTACTGGACTGGTAGCCAAGTGTCCTCTATTTTAATTTGTCTACTTCCATTGGTAGTAGACTCCACCCCTTAACTCGGTATTCTTTATATATTTATAGGTGGTCTTTTAGTCGCCAATCAAAATTATATATATATATATATATATATATATATATATATATATATATATATATATATATATGGTATTCATATTAGTGACGAGCTGCTAAAACTAAATTCCCCCTTATTTCCGAAGTATTTCAATTGTATCATTTTATTTATTTATTAATATTCATTATTAAGCTTAAACTTTCACTATTTTTTACTAATTTCTTTTAATTCGATTGAATTGTAATCCCCTATTTAAACAAGTAGTGACGATTTTATTTACATTAATTTATTTAGTTTAATTTTAAAAATATACCCTACTTTTAAATCGCACAAATGTAGACCCTATGCTTATATTGTTTCGACTATTGTCGTCAAGATCGTTGCTAAAAACCTACCTACCGGACTTGCTGCTAAGACGGTTAAGTATACAAAAAAATATATTTGGAAGCTGCTTTATGATGATTGTCTTTCGTGTCCATCTGTATATTATCGGAAGAAGTTCGGTAAAATCTTGGAATATCTTTCGTGCGTGTTTTTTATGTTATTATTGATGACACCCCGCCCATTTGCGCCGGGCTCCCGTGCGGCTTGGAAATTATGCATAACAAAAGTTTTTGTGAAAATAAACTGGACCCTCGACATCGGGATTCGCGAAAGGATAATCAAATAATTCAAGGAGTCGGAGTGCGGCTGACAGCCGTTTTCCGGCCGCGATCTCTAACGTCAGATTCCATGAATAGAAGCTAATAAATCCGATCCCTCAATGCGCACAAACACTATTAAATATCACTGCAAAAAAATTTATTACTCCTCTTTATAACTTCACAGAAAATATAAATTCTATGAAGAATATAAACCTTCTAAATACACACAATATGTTGCAAAGAAAACGGTAATATCTATCGCTTAATTGTAAGATTTCCAATCATCTTTTACAATGTCCTCAGAACTAATAATGTCTTTTATGAACGATCAAAGCTCGTTCCAACATTTTTTTTTTCTTATTATCTTTTCTTTAAAAGGTTTATGAACTTCTATTGCTGCCTTTGTCATGAAAATGATGAAAATATGTTATATATAGTACGCTTCATACGCCTTTCAAAATTAATGATATATGACCTTCAATTAATTTGCACAAAGCTAAGCCGACTCTATAAGCGCAGTATTTTGTATCCTGCAAAACTTAGGCCCGACATTTACATGTCTTGTTAAATTGTTTGTTAGATAACCAGTCAATTATAACGATGCATATCGAATCGAAAAATCATCTGCTGGGAATAAGCCCTTTGTACACATTTAGCCTACCGATCCTTTCACTGCTGGAAACACCTCTGGAAGCCTTTATTTAGAATCTCTTCTCTACTCTCAAAATGGGATCCTTTCAGTGGCCTCTTTAATTTTGGTAACAACCAGAAGTCACAAGGAACCATACCTGGAGAGTAAAGAGCTTGGCGAACGACTGGAAATCCATTTTTCGCCAAGAGAGTCTGATCTGGTGTTTTGCGTCGAACTGCATCACAGAGACGGCGGAAAACTTATTAGATTAAATTTTAAAAAATCTGATGTGGCCAGTACATTGCCTTCCGTCAGTTCTATGTAATTTGTACAAATTTCATACAGAAAGTTCATTACTAAAGATGCTATTTCTTGTACATTACTTTCCGGCAGTTTCGTGTATTTTATGCAAATTCCATATAGAAAATTTATGGCGAAAGATCCTATATTTAAAGCAAAATTATAAAACAAACACACTATGTCAATTTCACTTGACACTGACATCTTTCAATCAGAATTTTCTTAATATAGTAGCTGTTTCCACAGCTATGGCTACTTTATAAAATTTAATTTCTTTATAATTTTTTAACTCTATATTCATTTAGGTAATATTAAGTATAAAATGCAGTCAAATCGTATAGAGAATAAAATATTCTTTAATATTTATAATATTAAATGTGAAAAAATGATATTTAACATAGTTTTTTCAAGAAAAACTGTTAAAATCTTCAAATGAGGGTACTTCCGGTTGTTCAATTCTAACCAAAATCTAATCAGCTCTTCACATGGATGTAACGAAGAGAAATACGAAAGAATTATAACTTTTAGAATTGTAGTATGGAAGTTATCTTAGACGAAAATTTTGTTACACACACACACACACATACACACACACACACACGCACACACACACGCACACACACACACACACATACATACATACACGCGCACACACACACACACACACACACACACACACACACACACACACATATATATATATATATATATACAGACATCATCGTAAAAATAGTAAAATCGTATTCTAGGGACCCTAAAACGTGCTTACTCATCAAAAACTCACCACCGAATTTTTTGACCAAAGACAATACCTTCCTTACCTAAAAGTGACGGAAGGTAAAAATGTATATAAATCTAATTATATACATTTTATATTAATAATACGTCATGTCAAATTAGTCCTCCGTTTTTTGCTGACTTCTTTCATCCAGTCTTGTCCTGACCCTAAGTCGTCTAACAGAACCTTTTCACTTCTTCTTTCTTTCTGAACCTCTCTGCACGATGTCCTTAGATACCTAAATGTTTCCTCTTCTCTCCCGCATAGCCTGCACGTTCTCTCTTCATTTCCACATCTGAATCTGTCAATCATCTTGATGCTTGACGCTATTCAAAAATTATGGCATTAGAGGAATGGATTAAATCTTTCCTAGACAATCGTAAGCAGTATGTCTACGAGGGTGATATGATAACACAAGTAAATTCGTCTACTTTAATAAGTAATGTAGGATTACCCCAAGGCAGCGTGATATCACCTATATTATGTACGTAAATGACCTGCCATTAGTTTTTGGGGATGAATGTCATATAACGTTGTATGCCGATGATACATCTATAATTATATCAGATGTCAGTCAGTACTTGTTGCAGCAAAAATGCGAATATATTTTAAATAGTCTGTCAGACTGGTTTTGTTGTAACGAGCTATATTTTAATCTAAACAAAACTCATTACATAAGATTACATTTTCCACAGTGCAGAAAAGAATTAGATCTAAATCTCTCAATAAGTGGACATGTAATTGAAAAATCAAAGAACGAAAATTTTCTCGGCTACAATTTCAGTGAAACTCTAGATGGGAAATATCATTTAGAAAAATTATCATCAAAATTAAGTTCCATATGCTACCACTTCTGGCATCTGAAAGATTTTATAACAAAAGAACAACTCGTAATATTGTACTATGCACAAGTAGAGTCCAGATTAAGATATGGCATCTGTTTTTGGGGTGCCTCATCCTCGGCATATGATGTATTCATCATCCAGAAATGGGTAGTCCGAACGATAGCGGTCACTCTAACTTCTCTGTATATTTTTGAAGTTTGCCTATTCGTATATAACAATAAAAAAAAATAAAACGAATGCAGACGTACATTCTTTTAATACTCGACAAAAAGATTTATTTTATATACCTACAGTGAAGCATAGTTCTTTGAAAAATACACCACAAATACAAGGTATAAATATATTTAATAATTTGCCAAAAAATATTAGAGAAGAGAAAAGCAAAAGTAAATTTAAAACTTTACTTAAAATCTTTCTTTTGGATAAAACGTATTACTCGTTAAATGAATATCTGAGCAGTTCATAATGAAGTCTCCTTTCTATTATTATTATTTCCTATTTTATCATTTTTATTGTTTTAAAAGAAGTATGTACGAATGATGTACTCTATACATATGTCGATGGAATAAAATTATTATTATTATTATTATTATTATTATTATATTTTTCTTTTCGTCCAGTAAATTGAATTGTTCATCTTACATTGTTGTTCTTGTTGTTGTATGTCCCAATCTCTCTGATATAGCTCGTAATATGTGTTTTCTTCGTTTACCTACGCGTATCCTCTCTATTTGTACTATGAAATATCCATTTCTTTCGTAATAAGCTTTCTTCTGGCTTGTCCCCATTTTGTTAGTTTGTTGTTTTTCTTTTCTTGTCCTATTACCCGCCAGCATTCTTGAAGAATTTTTGTTGTTTCTTATTCGTTCCTCGTATTTTACTGCTCCCTTTTCTGTTTCTACTCTAATTTTTAATGCTTTCATCTCTTCCATTACTATATATTCTGATGTGCATTTATCTAGGCCTGAAATCCACTTTATGTAGGTACCGTACTTGTATGTCTTCTATTTGTTTATATTCTGTCCATCCGAATATTTTAGAGTAAGATAATTTTGACTACGACTCCAAACATCATCCATCTTATTCGGAGATTTCTTTGAAATTTTCTTTCTCAAACTCCATATTTGTTTCATAGAGGCAATTGCTTTATTTTTTTTTTAATATTCTAAGTGCTTTATGGGTTGATTATTTCTCTGAAATGTATATCCTAAATATCTGAATTGTTTCACTTCTTCGATATTTTTATCAGCCCACTTCCAAACTGCTTTTGTTTCTCTCCCTCCGCCTTTTTTTAAATTTCATTATTTTTTACTTTTCAACGTTTAATGATAATTCTTTCTTAGTTTCTTAGGCGGAAAACGTATTGATAGTAGTCTTTCGTCACTGTTTGTCCTTCCGGTGCACCGCGAACTGGTCACTCTCCTCCGATGTGCGGCCATTTTTAAATCGGTTGAACCACTCCTTTTTACATTCCGTCACCTTTAGGTAAGGAAGGTATTTTCTTTGGAAAACAAATTTGATGACGAGTTTTTAATGAATAAGCACGTTTTAGAGTTCCTAGAATACGATTTTAGTATTTTACGATGATGTCTGTATAGGTATGTGTGTGTATGTGTGTATGTGTGTGTATGTGTGTGTATGTGTGTGACACAATTTGCTAATGCGATAACTCTAATACTACACAATTCGAAAAATTATAACTCTTTCGTATTCCTCTTCGTTACATCCATGTGAAGAGCTGTTTGGAATTTGTATAAAATACATAGAACTGCCTTAAGGTAATGTACAAGAAATGGAATCTTTTGCGAGGAAATTTCTGTATAACATATATAAAATACATAGAACTGACGGAAGGTAATGTGCTGGCCACATCAGATTTTTTATATTACTATGAAAAATATTGCATAAACTTTCATTTAAAATACTTTTCAAAAAATGTGAAACCGGCTCATTGAAAAAAGTTATGAGATATTGAAAGACTTGGACAAAACTGATAAATAGAGTGACCAAGAGTCGACTGAATGGTTGAAAATGGAACCCTCAAATCAGTGGCGTAACTAACGGGCCCGCAGGCCCCGGCTCTAGAGGGGGCCCAATTTACTTGATTTATAATTTTGTTACTACTGCGAAATTTTGAATTTAACCTTTTTTTGGAGCAACATACACATTTATTTAGTCTTTTATTTTTTTAAATGTCAATTTCCAAAAATAATATTGGCTAAGGGGCCCATTATCCGCTGTGCAAAACCAAGCTCCTTATTTTCTATCACATTTCGGCCAGTAGAATTTCGATTTCTTGGCAAATATTTTCCTGCAACTGATCCAGAGTTTTCCTTTAAAATAACCCCATAAAAAGAAGTCTGGGGCTGTCAAATCAGGACACCTGGCGGTCAATGTGTAGTACCAAAACGTGGGATTAAATACCGATACGAGAATGATTTTCGCAAAATTGCTACTATTTAAACTGTATGATACTGATCCATCTTCCTAATACCATATTTTGTCCAAGTTCTTTTCATTTGGGATACCAAAAATGTATGAATCAATTCTCTGTAACTTTCACCAGTGGACTGTGCCACCAATTTCATCAATACGGGTCAATCATGTTAATAGTAAATGCCACATCATACAATGACTTTGGTGGGATGTAAAGGTGCCTAATCTTGGATTTTCAGGCCTCACATATTGGTTATTTTGCTTCTTAACATGACAAATCAGATGAAAGTGAGCCTAGTCACACTTTCCACAAGTTCTTGTTGTAAATAGTTCCTCATGATAAACGCTACGGGCCCCAAAAACTCTTTGCGGGCGGGCCCCCGAACTCTTAGTTACGCCACTGCCTCAAATCCAAACAAAACATGCATACGAGTGGTTCCATACGTTTAATGCACTCATCTATCTGCATCCGCATTGTATTTTAAGGTACTCATGTATAACATAATGACATAATACATTCGTTATTAGTTGTGGTGGTAATATGATGCATATTGATTCATCAACTATTTGTAACTATTTGTATCTTCATGAATATTCGTTGTCGGCTCCGCAACATGCTTTCCTAATGAAATGTTTGTTGCATCGCGACTTTTCAAATCATATTAGTGAGTGCAACAATCGAACTGCCCTCATTGCGTTTCACAGGCTTGTTACGGCTGTGTCTGCGAACCTAATTACATTTCCATAACTTGGTTAATATGCAAATACCGCACGCTTTTGACTTTTAAATACGCACTGGCTACATGGCAGGTAACACACGACAATTAGCCGAGTGGAACACATACAGATCGATTACTCCGCGCTAACCGAAACTCCGATGCTAGCTAGCATAGCACCTGGATACGGCAAGCCAATTACTCACGACGAGCATATTGTTTATGTTTTACAACTCCAAAGTATGGACAAGATGTATTACAATACAATTCACATGTTGTACATCTGTCGTAGCCAAATTGTAAATTCTGTCTTTTTTTTAAAACGTCATTTTATAAAACGTACAAACGCGGCCAGATTGTCAAATCTTCGTTGATTAGGTTCGATATTTTCACCTCTAGTTAAAGTGTCTCTTAATTTAACTGTTAAAAAATTCCACACAGAAAGTTTCTTGCAAAAGATTCAATATTTCCAGTACATTACCTTAAGTCAATTCTATGTATGTTGTACAAATTCCATACAAACATTTTCTATATTTCCAGTAAAATTATAACACAAACATACTATGGCAATTGCAATTGACACTGACATCTGTAAATCAGAATTTTCTTAATATAGTAGATGTTTCCATGTTTATAGCAAAGCTGGCTGTTTTATGAAATTTAATTTGTTTATAATTTTTTAACACTATATCTATTGAATACAAAGTATAAAATGTAATCAAATCGTATAGAGAATAAAATATTCTTTAATATTTATAACACTACAATAAAAGTAGGCGATAGTTTGTCACATGTTAAACTGTTTGTACTTTGACGTCACACTCTGATTTAGATCACGTGACTTTTTCAAAATATTACACAAATCAATAACAATATTATTATAATTTTTATTATAAAATATCAGTCCTTTGTCCTTAAGAAGTTTCAACAGGAAGCGAAACGTCGGCTTTTGACTGAATAATACTTAATATTGACTACATTCCTGCTTATTTCTTTTATCCATCATTTTTCCAGTGTTTTAAAAGTTTGGCGCCGAATTCCAAATTCGATTTTTTATCAGAAGTAATATCACAAGACTTCTTGATTTTTTTTTTATTATTCACGAATTTTTTTGCTTTGCAATAACCACGAAAGCAACATGCATGGTAAATCCCGACTCCGAAGGATGAAGGATTTTACCTAATGTCAGTTTGCTTGAGTGATTTTGCTTAAAAGCAAAAAGAATGAGTGCTTAAAAATAAAAGGTTATCTGAGAAAATCAGAGAGGTTGTTTGGTATTTGGTGAGATATATTCCAAAGAAAACGCAAAATGAAACAATTTAATTATTAATATTATTTTATTTTTAAACTTGAAACATTAATAACTGTCACACTGACAGTTATAAACAATAACAACTGTTTATTTATTTGGTAGCGGAAATTTATCGGGGTAACGGAGTTTTATCAGAAGTAATATCACAAGACCTCCTGATTTTATCGATAAATTTTTATTTTGAACGATTTTTTTTTGCTTAGCAACAAACACGAAAGCAAACTGCGTGGTAAATCCCGACTCCGAAGGAGGAGGGGTTTTACCTAATGTCAGTTTGCTTGAGTGATTTTGCTTAAAAGCATAAAAAATGAGTGCAAAATAATTTTTTTTTATTTTGAACGATTTTTTTTGCTTAGCAACAAACTCGAAAGCAAACTGCGTGGTAAATCCCGACTCCGAAGGAGGAGGGGTTTTACCTAATGTCAGTTTGCTTGAGTGATTTTGCTTAAAAGCATAAAAAATGAGTGCAAAATAAAAATTTATCTGAGAAAATCTGAGAGGTCGTGTGGTATTTGGTGAGATAAATTCCAAAGACAAAGCAAAATGAAACAATTTAATTATTAATATTTTATTTTTAAACTTGAAATATTAATTAACTGTCGAACTGACAGTTATAAACAATAACAACTGTTTATTTACTTTGTAGCGGAGAATTATAGGGGGTAACGGGGTTTTATCAGTATAATACTGTTACCATTGGTTGAATTTTCAAGTGTTTTGCATCATGATTGGCTGAAAACTAGTCGTTGGAATTTATCAGTATAATATCTACTGTTCCCATTAGTTGAATTTTCAAGTGTTTTGTATCATGATTGGTTAAAAACTAGTCGATGGAATTTATCGTAGTTATAGATGTTCAGAGATGATCAGTTTATATTATCTTATATAGAAATTACTAACTTACATCGTTATTTATTTTAAATCTTCAATATCTAGGTACAGTTGGGACAAACTCATCTAGGAGTGTCGTGAATCAAATGAATTTAGTCAACGACATTAACAAAATGAAAAATGAAATAGATTTTGTCATTTGATTACGCTGATAATAAGTATATTTGAACAGCGAACAAAATACAAAAAACTTTGTTCATTTATAATACAAATATATTACTGACGTATCTACAATACTTCACATAATTTTCTATTATGTAGGGCGGTAATTTTATTTATAAAACATAAATAAATAAAAGAATCAATATAGAGCAACATAAATATGTGAAATTTGTTAAACTTGATAGTTTTACGTGACAATATATGTATTTTATATATTTTTCCTATAATAATAAAATGTTATATTTTTGTAACATAAATTCAATAAATACTGGGGCTTCTACTATTTTTATATCACAGGTAGTCATAAATATTTAAAACTGTAAACCAAAACTAATATATTTATGTTTTATAGAAGTTTTTTTGGATTAGCTTCATAAGTAGTTTTTAATTGTTTATTGTTGTGAATACTTTCTCGAAATGAAGTGGTTCTTCGAAAAAGAAGAAAGGCACCAAAATATACCGTGGCCCAATTAGAAAGAATGCCTAGATCTTGTTGTGCGTTAAGGTGCATTCTTTTTCTCAATAAACTTATTGTAATGAATGACGACGAGAAATATTATACCCTGTCCCACTCAGAGATGAAAGGTAACGATGGTTTTTATACTTATGGCATGAAAAACACACCAGACAATGTCAAGTTCAAAGGTAAATCTAAATTTGAGGATAAAATTTCTGAAGCCGGATATATCTCGCAGCCGTACATTGGTCGCGTTCGACGAGAAGCCTTAACTGCACAACTTTATATTCAAGATGCCTCTCTAAATTGCTTCAATTTTTAAATACACATCACGCCAATGTTGATATAATGTTTTGGCCAGATCTAGTTCGTGCCATGACGCCAGAATAAATAGAGACTGGAGGTACGTTCTATTGGTGTCAGAAATCTTCGTACTTCTTCTAGTAGAACATCAATGGTCGTTCTTTTGCGTCAAAAAAATCTAAATATTCCTACGAATCATTCCAACTTCAGAGTTGGAAGCGTTGATAGGAAGATATATAGAGTGGAGATAAATTCAAAATTTTACTAGCCGACTGTCGCGAGTACGTTTCTGTCACATTTATGAAAGTTTAGAATAGACTGTGCTCAATAAAAATATCTCCTTTACGTTTTTATTATTTAATATATTTTTATATAATTATAATCTCTGTAATATTTGCATAACAACATTTCGAAGATCCAAAATAAACATACAAAGTTATCTTTAGTTGTTCACTAACAATAACACATAGCCACTGCCACTGTTCTATTTTATTTATTTTTTTACTTGACAACACTTAACAGTTATTTGCTACTGAGCATTTTATTGCTTTAAGAATATTCTTATTCTAGTAGGAATATTTCTGATACCGATAGAACGTACCTTTTGTTCCGAAATTGGACAATCCTCCCAATGTACCTCAAACTCGACCAATAAAAGAATTTTGATCAATATTGACCAGAAAAGTGTACGGCAAGGGATGGGAAGCTGCAAATGAAAAACAATTACTATGTCGCATTTACCAAAAGATTCGAGAAATCGATCCAGATGTACAGAGGATGATGGGGCAAGTCAGAAGAAAAGTAAGAGCCATTGAAGATAATGGTCCATTATCAATAATTTAAATGTTAAATATTAAGCGTTATACTTATTCTTAATTGTTGTAATAATTAGTTTAAAAAGTAAAAGAGTTTTAAGAAAGTTGTCAATATCTAAAAAAAATTCTCAAAACCTTACAACCATACGTTATAAAACGGTTACTTATGTGGACTGCAATCGTATTTGCAAAATGTATTTAGCAAGCTAAGGAAAGCGAGAACACCCCCACACACACCAATGAGCACCCAGACGAATTTTGGAAAGTCGGCGCCCCTGCCAACTTCAAGCAAGTTGTACGATACCATACGATACAGTCAGTGGCGTACCTAAGTAAAATGGTGTGTAGGGCAA
Organism: Harpalus rubripes; assembly: GCA_963082715.1. Classification (NCBI taxonomy): domain Eukaryota; kingdom Metazoa; phylum Arthropoda; class Insecta; order Coleoptera; family Carabidae; genus Harpalus; species Harpalus rubripes. The sequence goes on from OY720450.1 coordinate 81,761,952, forward strand.
GGGTCGTAATTGCGCCCCCTGTCAAAAATGTAAAATCAAGATTACTTTTTTTTCGCTTTACTTAAGAATATCCATATACATTTTTAAGTAACTTCAACCATGAATGAATCAGTACAATAACAAAATAACTATCAATTATCATTTTTTTAAATTCCTTCAATATCTGCAAAACACAGAGGAATTCACCTAAAGGTCATATAACATTTTTTGATCGTAATGGCCCCCGGAATATATGGTATGTTTGTTGGTCGAGTCGCGGAACACCCTGTGTATGTTTATTTAGCTATCAAATATTTTGGAACATATTAATATTAATTATTTGTCAGTCGAGTATAAGTAGTCAGTCCAATTATCTCTTAAGGTTATCTTATGCGCGTTGAAGTTGTTGGAGATCTCCCCTAGTCTCGTTGTTCAGAGAGTCGATGTGCGGAAATACAAGCATATTCCTAACCTAACCTAACAAACATCCACGAATTTGATCTGCATGATTTTTACATTTGCATCTTCCTTGCCTTCACTGATGCAAAGACATTAATAACGTGCTCGAAATCGGTCTTTTCAGTTTCTTCCCTTTCAACGCTCATCAAAGCAAGATCACTTAATCGATCTTGATCCATGGAGACTCTCAGATAATTTAAGATCAGTTTTAGTTTGTTGAAAGATGGAAACTGCAATAGTCAACATTCGGCCCTATTCTGTAACTCAATCGATAACTTTTATCGATCGATAATAAATTGTAGCCAATAATAATAGTAGACACTGAATAAAAACTGAAACTGACAGATGCTACATTTGTTTCTATTTGTCAAAAATAATTATCGATCGAAAACTATTATCGATTGAGTTACAGAATAGCCCCGATTATTTGCATGGCTATTCGAAGATTTTTCGCCGTTGGCGTTTTTCGGTTTCAACAGAGACTAAGTCCAATTCCAGAGCTTCAGTCACCAAAGTTTGTCTTTCATTGCGAAAATAATCTCTTAAACCTTTCAAATCTAAGGCGGCATCATGAAAGTTCCTATTTATATCTTACAGTCTCTTCTGAACTCTATCAAGAGGAATGAGTACTCTCGTCCAAAATCCAAGTAGAGTCAGAAAATCGAGTGTCAACATACGGTTGTACAATTGCATAGACTCAGATTTAATAACTATGGGGACAGCGTTTTTCAGTATTTCCCAGCGTTGAGTAGACGATGAAAAAACAGATAGAGAGCTTCAACAGTTCCGAAAAATGTCACTACGCACAATAATCAACAGTTTTAACACTTTAAATTCTGGCACCCAAGTTACAGACGGATACCAAGGGCTACAAGCGGCGCCCCCTTGGTTCTGGCGCCCAGGGCACCTACCTTGTTTGCCCCGCCCTAGGTACGCCGCTGGATACAGTCTATAACTTTATTATACAATTAAACTGCCAAATTGATATAAGCTTCCTAGGATTATTTTTGACATATTTTCTCCCAAATGGCAAAAAGTTTTACTTCTGTCATGATTCTGAAATCAGAGATGTCGATTTCTACTCTGTTGGCGAATAAACAAAATTATGATTATTATAGAAATCACCAGAATAAATTTATTATATAATCCTTTCACAATTTGTAGTAGTTAAAACAAACCAGCTTAGCTATCGTGCAGTAGGGAAATATATCCTAAAATCCTATTTCTCGCTGATTTGCGCTGGATATAATCTTCAAGATAAATGCTAAGTAGTGAATTTTTCGTTTTTCTTTCCAGAAAGTTAGTTCTTAATCTGCAATATAAGTGTCAGAGGAATAAAATATGTACATTGAACAAGTTAATGTTAGTTGGTAATTTAATTTTTTACAGTTATGATACAAACAGAGATCCACAGAGGAATTCTGTGCGGAATGAAATATAAATAACTTGAGACAAGATCCTTGAGCTCGAAAATTGAGTGTCACAAGCGATTTCAGTTAGTTATGAGAAAGAAAATGAATATTCTTGTTTTAGAAATCACCGGAATTCAATAGAAAATAAAAATAAAATCTAATTTAACGGTAAATTTAAATCTCATTGGTGGGGTTAATGAAGATGGTGTCAGAGAAAGAGAAAAGAAAGAAGATTCTGCGTTGCGAATTTTTACAACTAAAATTCAACCTTTCCCGATTCGTCCTTTTAGAACAAGAAAGAATCTGTCTCTTTTAAAAAAAAATTATCTATATTTAAAAACTAATTTGCATTAGAAATTGTTTCATACCAGTTTAAGTTTAATGAGTGAAAGAAACCAATGTAAGCGTAAGTGCGTAAGTTCAATTGTATATTTTATCATAGTAATTCATGAAATTAAAAAACTAAAAAATCTGATGTGGTCAACACTATACCTTCCGCCATTAGATTCTTAATAATTTAAATATACATACTTAAATATGTACTTATGCTGGAAACTGTATTAAGTTCCATTCCATATAACTATGGTTCTGTTTACTATTTTCTTTTTAAAACGTAATTTGAAATGATTAGTTCTTTGACAGACATTTATCTGTCAGTTACATAAATTTGAAATATGAACTGTGTATCCACTGAGTTGTGTTTGTTTAAAGTCTAGGCTCTAGGATTTAAATTACAGATAAATCTATATATTTATCCATAAAATATGTAGAAAAAGTATTAATGCAAATTTGTAGAAAATTTCGTAATCTTTAATTTTTATAATACATAACATAACAGAAAAGCTATTTTGAGTTTCAAGTAAAGTGCCATTTTCGATTATCCGATCCAAAATCTAATAAATTGATCTGTCACAACATTGTTGTCTAATAAATATCTATTTAAATACTCAATATACCAACCCCATTGAACAACCCTAGCATGTTGTATCCGACGTCTCGGATATCTCGAAAAACAAAAGAGATATCAAACTGTGGTTTTAAAATCTTAAATCTACACCCTTCCAACTACTTAAATACAAATTTTCAGAATTTTTATTTTTTTAAAAATTTCGACCCTTTTTTATACCACACCACCCTCATACCCAAAAATGGGTGTGTGGTACACCTCCAACGACCTCACCACTAAATTCCTCGTGCCAAAAAACATAAGTATACCAATTTTCATCAAAATATTCCAACGGATACATTTTTTATTAAACATTCTTTAAAATCGTCAAAAACTGAAAAATTCGCAAGGGGTACACCTTAGATTTTTTGCGATTTTTGGCCATTTTTAGACTTTTCCTTCTGAAGATTGTAATAGTTGTTCAAAAATTATGAAAATTGGTATGCTTATGTAATTTTGCTCGTAGAATCTAATGGTGATATCGCCAGCAGTGTATAATTGACCATTTTTGGGATATGACCCAAAAATGGGCATTTTTGGGCAAAGTTTTGAGGACGAATATCTCGGACACGAACAGAGATATCGACCTGTGGTTTTAAAATCTTAAATCTACACCCTTCAAACTACTTAAATACGAATTTTCAGAATTTTTAATTTTTTAAAAATTTCGACCCTTTTTTAAACCACACCATCCTCATACCCAAAAATGGGCGTACGGTACACTTTCAACGACCTCACCAGTGAATTCCTCGTACCAAAAAACATAAGTATACCAATTTTTATCAAAATATTCCAACGGATACATTTATTATTAAACATTCTTTAAAATCGTGAAAAACTGAAAAAATCGCAAGGGGTACACCTTAGATTTTTTGCGATTTTTGGCCATTTTCAAACTTTTCCTTCTGATGATTGTAATAGTAGTTCAAAAATTATGAAAATTGGTATACTTATGTAATTTTGCTCGTAGAATCTAATGGTGATATCGCCAGCAGTGTATAATTGACCATTTTTGGGATATGACCCAAAAATGGGCATTTTTGAGCAAAGTTTTGAGGACGAATATCTCGGACACGAAAAGAGATATCGACTTGTGGTTTTAAAATCTTAAATCTACACCCTTCAAACTACTTAAATACAAATTTTCAGAATTTTTATTTTTTTAAAAATTTCCACCCGTTTTTAAACCACACCATCCTCATACCCAAAAATGGGTGTGCGGTACACCTTCAACGACCTCGCCAGTGAATTCCTCGTACCAAAAAACATAAGTATAGCAATTTTCATCAAAATATTCCATCGGATACATTAATTATTAAACATTCCTTAAAATCGTGAAAAACTGAAAAAATCGCAAGGGGTACACCTTAGATTTTTTGCGATTTTTGGCCATTTTCAAACTTTTCCTTCTGAGTATTGTAATAGTAGTTCAAAAATTATGAAAATTGGTATGCTTATGTAATTTTGCTCGTAGAATCTAATGGTGATATCGCCAGCAGTGTATAATTGACCATTTTTGGGATATGACCCAAAAATGGGCATTTTTGAGCAAAGTTTTGAGGACGAATATCTCGGACACGAAGAGAGATATCGACCTGTGGTTTTAAAATCTTCAATCTACACCCTTCAAACTACTTAAATACGAATTTTCAGAATTTTTAATTTTTTAAAAATTTCGACCCTTTTTTAAACCACATCGTCCTCATACCCAGAAATCTGATGTGGCCAACACCAAATATACATACTTACATATTTAGTTATTGCGGAAACTGTATTAAGATCCATTCCATATAACTAGGGTTCTATTTACTATTTTCTTTTTAAAACGTTACTATTATTAATTTGAAATGATTAGTTCTTTGACAGACATATATCTGTCACATACATTTAAGATATGAACTGTGTAACCAAGAAGTTTTGCTTGTTTAAAGCGTAGGCTCCGGGATTAAATTTATAGATAATTTTATAAATTTATCCATAAAATATATAGAAAAATCTTTAATTTTTATAATAACATTAATCTCGAAAAAGTCACATTTAAAGGTATTTTATACCAAAATCTAATGGGCTTTTTCCATTATAGAAAAAGTTCGAAATACAAGGTTTCAAAATTTTCTGAATGATAGTATTTGAGTTAGAGTAAAGGATCCACACACATACACACATACATACATACACACATACATACACACAGACGTCATCGTGATGTTAAAATTGGATTCTAGGGACCTTAAAACGTGGTCATTTATCAAAATCTCGATATGCGATTTTTAGCACGATCCCTATACCTCCCTTACCAAGGGTAGTGGGAGGTAAAAACAATAATGCATTAAATTGTGAAAAACGTTTGGAAATAAAAACAAAAGATCGTTCGAAGCCAGATCTGAAATTAAACCAGTCTGCAAATAAACCACCAAAACTTTATCCTACGAGCCGCAGTTGGTCAACAGGCCAAAGTCCAAACTCAAAACAGAAAACAAATTTTATTTCATTTGTAACAGTGTAACACGAGGGGGATCTTCTAAGAAGATCTGAAGAGGATGCTAATACTTCTTAATGTTTACTCCTCCGATGATACACTTTCACTTATTGGTGGACGCCTCTAATAGTTGGCGTCCAACACTTCATGCCAAAGGCTTCTTGAGAAGGATTTACTGAGAAGGAAGAACACACATACACCTTCACTTTACTTTTACACTTTACACTGATGAACACTACGGACATGAACAAATACTTGTGATTTTACTAACTACTTTTATTTACATTTAAACTAATACAACTATAACTAAGCCAATACTAATAAGTTACATTTTGTAACCCAGTGGGCGGGCGTCGCCCCAAAACTAAAACACTACATGTTCAAAAAACAAAACACGTCTTCACGACTCGACGAATTAATCTCCACTCTTCTACATGTTTACTCTCATGAGTATCTAAACCGACTATCTTTAAAAACATAACGCTATCTTCAGGACAGGATTATCTTAGGGGTACGGGGTGCATAGGCTAGCATTCAATGTCACGCACGTATACATAATAACTTCTAGACTGAGATCAACAAATAAATGTCGTGACTATCATAATACGAAAAGAATTTCTAAACTGTATTTTGACATTTATAACTTAAACAGAGTTAAAATATAATGTAACGTTTTTATTTATCTGGGTGAAGTGCAAATATAATACAATTATTATTAATTAAAATTAAGTGTTTATTAAACTATAAAGTTACTATTAATTATCTTAACAATTATTAAAAACTAATTAAGACTAAAACTATAATTAACTAGATAACACTAACACTATTTATTTAACCAATTAACACTACTAGTTATTTCCACTATATTACTAATTATTTATTTCACGTTCACGTACCAATCTTAGACTGCCGGTCTGTTGCAGACTCTTGTAGACTGTTTACGCGATATTTATATCATTATATTTATATCACTATATACTTATAACGTTCAACTGTCCGCCTACCGACCTCCACAGCGTCTATATACTCAACTGACTCAACAGCGTCTGTATATTCAACTGTTCGGACAGAAGTCACCTCTTTCACAACACTATCTGTCTATTTATGTAACTCTTTGTCTAACTTCCACAGCCTCAGTATCACAGACTCTCCGTATGCCACAATTCTTCAACACCACTGCCGAGTATTCACTACCAATTGTCGTTACTGTCCCCGTATAGCTTCCCAATACTTTTCAACACTACCGAGTATTCTCTTTAACAGCTATTCCAGTATACCAGTAACTTCCCGACTCGCCGTTACTGTCCTTGCACACTATAGCTTCCCAATACCCGTCAACTCTACCGAATATTTACATCCACAGCTATCCCAATATACCAGTAACTTCCCGAGTACCTACTCGACACCAACTGCATACGCTCACTACGATACTCCTGTGCTTTTCACTAACACTACTCTCTCTAACACTCCATGTCAATGTCTCTATCACTCTGTTTGTAACTGTAAGTCAACCCCGCGAGCGCACAACTAATGTTGTGTGATCAGGGACTCAACTGAACTAACTCGCGAGCATAGCTACGTCTCTTGTATACAGCTCCCATTATTTTCTAGAACAGTCTAGAATATTCGAACACGTAATAACAATGAACACAAAAGGTTCAGGCGACCGGAAGTAATTAAACACGTCGCGACCAGTCTGTTTACATCGGCCGGCTACTAGCGCGATTACGTCACCGCTATAAATAGACACTCGCTTACAGTGGCGGCGACGGCGGGCGTCCCATGTTACAATAATTATTGAAACTATAATTTAGATGAGTTTATAAAAAGTTATTTATCTGTTATTGCGCTTACCCTCGCCTTGTCACAACAGCACAAGCAACTTTACATTGGTAATACTCTGCACGGTACGAATTGAGTGCAGGCTGAAAAAAATTCCGGGGTTGTGGGTGAGGGTCAAAGGGAACGCGGAACCTTCACAAGGAGCGATAAACGGTGATAAGAGCCCGCACGCGGCGGAATATGGTCCGGAAACGTGTCAAATGTTCTGGAAACAAATTTGTGAGGTAGTGCCGCGAAAGAGAACAGCGATTATGTCATGAGAGCCACCGCAGATCCGTGTTGGTAATTCATTAGCTGCTCCCGGTCCTCATTTATTAATTTCCATCCATAGCATGGCCACCTACACCGAACAGAGTGAGAAACTCACTCTCCTTCCAAGGCACACGCGACAAGGGAAATAAATTAAATGTGCTTTGGAGAATAAATGAATTATATTTATTGGATCGCGTTTCTGTTCTGATACCTAGCCTGCGTGATACAACAACATTTAAATCCTTCCTTTTTTCAAATATTTCTTCCAGAAAACAACAAAAATTTAATTGCCTACACGGAGAACGCACCAAAGAACTAGGCTACAATAATTAATTGGACATTTTTACTCAGAACCAGAACGGATTTGTTAATATTACATTCAGTTGCTAATGTTTTCAGTGGAGGCTACTTCACTTATTTGGGTAAAAAAACTGTAAATTCACTACGCTTTATTACATTCACGCTGCATTTTATCTACTATATAATCTCGTTTGCCAAAGTAATACATTAATGGCGAGAATAATCAAATAAATATACCATCACAGCAATGCTGAGTGTGCCAATCTGTTTTGAAAGAAGGTACGAATAAATAGGGTAAGTCCCAGGAAAGACGGCTTACCGGGCCAAAATACAAATAATAGTAGAACGATATGTTCTATAGTTGCCGAGATATATTTGGAATTTGGCACAAAATTCATCTCACCTGGTGAGCCATCTCTCCCGGACTTACCCTAGTTATGCATATACCAAGAGTCATAGGGGCAGTTTTAAATCAAGAATGAAGTTAGCAACCAAGATCCATAGAGCCGAAGTGATGCAAACATTCGAGACCGAAAATTAGACTGTAGGGCTGGAGGTAATATGGGTTTTTTTACCTCCCGTCATATCGAAGGTTAAGGAGGTAATATTATCGGTTCAAAAATTCGATGATGAGTTTTCAGTGAATAAGCACGAATTAGGGTCCCTACAACACGTTTTTACTATTTTACGATGATGTGTGTGAGTGTGTGTGTGTGTGTGTGTGTGTGTGTGTGTGTGTGTGTGTGTGTGTGTGTGTGTGTGTGTGTCTTTGTGTATGTATGTATGTGTGTGTGTGTGTGTGTGTGTGTGTGTGTGATGATTTTTTCCTTCACGTTAACTCTTATGACCAACTACCAAATATATCTATTTTCCGTATTTAAGCTTTCTGCAGTCATATAAAGAGTTTTAATGAAAAACTATATTAAAATATAATCCAAAACATTTCAATTTTAGTATTTAAGACTTTTATATCAAGGGGAACAAGATATTAGATTTTGGCTAAAATTAATAAACCAGAAGTGATACTTTACTTGAAGCTCTGAACAGATTTTTATAAAAAAATATATTATGATATACTCCAAAACTTTTCAAATTTCGTATTTAAGACTTAGGTATATATTAATGAGAACGACGTACTAGATGTTTTCTAAAATTGATAAACCGGAAGTGATACATTATTTGAAGCTATAAACAGATTTTCGTGAAAAATATATTAAAACATGATTCGAAATTTCTCAAATTTGGTATTTAAAACTCGTGTTTAATTTTAAATAACATTATATTTTGACTATACCTATATGATAAACCGAAAGTAGTACTTAATTTGGAGCTCTTAACAGATTTCGAGGAAAAACAATAAAATATAATCCAAAATTTCGTATTACAGACTTTTCTATTTATTGGAACAACAAATTAGATTTTGTTTCCAAACGATCAATCTGATGTGATACTTTACTTAAAGCTCATTCCTATTTCAAACGTGGAATTGATGGGAGGTCATGTGTTGGCCACATCAGATTTTTCTATTTTGCGTCTGTAACATAGCTATTACAACACCCAAAAGAGTACGTTAATTGCCATTCGAGTGCTGTAACAGATTAGTAAAATTTATTTTTTTAATGTTGGTGGCTGTACATATCAAAAAATATCAAATGTCAAATATCGCTTAATAAACAAACATATCTGGCAATGAAAATGAACATGTAAAAAATAAATCATCGGGAGTAGAAAAGATCTTGCTATCGCTCGGGGGCAAAATTGTTCTCGGTTAGTAGATGGTACCTACATCTCTTGTAGCATAAATAACTATCATAGACAATTATTTATTTTTTTGTCCATGACATCTAATGAAATATATCAACCCGTTACCTATGGTAACTAGCTCTTGAATGTAAACTGTCACATGTTAAACTGTATGTACTTTAACTTTAATTTCAATAAGTAATTGTAAAATACTTATTGAATATTTCGTGATATTTTCAAATTTAAGGCTCTTTAAACAACAATATTTTTTTAAATTTATTACTAGCCATATAAAAAAAATTTGCAATAACCCTAATCTTTGTTCTTTAAATTAGTTCCACCTTTGTAAGTGCATATATGAAAAAGATATTTTGCATTTTATTTGGTATCACTGTAAAATAGCTACTTCAATATAAAAGTCTTTCTCTTGTTGGTAATTAAGCGTTTACGCTCTAGTGGCAGTATGTCTTTATTCTGGATAATTATGATGCCTGGCTAAAATTCTACAATACAATAATTACAGATTCCGTCTGTTCTGGAAAGTTTGGCGCGTTTGCGTTTGCGGATGCTCAAGTACATCTTAATGATGCTACCTGAGTTCCAATTCGAACTACGTGAAATCAATGGGCAATTACACCAATTACTGCACTACGTACAACAACTACATTCAAGGGCCATCTTCAGTTAAAAATTAATTAGTTTCACACATTGTTCCAGTTTCTAGTTTAACGAACTGAATATCGTCTTTCGAATCTGAACTGCAGTATCACCCAAAATTATGGGTACACCTGATACAATTTATTTTTATCGAAAGAAAAGTGAAGTTGTTGCTAGGTGACTAGACGGGACAATATTCCAGAAAAAAACAAAGCTATATTAATTTGTTTATTTAACATTATTTAATAACACTGTGATGTACCTACCAGATATCGAAAACTTGATGTCACTATCGTGAATATTAATGTTTCATTCGATAACATGACCAAAACAGAAAATGTTACATAGAATTTGACGTTTATCCATTTATATATTATAAAATTATTTATAAAATAATATCGTCTGTCGATCGGAGAAAAAATAGTATGTGTAATACGTAGGAAAAGTGAACTTCCCGGACTCCAGTGGTTACTAAAACGGCTAGCGCCTCGTCCCACAATTATCCACTGTCTTCCAGGAATATATCACTTTTTCTACTAAGTAGTTACGCAATATACTTTTGAAATGAATTTCTATAATATGAACATTTTAATTACCTTCCGTCACCCTTAGGTAAGGAAGTTATTGTCAATAAGCACGTTTTAGGGTCCCTAGAATACGATTTTACTATTTTTACAAAGATGTATGTCTGTGTGTGTGTGTGTGTGTGTGTGTGTGTGTGTGTTTGTGTGTGTGTGTGTGTGTGTGTGTGTGTGTGTGTGTGTGTGTGACAAAAATTTCGTCTGCGATAACTCTAATACTACAATTCCAAAAATTATAATTCTTACGTATTTCTCTTCGTACATCCATATGAAGAGCTGATTAGATTTTGGTTATAATTGATCAACCGGAAGTATCCACATTTAAAGATTTTAACAGTTTATCTTAAAAAAACAATGTTAAATATAATTTTTTCACATTAAATGTTATAAATATTAAAGACAATCTCGAGGGCGCTAATGGATTTCGCGAACAAGGTGTACACAATATTTTTTGTGCAACCGTAAAAAATATGTTATTACATATTTTATTAATTTTAAACAATTTCATTGTAAATAGAAAGTTAGCTTTCAAGGTGGCTACGGGATTAACATTTGATAAACAAAACCACACAATTCTTAAGTGTCAAAGTGATTGTTTACCTAATTTCGCGGCTGCTACCATGTCAACGGCCGCGAAATTCATTTCGCGGCCGTTACCATAATAACGGTCACGAAATTCAATTTCGCGGTCTGTATCGCGGCTGCGAAATACTTATTTTGCGTCCGGTTGCATAAAAAATATTTTTTGGTATGATTAACGAATGAATGTTGATGTTTAAATTATTATTTAGATGTGGTTTTTTTTAAACCCTAGAGAAAAATAGAATTTTACGAAACATTCAGGTATAAATTTTTGCATGAACTCATTTAAATACTGGACTAGGAAAGCACAGAAATACATTACAATGTCTGGCTGAAAATAAATGGCCGACTAGGCTAACTGAATATCGAAACAGGGGTGCGTTTAAAATATTTTAAACATTTTTCGTTTATTTTGATTACTTTGGCAATTCTATGGAATAGGATTATTTTAATTTCCTCTAACAGTAATTCCGACTCGAGGGTTGGTTACACCTGAGACGAACGAACTAGAATTTGCGGTATTAAATTTTTTAAATACATCCCTGAATCCTGTTGCTAAGGTAATTTTAAATGCATCCTGGTATTGAGTACAATTCTAATATTCTGTAACGGAATACATAAGGGTTATTTTCCTTTTCAAAAGAAACCACATCTATTAAATAATCTAAACGTCAACTTTCATTCGCTAGTCGTACTATATCTTGTAGTGTTGTTTATCGATGTTCCGATAGTTCTGATACGAACCCTCCTCGCTTATTGTTCGATGAGAATCCCGTATGTTGATCGATGTGCGTGTTTGGAGATAGAAACCTCTTTCTCCGCGGAAGTGTCTTTGAGTAGTGAGACGAGGACGTGGAGCTCATTTCTCAACACGTCTGGCGTTGAGTGATGGCTGCGGTGCGGATGATGTTTTCAGATGTTATCAAAATCTAAAGTGATTTCTGCCTTGCGGTGCGGTGCGCACCGTCATCGCAATCAAACGCTCATCATTTATATGATTATTTATTGGACGGGACTGCCGTTGCCACTGAAGAGCGGCGTTAGCGCTAACGCACTTCCGTCCGCGGCTTAATCGCGTTAGGGAGATTGCCAAGATGGAGAGACAACCGTGCTGTCAACAACAGGAAGATTACTGTCAATAATAAAACAAATATATTTGTTTTCTCCACTGAACATAATGTATAGAGTGTTTCGCTACCCGATTGCCATAGTGTAAGGGAGTGTTCCTTAGGTATATTAAAAATCTGGTGTGGCCAACACAATACCTCCCGCCATTTACAGCCCGAGTCACAAAAAAGATTAAGTTTTTTGGATTAGCGAATTTTACTCTAATTTTGACAGTTTATTTCTTAAAATATAGTCTAATCTAATCCAAGTAACTACCTTTTTTTAAAACCCCTCAACAGGATTAAATCCTTATTACAGAGTGAGTTCACATTCACACACATCCATGCCTTAGTTGGATTCGAACACAGAGCCCCACGAGGGAACTCATGACATGAGGCGTTGCTCTATCCATTGAGCTACCGGAGTTATAATAAAATGAAGAATTATTTTTAAATACCAGAATAGAATAGAATTCACTAATCCAAAAATGAGGATTAGCTTAAAATTTTTTGTGAATCGTTAATTTTTATTAATCTAAATGCATACCTACATATTTAGGAATGCTGGAAACTGTATTGAATTCCTTTTCCATTGTTCTATTTACTTTTTTCTTTTTAACCATTGAGCCACCGGAACTAAAATAAAATGAAGATTAAATTTTAAATACCGGGTTAGAATAAAATTCACTAATCCAAAAATGAGGATTAGCTTAAATATTTTTTCTGAATCGTTAATTTTTATTAATTTATACACATACCTACATATTTACTTATGCTGGACACTGTATTGAATTCCTTTTCTATTGTTCTATTTACTTTTCCCTTTTAAAAACTGTACTAATATTATTTTGAAATGATTAGTTCTTTGATAGTGATATTTATCTGTCAGTTATATACATTTGAATAACTGCGTTTCGTTTGTTTAAAGCGTATAGGCTCTGGGATTTAAATTATAGATAATTTTATAAATTTATCCATAAAATATATATAGAAAAAGTATTAATGCAAATCTATAGAAAATTTAATAATTTTTAATTTTTATAATAACATTAGTCTCGAAAAATTTAAAGGTATGTTTCGAAGAAAAACTAATTTGAATTTCTAGTAAAGTGCCATTTCCGGTTATCCGATTTTCTAATACAGAAAAAGTTCGAAATTCAAGATATCAAAATTTTCTGAATGCTAGTATTTGAGTTAGAGTGGAAGATCCACGCACACACACATACACACAGATATCATCGTGAAAATGTTAAAATTGGATTCTAGGGACCTTAAAACGTGCTCATTTACTGAAATCTCGATATGCGATTTTTAGCACAATCCCTATACCTCCCTTACCAAGGATAGCGGAGGTAAAAATGAATAAGCAGAAGACGCACGTCATCAACCTGAAAAAAAAACTTATAAAATAAAATATAACTTGTAGAAATTATTGAGTGTGTTTATTTGTTAAAAAAATACTAGTATTAAGAAACGTATATATTAAAGAAATTTACCATTACTTCTAAGTCAACCCTTATTCGTTTTAGGGAATATAAAATTATTTCAAATAATTGTAGTTGATTTTTGTACCATAACGGTAGCAACACTGAGAATGTTCATGTTCATGTTTACATTGAATATAAAATCGATCAAATATCGATCCTATCTCTGTCACTTGATTGTCAGTGATTGTCAACTCATCTCATCCAGGCACGAGTGACTTGAATTAATATAAATAATTGTAAATATCAAAGTAAATATGTATTATTGTTATCAAATTGTTATATAGAACTGTTAATTTGCTGTCAATAAAATATATCAATATAATATATCGTTCTAATTTATCCACCTATTGTACTAATTACAACAGTTTCTTCTGAGTTAGATATTTGTGAGTTGTGTCTTGTGCTACCGAATTACTGCAATGCCCAATTACCGGATAGGTTGACTAAGCTGCAGCCTAGGGCGCACATAATTTGTTTCTCATTTTATTATAGTTTTTAGGGCGCTTTGATTTGGCTAGAGCTACGATGTCCTAAACCAGGCCCACGCATTGCATTTTCTAGAATAATTTAGTACCCCATGAAAACGTATACGTTATTTCATTTAAGCCATTCAGTATTGCGGAGCATAGGGAATAGTTTTGACCTCTCTGATTAGCTGAAATTAGAGACAAGAGACAAGTTTACCCAATGGAATTTCGACTACTTCAGATTTGCGCTGTTGCCAATGTCATCTACTGAATGGCTTAAATAGAACACAGCATAGTAATAAGTGACGTCATTATCTAGTAATCTTTATTGATGACATGCGTCTTCTGCTTGTTCATTTTTAGTATACCTATAATTTATAATTTTTACTAAAGCCAAATGAAACTTAAATTTTAAAGAAAAACAAATATACTATTATTCACGAAAGATGACTGTTCAGGGCCATTTGTTCGAAGAAAGAATACACATCACTTTATAGCAGTAGCTTAGTAACATTTTGTATTAGAAAGAGAAAGATTATTTCACCTATGTCTATTTAATTAATGTGGTGTGATAGATATACGTAAATAGTGGCATTACTTTCTAACACACTCTAAATAATAATGACTTATGTCGTAGAGTTACAGATACCTAATTATCTACTGTACTGCCCTCTGTGCTAATATTTTCCCAGTGGCGTTGACGTTTATGTTTTTGTATTTAGCAAAAATATAAATGAAGAACATAAATCTTTCAGAAAAGCATTATTTAGAAAAACATAATTTTTAAATAAATTACTCTTGTTTTTTACCTTCCGTCACCTTTAGGTAAGGAAGGTATTGTCTTTGGTCAAAAAATTCGGTGGTGAGTTTTTGATGAATAAGCACGTTTTAGGGTCCCTAGAATACGATTTTACTATTTTTACGATGATGTCTGTATGTGTGTGTGTGTATGTATGTATGTGTGTCTGTGTGTGTGTGTGTGTGTGTGTGTGTGTGTGTGTGTAACAAAATTTTCGTCTACGATAACTTCCATACTACAATTCTAAAAATTATAAATCTTTCGTATTTCTCTTCGTTATATCCATGTGAAGAGCTGATTAGATTTTGGTTAGAATTGGACAACCGGAAGTACCCTCATTTGAAGATTTTAACAGTTTTTCTTGAAAAAACTATGTTAAATATCATTTTTTCACATTTAATGTTATTATAAATATTAAAGAATATTTTATTCTCTATACGATTTGACTGCATTTTATACTTAATATTAAATGGATACAGAGTTAAAAAATTATAATGAAATTATATTTCATAAAGTAGCCATAGCTATGGAAACAGCTACTATATTAAGAAAATTTTGATTGAAAGATGTCAGTGTCAAGTGAAATTGACATAAGGTACGTTCTAACGGTGTCAGAAATATTCCTACTAGAATAAGAATATTCTTAAAGCAATAGAACGCTCAGTGGCAAATAACTGTCAAGTAAAAAATAAATACGATAGAACAGTGGGAGTGTTTATGTGTTATTGTTAGTTAACAACTAAAGCTAAGTTTCTATGTTTATTTTGGATCTTCAAAATGTTGTTATTACAGAGATTATAATTATATAAAAATATATTAAATAATAAAAATGTAAAGGAGGTATTTCTTTGAGCACAGTCTAATCTGAACTTTGACAAATGTAACAGAAAGGTACGCGCGACAGTCGGCTAGTACAATTTTGAATTTATCTCCAATCTATATATCTTCCAACCAGCGCTTCCAGCTGTGAAGTTGGAATGATTCGTAGGAATATTCAGATTTTTTTGACGCAAAAGAACGATCATTGAGGTTCTACTAGAAGAAGTAGGTAGTAATATTTCTGACACCGATGGAACGTACCTATAGTGTGTTTGTCTTATAATTTTCCTGGAAATATAGGATGTTTTGCTATAAATTTTCTGTATGGAATTTGCATAAAATACATGCAACTGCCGGAAGGTAAAGTACAAGAAATATAATCTTTACCAAGGAACTTTCTGTATGAAATTTGTACAAAATACATAGAACTGACGGAAGGTAATGTGCTGGCCACATCAGATTTTTATATATATAATAAATAATATTATATCAGACGGCTCACAAATGACCTTGAATAGTCATCTTTCGTGAATAATAGTTTAATTACAAAATGTCGGTTGGTTTTGATATGATATTGCCAATTTAAGAAACATTTAAAATTAAAGCTACATTGGTGCAATTCGTCACAACAGAAAACAGAAATGAATAATTATTGTCGATATCTACGTGTGTAAATGTAATGAATGTTATTTTGAAGAAAAATTTGTGGAATGTCTTGTGAAAAATTCCACGCTTTAGTAATCCTTGTGAGTATGGATTTAGCTTGGGGAATATTAACGAGGGATCCTTCGAGCCTTAATGCAGTAAGCTCGGCTTAAACCACTTAACTGAGGTCTGTCGTGGTTTAATGTTTAGCACGATCGCTAAGTAAATGAACGATCGTTCATTACAACTATTAACCTATACTATACAATACATTCAAGCCATACATGATACAAGATATGGATCTGTGTATTACATGTGTAAGCTGACAATTACACTAGCGTACAACACATATTGCACAAGACAGGCTACGTTTCACTGCATTATACACCCTGACAAACACAAGACAATAATAATTTCAAAGATTACATTGGATTATTGTTTATCTGGAGCTGTATGCTAATTTGTATGTATTGTATAAATTTTGTTTAGATATTATACTTGTAATTGTTCAATTTTGGTGGAGGTACCACATATTTTGTAACTACTTTAAAAGTAAAATAAATAGCTATTTGGAGATGCAAATTTATCAAAAACAAAACGAGATCTCGACTTGCTGTTTCAAATTTTAGTATCAACACAATACATCCCGCCATTTACAGCCCGAGTCACAAAAAAGATTAAGTTTATTCTTATTTTTGGTTCAGCGAATTTTACTCTAATTATGACAGTTTATTTCTTAAAATATAGTCTAATCTAATCCAAGTAACTACCTTTTTTACATCCCTCAACAGGATTACATCCCAATTACAAAGTGGGTTCACATTCACACACATCCATGCCTTAGTGGGATTCGGTCCCAGAGCCCTGAGGGCACTCATGACATGAGGCGTTGCTCTAACCATTGAGCCACTGGAGCTATAATAAAATGATGATTAAATTTTAAATATCGGGATAGAATAGAATTCACTAATCCAAAAATGAGGATTAGCTTAAACATTTTTGTGAATCGTTAATTTTGATTAATCTAAATACATACCCACATATTTACTTATGCTGGAAACTGTATTGAATTCCTTTTCTATTGTTCTATTTACTTTTTTCTTTTTAAAGCGTTACTAATATTATTTTGAAATAATTAGTTCTTTGATAATGACATTTTATTTGTCAGTTACATATATTTGAATAACTGCGTTTTGTTTGTTTAAAGCGTAGACTCTGGGATTTAAATTATAGATAATTTTATAAATTTATGCATAAAATATATAGAAAAAGTATTAATGCAACTCTATAGGAAATTTAATAATATTTAATTTTTATAATAACATTAATCTCGAAAAAGGTATCTTTCGGAGAAAAACTATTTTGAGCTTCTAGTAAAGTGCCATTTCCGGTTATCCGATTTGCACTAGAATCTAATGGACTCTTTCCATTACAGAAAAAGTTCGAAATGCAAGGTTTCAAAATTTTCTGAGTGATATAGTATTTGAGTTAGAGTGGAGGATCCACACATAAATACATACATGCACACACACACACACACACACACACACACACACACACACACACACACACATATATATATATATATATATATATACATACACACACATACACACACACATACACACATACACACACACACACACACACACACACACACACATACACATATATATATATATATATATATATATATATATATATATATATATATATATATATATATACACACATACACACAGACATCATCGTGAAAATGTTAAAATTTGATTCTAGGGACCTTACCAAGGGTAGCGGGAAGTAAAAATTGGAAATATTTGGTCCGAACCATTTCTGAGTGTAGAACCCTAACACTCAAAAATTGAAAAAAGAAATATAGATGAAAATTGTAGAAAATTGTTTTAAATAAATAAAAATTGTTACGGAAATAATTCCTGAAGTTTATTTTTTGATCGCATTAATCAATAATTTATACAAGAACAAATATTGTAGCCGTGATGATATATTTATTTATCTTACAATGAACATCGTTATTAAAATGCCAAATAATTTCTCCTCTATTGAGTTATCTGATACATCCCGATAAACACTTAACTTGTGTTCTTGTTGTTGAAGGGCCCATTCTATATAATGAAACGCCTTCTATTGTCTAAACAATGACACCTTCAAGTCGGCGGCTCCATTCTCGCGTGTTTGGGCACCTATCGTTCGCTTGCGCGTTATTCGCGATCTATTCTTCGCGATACTTTTTTTATATGGGAGATTAGAAGCATAAAAAGTTTATGATGTGGGCGAGCAGCGAGTGCTAGATACGTTAGAATGAAATATGTGAGGACATGAGAGCAGACGCCTTCTGTCTGTCGCACAAGCTGGACAGAGTCGTATCAGGAGCTTTTATTCACTATCGTGAATAGTGTCAACTAGGAAATTTATAGTGGGAACTAACACTACCACAGATTTCTTTATTATCACAACGATAACTCTATAAAACATAGAAAGGGTTTGAAATTTGTGTTTACGATTCAGCTAAAAGCAATCTTAATATTCTTTTCTGAATGCGGTAAAATAATACTAATGAACAATAAATATTTGGTATCTCTAAGGCAGGGTTTCCCAAAGTGCGGCCCGCAAAGCCTGTGAATTCGGCCCGCGATATCGATACGATATATTATATTTTTTATTAAAAAATAAATAAGTAAATAGTAAAATAAATAATAAATATTACAAATAAGATACAATAAAATACATTAATATTTTTAAAAAATTCATACAGAACTTTAACCATAAGCGTTTGTATTAATATAATATTGTTTAGTTTATATTTAAAAAATTATTGGAGTATGTCTAGTCTAGTTATTACACATTTGTACAGAAATATAATATAGTAGTCTCAAATAGATACAAAACTGTTTATCATTGCTGGCGCATCTAATGCAACACACAATTTCAAGGAGTCAATAACGAATTTATCGTTTTTTTCAATGATGTGCGCTGTGCCGCACACTACAACTGTACCACCAGACCTTGTCCTGCCTACCCAGTTGCCCTGAGCAATACAGGCCTATGCCATATTAACGAATATTCAAAATACACTGCTCCAACTCACTAGAGGTGGGACGAAAAATAGGAAAACGTGCAAGCACAAACAGATCGTCTTTTCTTATTGGTTGCTCAAATTATGAACGAAATGCGTCTTTCGCGCAGTTCTATTTCTATTTGAGACGACAATGCAGTAGTGTTTACATGTGATAAAATAAGAAATAGTTAAATATATTTAAAACAAAAAAAATCGTGGTTATTGTTTGATTTTATTCCGTTTTTTTTTGGCCCGCCAAAAAATTCGGTAATATTAAATTGGCCCGCCTAAAAAAAAACTTTGGGAATCCCTGCTCTAAGGTCTGCTCTTACCATCTAGTTAAAATGACAGTTAGTGATAACCAACGGTTATGTTGCAAAAATTTTCTTACCACCTTTGTTTAGAGCTAACTTGAAATTAAAACTATTGGACGCATCGTTTTTAACACTTTATCCAGAGATGATGCGTTATATTGTTATTTGATTATGTGAAAAGCTAGTGAAGCTGTAGCTGATAGTGATGCACGACGAGGCGAGATTACAGTTTAAAATTCGAGGCGAGATCGATATAACAATTGTGAGAAGTGAGAAATCACGTGATATTCTCGCGAGAGTCTCATAATAGAAAATATTTGTAACTTTGATTCATAAATTCAATGAAAAATGTACCGTCCAATAAGTAGAGTCAGCGCTAATTCGTGCATAGAACACGTGAATGTGAAAATTATATGAATTCACTATATTTTTGAGTCTATCTAGAGTCAATTGGTATCGGTCCCAGAGCGAGGATATGCAAAATAAAGACAAAATCGGTTTTGCATCTAATAGAACTAGTTTTCTCCAATATTTCTGCCCCTAATTCACCCCAGTTAAAACCACGGTTAATAAAATTCTGGCCGCCCCTGAAAAGTAAACGAGTGATTGATTGCCAGCGGATTACCAGTGCAGCGATTTTTTATGACTAAATTTTATTTAAATAGTTCCATATATTTAATAAAGTGTAGGTACTTTTAGTTACAAAAAAGAATATTTTAATGTTTAATTCGTTTTACTGATGACAAAATATATTAACAGATGTTCGTATTGAAATAGTTTAGAGATCACAACTTGGTGATAAATCGGATGTTTTGGAAGTAAATTAAATTATTTACTAACTTATCTCATTTTCCAGTGACCGTAAATGAATAAACATTATGTTCGTATTGAAATATTTTGGTGACCAGAATTTAGTGTTTCGTCTCTTTATTATAGTTATACGACTGCAAATACACGGAAACAGTGCGATTGATGCGGACTTGTCTTTTGTAGTTAAACTGTTACGTAAATATGTAGTGCGCAAGCTTTTATTTTTATAGCGAGACTCTCGTGCGAGAAAGGGACGAGACCCAAAAAAGTGCGAATACAACAGCGAGATCGAGATTGTCGATCCAAAAACGAGACGAGATCGATAATTTTTATTTCTCGCCTTGTCTCGCCTCGCGTGTATCATTAGTAGCGGAACTTATATAATTTTTTTATAGGTGTGTCGAATATTTTCAATTGTATTTTGCTCTACTTTACTGCCGCATGTTATACTTTACTGCCCGCAGGGTCTTCTGTTTCAGCCATGGTACCTAAGATGTAAACAAACAATTTTAATGCAGTTGTGCGTAACAGCTATTAACATACCTAGGAATGTTATGTATATCATAACTGCCGCAGATGTCGATTTGAAATCCAAGCTCGTAGAGCGAGGATTTTAAGACATGCAAGGCTTTTTATGATTCATAACATCCGTGGTTTGTTCAATAGTTTATCGGTTTTTGAAAATGACAATATTAATAAATATTATTTTTTGAAATTCTCTCGTTAATGCTACAATTTTTTTGACATATGTCAATATGACAAATATGCAAATTATGTTATTTATTCCTCACGTTTATTATTTTAGAATAAAGTAAACCGTATTTAGAACAATACACTAACACTGTATGTATTAATGAAGAGCATTATTTCCATTTTATTTTATATTTATTTCGTAGACTGTTGTTGACAAGTCAGTATGGTAACAATATTACCGTACAAATACAGTTATTACTTAGTTACCAGCCTACTTTTTACATGGAAACAATGGATTAATATCCTGAAACCGGTAAAATAATTATTACTGCTGCTTTTACCAACAAACTTTTAATTTGATCTGTAACAATATTTGAAAAATTGACATATCTATATATGCCATGCCCTACGGCTTGTCACCTCAATTTTTTTACTGGATATAAAAGCATATGGCCTCCTTAATATTCAGTTAAAATTTGAAACAGAAACTATTTATATTAATATACAAAAAGATGAAAAATAGCAGAACAGAACAGAAACTATTTAAATTAATGTACATAAAGATGAAAAATAATGTACTACTCTTGCCCTACGGCTTGACACCCCAATTTTTTTACTGGATATAAAAGCATATGGGGTGTATTCTATAAAAAAAATATTCATTTTAACATGCCTTTAAAAAATTATATTTTAACATGACTGTTAACAATAAATTTATTTTTTGGTATTCCCTACGCGAAAATTTGACATTGCTGTTAAAATGATAAATTTTAACATGTCTGTTAAACATCAGAATGAAGTGATCAACAAGACAGAAAAAAGTTACGTCTTTACTAAAGTCATGTAGTTAGTAACCATATAAGAAATAAATAAACATGATAAAAAGAGTAAACAACTGTCAGTTTACCTGTCACTTTGAAATTTTAGAAAACTAATCTGTCACTTTGAAATTTTAGAAAAACGTATGTAAATAATGCTTCGGAATATAAATAAAAATCTGCTGCATAACAATATCTCATTTTTAGGTTCCATATTAAAAATGAAATTATAAATTATTATGTTATCATTAAGTATGTAAAATTTCTTCTTCTTGATTCTCAGAATTGACTATCCAAAATGTTAAGATACATTGGTTTGACGAACAAGACAGGAATAAGCTATTTTAACTGAATTTAATACCTACATTATAATAAAGAATTATGTTTTACGATACATCTAAATCGTGCTCTCGGTACACCAATCAAAGGTTCAGTTGTGAATCTTTCTCGAATTATGTTAATTAAATATTCCTACTGGCATCAAGCTGTGATACACAAAGACATATGATGGAACAGATGATCGTTATCAAATAAAATACTTCGTGAAAAGTATATTTTATTAAATATCATCTAGATATTTTTTATATTCACTCATGGTAATTTTCTTTCGTTTTCTATTACATTTTCATTAATTGAAAGTGCAATATATTCATATGCTGTGAAAATTTTATTGTATAAACAGATGTTAAAATTTTAAAGGCATCGATTTGAATGACGTTAAAATATACAGTTTTAACACCTAATTTTAACACGGGTGTTAAAATTTTAACAGAATTGATAGTTACGGAATAGAAAATATATTTTAACAGCAAGTTTATTTTTAACATACTGTTTAAAATTAACAGTTTCCTTACAGAATACACCCCATGGCCTCCTTAATATTCCGTTAAAATTTGAAACAGAAACTATTTAAACTAATATACATAAAGATGAAAAATAACAGAACAGAGTTATTCGAGTGGAGAAGATCATTTTATATTGTAGTTACATGTATAATATTTCATTTAATTAAATCGGCTTTATCTAAAATGTGTGAAGTAGCGGTGAATGTAGGTAGATAGTGTGATTTATAGTGTGTATAGTTTAAATAATATAGTGGGTGGAGATTAATTATGAGTTTTTGTATTTGTGAGCGAACGCGTAGGTCGTTGCGCTGTAATATTCATGTTTTATGGGGCGGAATATTTTCTGTTGACTGGAACAAAATAGCTTTAAAGGTGGCTCGGTGAAACGTTACGTTTAGTATATGGTGTGTCGTTCATAAAGTGGAACACAAAAAAAGAATTACAGAAACATTGAGCACGAAGTCACTCACATAAATTGCTTCTATATTGGGCGGAAGTGGTCGCATGTACGCGACAAAAACGTCATGTGCCGGTCAGCGCGACGCCGTGATAAACGACGCTGGCCGTCGGCGGCGGCGTCGCCTTCAGCTTCATCATACGCCATACCGACACACTTTATTCCGTTTTTTTTGTTTATTAATCACGTGCGAATTATATACACAACGCCCTTCAGCCGCAGTTACTGATACAGAATCTATTTATTATTTTCTGGGACACTATATGCCACAAACATCACACTGATGTTTTGCATTTTACTTTAGAATTTTTCAGAAGAAAAATACAGTAAATTTCATTCTATAAATAAAACTAACAGCAAGTATGTTTGTTTATTTTGAACTCTAAGAATCGATACAAAACGATTAAACGATTTGACTATAAATTTGTTTGTACAATAAATATTCAGGGTTGGGTTCTATGAAAATTGTTTTGTTTTTGACGGCATACGGAAATATTCTGTAACAAAGTGGTTAAGTAATTTCTTTGCCACAATGAACGCCAAATTGTCGTCGTCGCATCCGTATCAAACCTTTCGCGGTGATTTAGGAGAGCCTATTTAAAAAAATCTGATGTGACCAGCACATTACCTGCCGTCAGTTCATTGCATTTGGTACAAATTTCACACAGAAAGTTTTTTTGCAAATGATTCCATATTTCCAGTACATTACATTCAGTCAGTTTTATGTATATTGTACAAATTCCATACAGAAAGTTTCTTGTAAGATTTTATATATTTCCAGTAAAATTATAACTCAAACATATTATGTAAATTGCACTTTGACATTGACATTTGTCAATCAGAATTTTCTTAATGTAGTAGATATTTCCATGTTTATAACACAGCTGGCTGCTTTGTGAAATTTAATTTCTTTATAATTTTTTAACTCTATATCCATTGAATATGAAGTATAAAATGTAATCAAATCGTATAGAGAATTAAATATTTATAATAACATTAAAAGTGGCAAAGTGATATTTAACAGCATTTTTTCAAGAAAAACTGTTAAAATATTCAAATTAAAGTACTTACGGTCGACCAATTATAACCAAAATCTAATCAGCACGAAAAAATTATAATTTTTGGAAAGATTGGAGTTATGCGATCCGAACAAAATCGTTACACACATACATACGTACATATATACATCCATACATACATAAATACATCATCGTGAAAATAGTAAAATCGTATTCTAGGGATCCTAAAACGTGCTTATTCATTAAAAACTCATCATCGAATTTTTTGACCAAAGACAATACCTTCCTTACCTAAAGGCGATGGAAGGTACAAAATACTTCAAACAAAAAATGCGTACAATTCTTCTATAATAGATAAATTATTAAAAAATAGAGAAAGTAGATGCTTTTTGTTTTAGCAGCTTGCCACCCATAGGAATTCCTTATATATTATTTTGATTGGCGACTCAAAGACCACCTATAAATATATAACCAATACTGAGTTAGGAGGTGAAGTCTACTACCAATGGAAGTAGACAAATTCAAATAGCGAATACATGGCTACCAGTCCAGTACTGCAATTCTCAAACAGTTTTTATTTGAATATAAATTTTTACCTTCCGTCACCTTTAGGTAAGGAAGGTATTGTCTTTGGTCAAAAAATTCGGTGGTGAGTTTTTGATGAATAAACACGTTTTAGGGTCCCTAGAATACGATTTTACTATTTTTACGATGATGTCTGTATGTGTGTGTGTATGTATGTGTGTGTGTGTGTGTGTGTGTGTGTGTGTGTGTGTGTGTGTGTGTGTGTCTGTGTGTGACAAAATTTTCTAATGCGATAACTCTAATACTACAATTCCAAAAATTATAATTCTTTCGTATTCCTCTTCGTTACAGCCATGTGAAGAGCTGATTAGATTTTGGTTATAATTGGTCAACCGGAAGTACCCTCATTTGAAGATTTTAACAGTTTTTCTTGAAAAAACGATGTTAAATATCATTTTTTCGCATTTAATGTTATTATAAATATTAAAGAATTATTTATTCTCTATACAATTTGAATGCATTTTATACTTCACATAGAGTTAAAAAATTTTAAAGACATTAAATATCATGTATATTAGTCAGCTTTGCTATAACTCTGGAAACAGCTGCTACATTAAGAAAATAGAAAATTCTGATTGAAAGGTGTCAGTGTCAAGTGCAGTTGACAGTATGTTTATGTTATAATTTTACTGGAAATATAGGATCTTTTGTTAGAAACTTTCTGTTTGGAATTTGTTTAAAATATATACAACTGCCTTAAGGTAATGTACAAGAAATATAATCTTTTTCAAGGAACTTTCTGTATGACATTTATACAAAATACATAGAACTGACGGAAGGTAATGTGCTGGCCACATCAGATTTTTTATAAATATAATTTAAAAATAGCATACATTTCAAAAACATTTTAGATCCACGAAGAAAACAGTTTTATATAAAAACTTATATTGATGACGTCAGAACTATATTTTCAAACTTAGGGGACCATAACTTGCTTATTAATAGGAATTTTGTCACCGGATTTCCACCAATAGTCGTAGTTTTACTTATACTTTCTGATGAAATTATAAAAAAAATTGTGGAATCTCCTATTGTATTCATGCATCGTTCATCAGTTACTCATAGCGACGAATTGTACAGAATATCGTTCACGGTATCTGTTTTGACGTTACGTGAAAACTCTTTTTTTCTGTACAACTAATTTGCTTTGCTAGTGGTTCCGTCCATTATCTTTAACAAGAATAACTAGATTGAACTTCCCATACCCACAAATCGCTATCTGGTTACTGTAACAACCCTTTGCGTGGGTGTAGTTATCGTGGCGTATTGATTCCCATAGCGTTATAAACAGATCGACGGTGCTAAGTTTGTTAAGGTTAATGAAGCAAATGAGGCTGATGGTGATCGAGCGAGCTGTGAGAGTGTGCCCAGTGGCGTGCACAAGGGGTTAGTTGGGGACAAACGCCCCCGTGTCACTCGCGACTAATGGAACGCATTCTCTTGTCCAGAGAAAACAGTTGGACGGTACCTTCATTAATAATGTACGGTTCATAGCGTATGTCTCACTATTTTAAAAATTATACCCACGGGTAACGAAAGCGAAAAAGGAGAAAAACATTAAATTTTATATTTCAAAAATGTTAAAATGATTTAATTCAGGCATACCGGGATTGACGGATTTCAATGATATACGAGGGTAGCACCGAAAGTTTCTGCAAACAAATACAGGCTGTCTCACAACTCGCGCCCTAGAGCGAATGAGGAAACACAAGACTGCACTCAGATATGTAATTTCGAAAAAAAAAATCTAGCTTAAAAGATAGACGTCTTAAAATTGACCAATCAGAGACCTCCACCTTTAACGTGTGTTTGCCGTAATTTTACGTTACTAGGGTTTTATACAAATCAAATCTTCTTTAAAATGTGTGGGCGACTGTAGTTTTCGAAAAATGTCAGTGTCAAATTAAATTTGTTTTAATCTCAAAGAATTCAAATGACAATTTATATTTCGTTTAACACATTTTACACAGCTGTTACAACACGTTGCAATGAACGATATAAATGATGATCATGGATGACACCTTCGCTAACCTAAATTTGTTGACAGTGAAAAGTTAACTCTAAAGTGTCAAAATTACAGTAAGTCAAACAAATTTTGTAACTCACTGGTAGTATTTTTAAAACCTAGCAACCAGTTTAATTTTGTAATAATATCATCACACCTCAAGATATCCTTCCGGGATTGGTGGATTAAAATGTCTTGTAACTCCGTTATGCAAGCAGCCGCAAATTATTTTCTTCTATTTGTTGGCAACCTATTGTTGTCGGCAAGTGTCAATTTTGTCTGAGGCGCGAGTTGTGAGACAGCCAGTATAACCAAGGTAGCTACGAAAAATAAATGCATGGCAAAACAAAAATTCATCCTTAGGTAGCATGGCACTTTTTGTTACAATTCGTTATCAGTTATCAGTAATACTCCATGCAGTTTTAAAGTAAGCACGTCGTACTGAAAATTTCCTATCCATGATATTTTACGATTTTAAAAGTTCGCTCTCTCCAAAACAATGCATCGAAAAGCTTCGGTATGCTTTTCATCGAGTTTCTCTTAATGACGATTTACGCAAAGGTCGGCCAATTTGTGCAGTTACGGATGAAAACATAGCTGCTATTCGTACAATGATTAAAGAAGACAACCGTGTCACATACAGAATTATACGGGCTACTTTGGGCATTGGAATGACTGCTATAATTAAAATTTTGCTCTATCATTTAAAAGGCAGGAAAGTTTGTTACCGTTAGACACCTCATAATTTAAATGATTGTCAAATGCAACATCGTGTGGAATGATGCATTAAAACAATAAAAAAGTACAACGACGCTAAATCTAAAGCAATGTATGATATTATAACAGGTGATGAATCATGGATGTATGCATTTAAACCTGAAACAAAACAATTGGAAATAAAGCACCTAGTATCAGGTCTGTTCAGAACTGATACAATGAATTTAAATTTCATCCAGTTTCTCTCAATGACGATTTACGTAAAGATCGGCCATTTTATGCAGTTACGGATGAAAACATAGCTGCTATTCGTACAATGATTAAAGAAGACAACCGTGTCACATACAGAATTATACGGGCTACTATGGGCATTGGAATGAGCGCTATAAATAAAATTTTGCTCGATCATTTAAAAGGCAGGAAAGTTTGTTACCGTTCAATACTTTTAATTTAAATGATGGTCAAAAGCAACATCGTGTAGAATGGTGTATTAAAACATTAAAAAAGTACAACAAAAGAAAATCTAAAGCAGTGTATGATATTATAACAGGTGATGAATCATGGATGTATGCATTTAAACCTGAAATAAAACAATTGGAAATAAATCATCTAGTATCAGGTATGTTCAGAACTGATACAATGAATTTAAATTTCATCGAGTTTCTCTCAATGACGATTTACAAAAAGATCGGCCAATTTCTGCAGTTAGAGATGAAAACATAGCTGCTATTCGTACAATGATTAAAGAAGACAACCGTGTCACATACAGAATTATACGGGCTACTTTGCGCATTGGAATGACCGCTATAAATAAAATTTTGCTCGATCATCTAAAAGGCAGGAAAGTTTGTTACCGTTAGATACCTCATAATTTAAATGATGGTCAAAAGCAACATCGTGTGGAATGGTGCATTAAAATATTTAAAAAGTACAACGAAGGTAAATCTAAAGCAGTGTATGATATTATAACAGGTGATGAATCATGGATGTATGCATTTAATCCTGAAACAAAACCACAATCCAACAGACCCCAATTATGTCATAGTAAAACGAGTTCGAAGTGTTGGTACAAAAATGATTACCTCCTTTTTCTCAAAATCCGGTCCTACTGTCGATATTGCATTAGAAGATAGGAAAACAGTAACTTCTAATTGATACATAACAATTTGATTGCCACGGTTGTTTGACAAAGTGGGTGAAAATAGGCCTCGAAGTAAACTAGTATTGCATCAGGACAATGCATCCTCACATACTACTGCGCAAACTAAAGCCTATTTAAAAGAATCAAAGGTTGAATTACTGGAGTATCCACCGTACAGTCTTGAACTTGAACCTTATGATTTCTTCCTATTTCCTAAATTAAAGGAAATAATGTGTGGTTCCCAATATGCAAGTGCAAATGAAGCGGGTGAAGCCATCGAAAACATGGTCTCTCAAGTGTCCCAAGAAAAATGGATTTCTTGCCTTAACGATTGGTTTTATCGAATGCACAAATGTGTTGACTTAAAAGGAGAGTATTTCGAAAACCAATAAAAAATAATTTCTGGAAAATATTGTTTTCTACAATAGTTTGCAAAAACTTTCGGTGCTACCTTCGTATACACTTACTGTTTGATATACTATTATAATCTTGTATACATATATGATAATAAGTACTTATTTGCATTATAAATTAGAGAAATGCTCGCCTATTGCAATGTTCTATTACGAAAAATCCATAAGCTATGGTGTAGTATTTCACAACACAATCAAACTTAAGTTTCTCGTGTGTAGTCCGTACATAACAATGTATGTTTGCAAGAAGTATTAGCTCCATTCTCACGGCTGTTGTACGCGGAGTTCAGGCAAAGTCAACCGTATTACTGCGTTTGCGTAACGAATTTCCAACGAGAGTTTGTTCTCTTCCGTGGAAAGAAGTCGGACACGAATGTGCCTAATAACTATAATTACAAACAGCGAATCGCTAATCTGTTGTGAAAACTAAATCCAAACTTAGATTCGGGGAATTTGTCGCTTGTAATTATATCGGAAGTTTATGCGGCAATGTGAAGCGTTATTGATAGAAGTTCGCAACGAGCTACTCATTCGTCACGTACCTGACAAGCTACACAACTCCCCTGTAAACACAGCTCTATCACTCCAGGACAATTTTCATTTTACACCAAACAGGGATGCAGGGAGCTTCTGCTACAAAATTTTGGTGCTTTGCGAAATAGAATTAATCAACATTAAATTTAATTCAATGGTATGTTTCAAAAAATTCATTTCTTATTAATCAAGTACGAACCCGTGGTTAATAATATTGGTGAAAACTTTACCATGCATCTTATTTAACTTGAAACATGGGATTTGTCATATCCATAGTAACCAAATGACAGCAATGTATAAAAGCGTTTCATTTAAAATAGAACATAGCAAATAAAATATGTATTTTGATTTCATCATCTTAGAAATGAAAAAGATTGCAAGTAATATAAACATTTAATAAATTTGCACTGTCATCCACAACCAATTTTTGATGGGTTTGAAAGTGGTGCGATTTAAAATATTTTTTCCTTAGTAAACGATGTACACTGGTTTTACTTACACCCGCAGCTTTCCCTATCGTTTTCGTATATAATATATTCTCATTTCGTACAAGCGTAATAATTTCGGCCATTTTCACCTCCGTTAAAACATTATTTCGTCTTGATTTCTTTACATGTTCACGGTTAACGCAACTATCCCTCTTAAAATTGTTAACAATTCGTGATATAGTTGAAGTACTTGGTGTTGGTTAATCAGGAAATGATTTACGAAATAAATCAGATACGTGTCTAAGACTAACGTCTGCATTATACCATTGAATTATTTGTACTTCTTATTGAACTGTATTCATTATTTTTAACTCAGAAGTAACAATACAACCCTAATTGACAGATAATATTCACCTGACAATGACAACCTATGTTCTATTTTAAATGGAACGCTCTTATACATTGCTGTCATTTAGTTACTATGGAAATTGCAAATCCTATGTTTCATGTTAAAAAATACTCACGGTATTCGCATTTAGAGAAAGATAGTTATACGAAATTTGAATATGACATTCGATAGCAGTGGTAAACTATTATTCACGAAAGATGACTATTCAAGTTCATTTGTGCGCCGTCTGATATAATATTATTTGCAGATAACTTCATTGCATTTCGCATGCATAGGCGTACAACATGAAATATTTATGGACACATTTTAACTGAAAAAATAAGAATAATTCATTTGAAAATTATGTTTCTTTCTAAATAATGCTTTCTGAAAGATTTATGTTCTTCACCTACGTTTTTGCAAAATACAAAAACATAGACTTAACTTATAAACCAAGGAATAATAATTTAGTTTAAACGTCAACGCCACTGGTTAAATTTTAGCACAGAGGGCAGTGTAGTAGATAATTAGGTATCTGTAATTCTACGACATATGTCATTATTGTTTATAGTATGTTAAAAAGTAATGCCACTATTTACATATATCTATCACACCACATACATTAAATAGACATAGGTCAAATAATCTTTCTCTTTCTAATACAAAATGTTGCTAAGCTACTGCTGCAAAGTGATGTGTATTCTTTCTTTAAACAAATGACCTTGAATAGTCGTCTTTCGTGAATAATAGTTGTACTTAATAATTGTGTAGGCTTCCACAGTCTGAATCATGAGAAATATTCGTTTTCCGGGAATGGACTGTGTCATATTTTGAGTCAGAGCTCAACGTTTCGACCCGACGTGTCGACCACGCTAGAGGCCGAGTTTAAGCAACAAGAGGAGGAGACTCAGTTTACAAGGTTATCCGACGTGTAAACCACGCTAGAGGCCAAATAAACCAAGTGACGAAGGAAGGCCGAGAAGACAGTTATATACTAATCTAAAGATACGGTAGATGAGCTAAGGGAATCGAGTTCGTAATGGTAGATTCGGCGTGTCGTGTTCCGAGAATCACTGGTTTCCACATGTGGCTCAAGAAATAGCCATCATCCCGATTGATGTTATTAGGATGTTTCCATATTTCTAAAGTTTCTCTGAGATTTATAGACGTAAATACAGGGAAACTTTAGAAATATGGAAACATCCTAATAACATCAATCGGGATGATGGCTATTTCTTGAGCCACATGTGGAAACCGGTGATTCTCGGAACACGACACGCCCAATCTACCATTACGAACACGATTCCCATTGGTCCTCATTAGCTTTGCTCATCTACCGTATCTTTAGATTAGTATATAACTGTCTTCTCGGCCTTCCTTTCGTCACTTGGTTTATTTGGCCTCTAGCGTGGTTTACACGTCGGGTAACCTTGTAAACTGAGTCTCCCCCTCTTGTTGCTTAAACTCGGCCTCTAGCGTTGTTGACACGTCGGGTATCCCCCTTGCTCCTGAAGATGCCCCATACGACTACGGGCGAAACGTTGAGCTCTGACTCAAAATATGACACAGTCCATTCCCGGAAAACGAATATTTCTCATGACTCAGACTGTGGAAGCCTACGCAATTATTTCACTATAGCTAGTCTATGACGTAATTGCCCTGTACACAAAACTGTTTGAGATCTGCTGGTAATCACGTTTCCATCACTACCAGCAATATTTGATTTATACGAACATGAAACTATGACGTGAGGGTCAAGTAAGAAAAATCGGTGTTTAGTCCCGGTTTATCATGTACAGGACCAGTGGCGTACCTAAGTGAAATGGTGCCCAGGGCAAGGGTCGTAATTGCGCCCCCTGACAACAATGTAAAATCAAGATTACTTCTTTCTCGCTTTAGTGTAGCGAGATATGTGGCCATAACCAAATAACCATCGATATACGGGTGTTCCGCGACTCGCTCGACAAAATTATACCATATATTCCGGGGGTCATTACGATCAAAAAATGGCATTAATAATGTGCTCGGAATCGGTCTTTTCAGTTTTTTCTCTTTCAACGCTCATCAAAGCAAGATCACTTAATCAATTTTGACCCATATGGAGACTCTCAGATAATTTAAGATCAGTTTTAATTTGTTGAAAGATCTTTCACAGCAAGCGATGGAAACTGCAATAGGCAACATTATTTGCATGGCTATTCGAAGATTTTTCGCCATTGGCGTTTTTCGGTTTCAACATCCCAGTTTTGACAGAGACTAAGTCCAATTTCCAGAGCTACAGTCAACAAAATTTCTCTTTCATTGCGAAAATAATCTCTTAAAACTTTCAAATCTAAGGTGGCATCATGATAATTCATATTTATATCTTGCAGTCTTTTCTGAACACTATCAATAGGAATGAGTACTCTCGTCCAAAATCCAAGTAGAGTCAGAAAATCAAGTGTCAACATACGGTTGTACAATTGCATCACTTCTTGTTTCACTCGTTTCATGTGCATCATCCATTATAGTCTCGAGAACTTGGAGTATGCCTTCACAGCTTCCACCTTTGCACTCCATATTGTTTTAGACTCAGATTTAATAACAGATAGAGAGCTTCAACAGTTCCGAAAAATGTCAATACGCACAGTAATCAACAGTTTTAACATTTCAAATTCTGGCACTTAAGTTACATACGGATACCAAGGGCTTCAAAGGCGCCCCCTTGGTTCTGGCGCCCAGGGCATCTTTACTTTAAATAACAAAAGTACAGCCTCTCGAATTCGTATTCCAAAAATTAGCTTAACATTATAGAAAATAATTCTTCCGCTTTTATTCCAAATTTGAAGTAGGTAACAATTCATTTAAAAAAGTCTTAATCCCCCTGACAGCTAAAATTTGTGAGGGTTAAAATGTCGCTAATTTTTTGCGTGGAATCACGCGCGAATTATAAACAGCAGCGTGGAATTTGCAGGGTTGACTGGGGTTGAAACTCATTCATAAAATATGGACAAGGGCACAATGGCCTAATGGGGGACAGTCGCCCGCCCGCACCCGCAAGAACGTTAACGCGAAAGTAACTGGCGTCATAAATGAACTTACAGCCAATTTTGGTCTGGACCTTCCTCACTCAACAAGAGGAATTTATAACTACCTCCACCATTTAAATCTTAATTAATGCCAGCCAATCATTGCCCTAGAACACATAAAGTGCACATAATTAATTTATTGCCAAACTTACACCACGTCAAAAGACCAAAGTTAGAATAAAATTGAAGACGTCGTAGCAAAAACAACCTATCCATTTCATAATTATAGTAAGTTGGGTTCGAAACTCAATAACTTGCTTAAAAAAATCTGATGTGGCCAGCACATTACCTTCCGTCAGTTCTATGTATTTTGTACAAATTTCATACGGAAAGTTCCTTGCTAAATTAAATATTCTATTTCTTGTACATTACCTTCCCGCAGTTGCATGTATTTTATGCAAATTTCATACAGAAAATTATTATTTTGTGACGTTTTCTATATACAGTGTAATGTATCTGCAGAAATAAAAGATTTATTATTATTATTTCTTGTACATTACCTTAAAGCAGTTGTATGTATTTTATGCAAATTCCATACAGAAAGCAAAAGATCCTATATTTCCAGTAAAAATTATAAGACAAACACACTATGTCAATTTCACTTGACACTGACATCTTTCAATCAGAATTTTTTTAATATAGTAGCTGTTTCCATAGCTATGGCTACTTTATGAAATTTAATTTCTTTATAATTTTTTAACTCTATATCCATTTAATATTACGTATAAAATGCAGTCAAATCGTATAGAGAATAAAATATTCTTTAATATTTATAATAACATCAAATGTGAAAAAATTATATTTAACATAGTTTTTTCAAGAAAAACTGTTAAAATCTTCAAATGATGGTACTTCCGGTTGACCAATTGTAACCAAAATCTAATCAGCTCTTCATATGGATGTAACGAAGAAGTACACGAAAAAATTATAATTTTTGTAACTGTAGTATTAGAGTTATCGCAGACGAAAATTTTGTTACACACCCACATCCACACACACACACATCCACACACACACACATCCACACACCACACACACACACACACACACACACACACACACACACACACACACACACACACACACACACACACACACACATACAGACATCATCGTAAAAATAGTAAATTCGTATTCTAGGGACCCTAAAACGTGCTTATTGATTAAAAACTCATCATCGAATTTTTTGACCAAAGACAATACCTTCCTTACCTAAAGGTGACGGAAGGTAAAAATCTGGTGTGGCCAACACAATACCTCCCGCCATTTACAACCCGAGTCACAAAAAAGATTAACTTAATCTTTATTTTTGGACTAGCGAATTTTACTTTAAATTTGACAGTTTATTTCTTAAAATATAGTCTAATCTAATCCAAGTTACTACCTTTTTTAAATCGCTCAACAGGATTAAATCCCAATTACAGAGTGGGTTCACATTCACATACATCCATGCCTTAGTGGGATTCGAACCCAGTACCCCGAGAGCACTCATGGCATGAGGCGTTGCTCTAACCATTGAGCCACCAGAGCTATAATAAAATGAAGATTAAATTTTAAATACCGGGATAGAATAGAATTCACTAATCCAAAAATGAGGATTAGCTTAAACATTTTTCGTCGAAATTTACGAATGTGGGGTTTGTGGCATCAAGGGAAATAAGATTTTTCTACAAAAGCGTGTAATGAACCACATAAAGATTTGTTTGAAATAAACATACTTCATATTCCTTACCATGAACATTATTTTTTACTTCAATATAACCCATTTTTAATTCTGAATATAACACTAGACAGTTGATTATTTATAAAATAAAGCAGGATAGTTTGCATTAGTCTGCATATGACATTGACATTTGACACTAGATTGTGTTGTTTTTACCTCCCGCTACCCTTGGTAAGGGAGGTATAGGGATCGTGCTCAAATCGCATATCGAGATTTTGCTAAATGACCACGTTTTAAGGTCTCTACAATCCAATTTTAACATTTTCACGATGATGTCTGTGTTTATGTATGTGTGTATATGTGTGTGTGGATCCTTTACTCTAACTCAAATACTATCATTCAGAAAATTTTGATACCTTGTATTTCGAACTTTTTCTGTAATGGAAAGAGCCCATTAGATTTTGGTGTAAATCGGATCACCGGAAATGGCTCAAAATAGTTTTTCTTCGAAAAATACCTTTAAATGTTATTTTTTCGAGATTAATGTTATAAAAATTAAAGATTATTAAATTTTCAACAGATTTGCATTAGTACTTTTTCTATGTATTTTAT
The DNA here is from genome assembly GCA_963082715.1 of Harpalus rubripes. Lineage (NCBI taxonomy): Eukaryota > Metazoa > Arthropoda > Insecta > Coleoptera > Carabidae > Harpalus > Harpalus rubripes. The sequence goes on from OY720450.1 coordinate 81,798,093, forward strand.
GGATAAATTCATAAAATTATCTATAAATTTAATCCTGGAGCCTACGCTTTAAATAAGCAAATCTCCTTGGTTACACAGTTTATATCTTAAATTTATGTATCCGACAGATAAGTGTCACTCTCAAAGAACTAATCATTTCAAACTAATAACAGTAACGTTTTAAAAAGAAAATAGTAAATAGAATCCTAGTTATATGGAATAGATCTTAATACAGTTTCCGCAGTAACTAAATATGTAAGTATATATATTTAAATTAATAAAAATTAAATAGCGGGCGGTTTGGTGTTGGCCACATCAGATTTTTTTGATATAATTTTTAAATCCTGTTTCAAAAGGATCACGATTAAATTAATCAGGATTCACAAACTCACAATCACAACCCGAAGGAACACGGCTACTGTTTAAATTTTTGTTTCTAAAGAGGTGTAATATAATTCAAAAATAGAATTAATATGTATAAATATTAAACAGTAGAAGGGGATTAAAATGGTAACCTTGTGGCACACCAGATGTTATAATAATGCCTTCAAGATTTGAACTCAATTAGAACGACAATATAAAAAAAAAAACTACAACAATTCATGTGTATTATATTGTTGCATGAACGTCGTTGTGTAATGTAGTGTCGTCCTCGTACTTGTCTAAATCTAATTGTGTTCTGTAGGGTGGTGTAAGTTGTTTACTTCTTGCGTAGCGGCAAAACAGCCTTCTGGTCAGCTTGAATGACATGCGAACTGGGACGGAAGGATTGTAATACAACTTTGTTCCTCTTTTTGTGGAGCGGAAATTGTCTATCTCAAATTCTCATTCTCCGCGCGCACATGTGACTCGGGCTGGGGCGGGATGTCTTAACACTTTGTATCTGTCTTCTACGCACCGGACAACGACACACTTGATTTTATCTTTATTCTACTGATAGACACACTGCGATGTTTTTCACGCCCCCATATTCACGGACACAAAGAAAACCGCCCGGCAAATTCTTAAAAACCGATTCTTTGTGAAAAGATTTTATAACAAGAACGAAAGAAATGAAAACATTGTCAACAGACATTGTAATTATGTTTTTAAGCCAGAAAAGATATTATTTGTTAGAAGCTAATTCAAGATATTTTTACAATAAACAAAAATCATTTGTGTTTTAATAACAATAGTTACTTACGTATCACGGCACACAAGTGCTACTTTTCATCACTCATATATTTAATTTTCCTCGGCCCTATAGGTCTCGGCAAATAAATTCCATATTAGTGATAAAAAATAGCACTTCAGTGCTGAGATGCATAACGTATTGTAACGTGTGAGCCCCGCTGCTACGGTGAACAAGCGTCTAAGTATAGCGATGACGCAATAGCGCTAGAAGCCGGACTATATCGCCTGAACCTTTTGTGTTCATTATTATTATGCGGTCGAACATTCTAGAGCTCTCGGAAGGTAATGGCAGTTGTAAAAATCTGATGTGGCCAGATATTTTACCTGGGTTGTACGCATAAAACGAAAAATATTTTTAAATACAAATACATATATTCATGTCTCACTACAAAATAATTCTCACATATATTGCAAAATCTATGGGATATTTTAATATAAACTACATACAATACATACATTTTCTTTATATTCAATATCCTGAAATTTTCTTTTTCTACTTTCCTTTTCTTTTTCTTTATATTCGTCATTGTTTCGCAAATTCCTTTTATCTTCTTTTTTACGTATATTCTTTTGCGTTGTTGACTTTTTTTATTTTCATAATCTTCATAATGGTGTACAAATATTTTTGACAGTGGCATACAAATATTTTTGACAATGACATTTATGTGTCAATTACAAACATTTGCAGTTCTTGCCTTGAAGTAGTTTGATCTGAGAATTTTTACATCAAATTATTTTATATGCATTTCTTTATCTCTAAATCTATAGAAGATATACCTATTAATGAATTTCTATTTATCGAATAAAGAATTTAACGTTCTTTAATATAAGTATTTACATAAATTTTCGATAAATAATATTTAGATAATTTTTTTCTTGTAACTGCTACTTCCGGTTGTCCAATTGTTACCAAAACTTAATCAACTCTTCCCATTATTGTTAGATTGAGGAATCCGTAGTTAAAAATGTCTTAAGTCTTATAGTATTTGAGAAATCGTGGACCCAACATACACACAGACACACACACACACACACAAACACACACACACACACACACATCCACACACACATCCACACACACATACACACACACACACATACACACACACACACACACACACACACACACACACACACACACACACACACACACACACACACACACACACACACACACACACACACACACATCCACACACACATACGGACATCATCGTAAAGATGTTATAATCGGATTCTAGGGACCTTAAAACGTGCTTATTCACTAAAATCTGGATATGCGATTTTTAGCATGAATTCAATACCTCTCTTAGCGAGAGGTAAAAAGGGACGCAGCTATGCTCGAGAGTTAGTTAGTTAGTTACATGGAGAGACATATAAAGACATTCACGTAGTGTTAGTGAAGCACAGTAGTATCGTGGTGAGTGTATGCAGTACAGTGTCGAGTAGAGTAGGTACTCGGGAAGTTACTGGTTAACTGGGATAGCTGTGGATGTGAATACTCGGTAGTGTTGACAAGTATTGGGAAGCTATAGTGTACAAGGACAGTAACGGCGAGTCGGAAAGTTACTGGTATACCGGGATAGCTGTGGAAGTGAAAACTCTGTAGTATTGAAGAGTATTGGGAAGCTAGGTATAGGGACAGTAACGGCAAGTGAAAGTGGATACTCGGCAGTGGTGTTGAAGAATTGTGGCATACGGACAGTCGGTGATACTGAGGCTGTGGAAGTGAGAGAGTTATATAAATAGACAGATAGTGAGGTGAAAAGTGTGACTTCTGTCCGAACAGTTGAATATACAGACGCTGTTGAGGCAGTTGAGTATATAAACGCTGTGGAGGTCGTGATATAAATAAACAGTGACATAAATATAGTGATATAAATATCGTGTTAACAGTCTACAAGAGTCTGCAAAAACCGGCAGTCTGAGGTTGGAATGCGTAGTGAAATAAATCAACAGTTAGTTAAATAAAAGTACACACTCGCTTTCCACCGATGTGCGGCCATCTTTAAACCGGTTGTACCACTTCTTAATCCGTGTGATGCCCATAGCATCGTCACAAAAAGCGTCTGCATCTTCCGAATGGTTTCCACCTGGCTGTCGCCCAGTTTCAGGCAAAATTTGATGCAATAGCGCTGCTTTAGTCGTTCCGTCATTTTGCAATGAAAAACCGACGAGAGCACTACATACTACCTCTCTCAAATGCTGCTTGCCAGCAACAGACGCTATCGACAGGCGGGAAAAATTCACACATGTGCACATAAGTTCGGATACTATTTAACAGACTTCGTATTTTATTTAAAATCTAACAATTGTGAAAATGAAGAGAATATTTATTTTTATAGGTTATGTTTACATATTTGTCAGTCTGAGGAATACTCAGAATGCAAATATAATTATCAATAACGCAATTCAAATGCTTTTGAATTTTAATTTAATCATCCCGTTTATATTATTACTCTTTTCGACCTTCCGGATGAATTTTCCATAACACTTTTCTGAAATTAATTCTGTAAAATTCTTCCCAGCCACATGGAGAATACTCGACATCTATTCAGTTTCAGACAAGTATCTTTCCTTATCGTTTGCAAGCCATTGTATTATTATTATATTATTCAAGGGGAAACGTCAATATTTTGAGAGAATATTCATAGAACTATTGTCTAGTTCAGCTCAAAATGGCTCGAGAGATAGAGCATTTTATTAACATAAATTTTAAAACAGATGGAGAATGGTATTATTGTTGAAACGACATTTATTTGACTCTTGAAAGTCTGGCAAGGAAATTCTAAGTTGTTAAACTTTTATAGCCTGCAGTATAAATTCTTCGCGCTTATAAAACGCTAAAACTATCATTAACAGAATCATAATATATACTGATTATTTTATAAGTAAATAAAATAAAATTCAGTTATGTTAATTTTGAATTTTGTAAGTAATGACCAGTAAATATCTACGTCATAATGACGTGTGTGGGCACAACATTAATGCGTACATCGACAGAGGACAATCGAGTAGTAAATGAAGAAACATATACACTGAGGCTGTGACCCGATGTCGAATTTTGGCATTTAGTATTTAGGTCTACTTCACATTAGCACAACTCCGAATGGCACACTAATGAACATGATTTGTTTAATTAATGCGCATCAACTTCAAGGCATAGTGTGCTCCTATAAACCCTAAAATCTAATTCCTAATATCCTAAATAATGACGTGATTTAGGGCATCCATCCATATTTTTTACCTTCCGTCACCTTTAGGTAAGGATGGTATTGTCTTTGGTCAAAAAAATCGGTGGTGTTTTTAATGAATAAGTACGTTTTAAGGTCCCTGGAACGATTTTACTATTTTTACGATGATGTGTGTGTGTATGTGTGTCTGTGTCTGTGTGTGTTCGTCTACGGTAACTCTAATACTACAATTCCAAAAATTATAATTCTTTCGTATTCCTCTTCGTTGGATCCATATGAGGAGCTGAATAGATTTTGGTTATAATTGGTCAACCGGAAGTACCCTCATTTGAATATTTTAACAGTTTTTCTTAGAAAAACGATGTTAAATATCATTTTTTCACATTTAATGTTATTATAAATATTAAAGAACATTGTATTCTCTATAGGATTTGACTGCATTTTATACTTCATATTAAATGGATATAGAGTTATAAAATTATAAAGAAATTAAATGTCATAAATTAGCTAGCTATGCTAGAAACAGCTACTATATTAAGAAAATTCTGATTGAAAGATGTGAGTGTCAATTGACATATTCGTAGTATATTTGTGTTATAATTTTACTCGAAATATAGGATATTTTTGCTCGAAACTTTCTGTATGGAATTTGTATAAAATACATACAACTGTCGAAAGGTAATATAGGTACATACAAGAAATTTATAATCTTTTGCAAGGAACTTTCTGTATAGATTTTATAGAAAATACATAGGCATTTACAAAAATTCTACTGGTAGATACCGCATCTACTGACTGTGTTCGAAAACACAAGTGGTAAAAAGTTACCGTGTTCGAAAATTGTACAATATCTACCAGATCCATCTACCGGATTCATGAAGAATCTAATCTCAAAAAAAAAGTAGTGATACAAAGCGAAGCGCGCGCGTTAAAAGTTTGTTAACTATATCAAATTTCTAACCTGTTTCTAATTTTTTTATAGGTTATGGATATACCTGTTTACCACTTGCGTTGTTAAAATATCGACTCCGGTAGCTATAACCTGATAAACAGCTGTTTACCGGTAACAGTTCACCGGTAGTATTTTTGTAAATGCCTCATATAACTGACGGAAGGTAATGTGCTGGCCACATCAGATTTTTTATTCACAAGTTGTACGTTAATATCGGGTAGATAGGTACCTACTTTGAAATTTTGATCAAACTAGTAATTATAGCACGTTTAAAATTTATTAATTAAAAAGTTCTCTCTTTTCAGTTGCAAGCATAAAGTGTTACTATTTGTTGAACGAGGACCATTTCTAGTACATATTCGATGAGTATTTCATCCAAAAACATTTTTTGCCAAAGGTTCTCGTTCAATTCCACGAATGATCAATTTGTTAGTTTAAAACTGATGTACGTTTCGATACGACAAAGTAACTCTATTGCTAAAACTCCATTCAGTCGGGCAGTAAAATCGCGATAAAACAATCTCGCAATATTTATTTCCAATAGCAACAATAAATTAGTTGTAAAACTGCATTGTGCCACAAAGTAATGGATGAGGGATACTAAAATGTACTCCTATGGTTTGCGAACTGTAAATAATAATTAATATCAATAACAATCACGATTATATATGGCTTTATGTTTTCTAACGATGCCATATACATTTTAAACTTACAATAATTGAATATGTTATTCAAGTATTCCGCCATTTACTTCGCTTTTATTACGAATAACATATTTATTTATATGAGGCATTGAATCCACAAGTCTTACAAATTCTTCTGCTAAATTAGAAGTAGGAGTATTTCCCCATATGACCCCATTTGAGAGGGAAAAAGATGAATGTCAAAAAATATGTTTTTTCTAAACGCAAATTTGATAGTTTGAAACCTTATTTTTGAACTAAGGTACTGTATTCAATCTGAGTCCAAAACTCAGAATGGACATTATTATGCCCACAGATGGATCGAGTTTTAACTTATGTGGGACCTAATAGAATTTTACCAGTCTGACTACTAAACAAAAATGCTTGGACCGTTGTCCTTTTTAGCTTCTGTGTCTTAAAACTTACCGTTTTTGCTTTCTTTAAATATACTCTTTGAAAGCCCCACTTTCAATCTATTAGTTGGACCAATCATTTCATTTTGACAGAAAATGGACATTCATCCTTTTTTCCCTGACTTTTATATGTCAGCTTTAATTTCGTATATAAAGACGTTTTCTCTATGACCTATCATTATCGAGATATAAGCGAAAAACCAAAAAAAGGACACATTTTATGTCCTGGAGTTAGCTCCCCACGGAGGCCCCAGGACTTTTGATATATTCATCTCCAAAATCTCCGAACATAGCCCAAAACCCAAAACCAAAAACCTAAAAAATCTGGTGTGGCCAACACAACACCTCCCGCCATTTACCGCCCGAATCACAAAAAAGATTAAGCTGCTAATCCGTTTTTTTGGATTAGTAAATTTTACTCTAATTTTGGCAGTTTATTTCTTAAAATATAGTCTAATCTAATCCAAGTAACTACCTTTTTTGATAATAAAATGAAGATTAAATTTTAAATACCGGGACAAAATAGAATTCACCAATCCAAAAATGAGAATTAGCTTAAACTTTTTTACGAATCATAAATTTTTATTAATCTAAATATATACCTACATATTTACATGTGCTGGAAACTGTATTCATTTCTTTTCCTATTATTATATTTACTTTTTTCTTTTTAAAACGTTATTATTATTAATTTGAAATGATTAGTTCTTTAACAGTGACATTGTGACATTTATCTGTCAGTTACATACATTTGAATAACTGCACAACCAAGGAGTTTTGTTTATTTAAAGCGTAGGTCCCGGGATTTAAATTATAGATAATTTTATAAATTTATCCACAAAATATATAGAAAAAGTATTAATGCAAATCTGTAGAAAATGTAATAATCTTTAATTTTTATAATAACATTAATCTCGAAAAAATAACATTTAAAGGTATTTTTCTAAGAAAAACTATTTTGAGCTTCTAGTATAGTGCCATTTCCGGTTATCCAATTTTTACCAAAATCTAATGGGCTCTTTCTGTAATAGTAGAAGTTCGAAATACAAGGTTTCAAAATTTTCTGAATGATAGTATTTGAGTTAGAGTGCAGGATCCACACATATACACACACACATACATACACACACACACACACACACACACACACACACACACACACACACACACACACCCACACATACACACACACGCATACACACATAAACTATTATTCACGAAAGATGACTATTCAAGGTCATTTGTGAGCCGTCTGATATAATATTACTTGCAGATATCTTCATTGCATTTCGTATACATAGGCGTGTAACATGGTATATTTATGGACACATTTTAACTGAAAAAAGAAGAGTAATTCATTTTAATATGATGTTTCTTTCTAAATAATGCCTTTCTGAAAGATTTATGTTCTTCACTTATGTTTTTGCAAAACAGAAAAAAATTGATTTAACTTATAAACCAAGGCATAATAATTTGATTTAAACGTCAACGCCACTGGGTGAATATTAGCACAGAGGGCAGTGTAGTAGATAATTAGGTATCTGTCATTCTACGACATATGTCATTACTATTTATAGTGTGTTAGAAAGGAATGCCACTATTTACGTATAACTGTCACACCACATAAATTAAGTAGATATAGGTCAAATAATCTTTCTCTTTCTAGTACAAAATGTTGCTAAGCTACTGCTAGAAAATGCTGTGTAATCTTTCTTCGAACAAATGACCTTGAATAGTCATCTTTCGTGAATAATAGTGTACACACATGCACACACACATCATCGTGAAAATGTTAAAATTGGATTCTAGAGACCTTAAAACGTGGGCATATACCAAAATCTCGATATGCGATTTTTAGTACGATCCCTATACCTCCCGTACCAAGAATAGCGGGAGGTAAAAAGTACGCAAAAAAGTTTGACTTGAAACCATTCCTTGATTGGACTACAATTATATCAATTAATAAACTTTTATCTGTCAAAGTCAAACAATACGGCTGTATTTTGTCTTGCATGGCACTCTGTTAAAAGCTTTAACGGATATTTTATTTTACGTTTATCTCATGACAAAAACGTATTACATCAATAAATTTAGGTTCATTTGATGCAGTATTTAATATTGAACATATTTTGTATTTACACTTTAGTTCTAAAATTAATAGGGCAGAATTTGCAGCCATATGAAAATTTTACCATTGTATTTCCTATGGCACATAGTAAAAAGAATACCAAAGATACCAAAACAACCCTTGACATTGACTTTTATATATAATATAATCTAAGTGAGTATTAATTCCTTTTAAATTGCGGTCGACAGCGACAGCAGATTATGAATACCTTATTCTTGTCGGCTTGTCTCGTTCTTAAGAGGTATTGAATAATTGATTAATAACCGAGTATCGGTGGGTTAATAACCGCTGCTCTTTTCTCTGTAAGTGTTGAGAAATGGGAAGGTAAGGTATTCAAGTAATGATCAAATATTAGCTTGGACGTAATTGCTTGTTGGGCGGGGCGAGCAGGGAGGCTGCAGAGACTTGACTCACTACTGCTATTAGCAAGTCAGCACTATTTAATCACGCTCCACTGTATTAATTAATCACACTTAAATTATTCCTCCCCAAGAGCAATCATTACATAACAAACCGACGACTCCTTACGAGATTCCTAAAGAACTAAACGAAAGTTAGCTAATTAGCTGTTAACAAATACCTACTTCAAATCTCAGTCATACTCACGAAACAACTTATATCATATTCTTCATGGTAAACAAGTTCTTATAAAATCATAAACACATACATTAGTTCGCTACTGACGATTTTCTCAATTATTGCATTTGGATTACATTTGGAGTCCCAACGTATATAATTTTGCCTGAGAACAAAACTATAGTCTTCAAGTTTATGAACATGCGTATATACGGTTGATAGAATCTCTAGATGTACGTTTTAGGTATAGTTTGGTTCACAAAAGATGACTATTCAAGGTCACTTGTTCGAAGAAAGAATACACAGCACTTTATACAACAATAGCTTAGCAACATTTCATGTTAGACATAGAAAGATTTTTTGTATTTTGTATATACCGTCACGCATTTATTTATTTTTTATTCAATTCCATGAATGTCGATATTTTCAACGTAATTTTCGAAATTTTCATATTTAATTTCTGTCGTTACAAAGCATTTAAATGTAATTAATATTGATTTAGATGCAGAATTTTATGCTTTATGCTTTATTTGACGCTTTTTTGCTTAAAATAATTAGGCGAGTAAGAAATTCCAAAAAACTTATTTCCCATGTTAATCTCCTATGTACACCTTTGAGATACACGGTGTATATATATATATATATATATATATATATATATATATATATATATATATATATATATATATATATATAAGCTAGCCCTGGTCTACCCAAGACGAGGTAACGCTATCGGTATTTTAAAAACTATTCAATATTATTTTACGAAATTTGGTATCTAGGGGTTTTCCGACATGCCCGTTTCAACTAAAATATTTTCAAAGCAGTAACATTTCCGGTTTAATCGGAAGTAAACCCTAACTTTCTTATTTTAAATGAAATGCTATATTTTTTATTTTACCGTTAAATTCAGCAGAAAATTTTACATATGAAACCATAAAAAAAATTTACTCATGCTCAACCACATCCTGCGTAATTCAACTTTTTTTGATTTTTTATCTAAAAACGGCCACTTATTTATCATTCTATATCTCTAGAACGGAATCGAATTTCTATAATCTGTAAAAACAGTTTTATAAAGAAAGCGCTTTTGTTTACAATAATATATATTAATAATCGACTATTTTTGAATATTGTAATTTCTACGTGATCGTAAAGTTGCATGCAGTTCACAAAATTCAAAAAACTCAATTTTTTTAAATGGAACATCCCATTTTCTATTATTTAAATGAATTCTTTGTTAAAAAATAGGGGTAGTTAAGTGAACCAAACTACTAAATTTAATCTAAATGCACTAATTGAAAAAATTGAATTATGAACTTTGGCCTGAGATTTAGAGTGAATTATTTCTAATTTTCAAAGCACTAAGTAATATAATTGCGTAGGCTTCCACAATCTGAGTCATGAAAAATATTCGTTTTCCGGGAATGGACTGTGTCATATTTTGAGTCAGAGCTCAACGTTGGTTTATTTGGCCTCTAGCGTGGTTTACACGTCGGGGAACCTTGTAAACTGAGCTTCCCTCCTTGTTGCTTAAACTCGGCCTCTAGCGTGGTTGACACGTCGGGTAACCGTGTTTAAGACAGTACTATCCCCCTTGCTCCTGAACATGCCCCATATGACTGCGGGCGAAACGTTGAGCTCTGACTCTAAATATGACACAGTCCATTCCCGGAAAACGAATATTTCTCACTAAGTAATATATCGCCATCATCTATATTTGCGAATAGACGCAAATTGGCACACCCATAAATGGGTAATAAGTTGTAATGATGTTTTTATTTATTTAGTTATTCGCTCTTGGGAGAAAGGTTTAGCTATCTTGGCCAGTTCAAAATAAACTATGTTGTATAATTTTCTCATTTCTTTTGTACATTTCACAGTGTGACAACTTCCATTTATAATGCGATTTTAAACTTTGTTAGTGATTGAACGTATAGAAAATAAATTCCTTCTTTTTTCTTTCCCGTCGTTTCTTGGGGAGAATTTTAATTCCTTTTCAGAACGATAGTGTTAGCATTTCTTTCGGATATGAAACCCGCGTTCGCCTCGCCCGATACAAGATGTTATAGATTCCGCTTTGATCTGTGCTTTCTTTGTGAATTCTGTCGTGCTTTTATTACTTCTTATATTTTTTATACACATTTATTTAATATGGGCACCTACGGCTTTACCTTAGAAACATCCGATCGCTTACATACAAAGAGCAAGCAGAATTATTATATTTCCTAAGAATCGATAGAATATAAAGGTACAAAACGTTCGATCCAAATCGAAATAGGCTACATTAAAATATCAAAAATTTATCGCAAGAAAAGAAAGACTTTTTTGAAGAATATGATTATTTTAAAGGATTTGAAATTACTGTAGGTATATAAAAACGATAAAAAGCACCAGGTTGATATTTTTAAAATGAAATAATAACGTATGTTAATTTCAATTTATATTGACAGATGATAGTTCGAATCCCAGCGAGATGAATTTTTCACAATTCTTTCTTCGTTTAAATAAATTTCTCCTGGATCCTAAAGCCCATTTCTACGATTTAAACATTTAGGTTGGATCTCAAAAATTTATTCTACGTATGTGTGACGGCTTAAAGTTCACAATAATATAATATTTACTGCGCAATGTTAGCGTTGAAAATTTATCTCTCAAATTGTGAGTGTACTCGTTACGATTTGTGAAAGATTCATGAACTTCGACGGGAACTCGTGGCTCAATTGGTAGAGCGCTCGACTAGCGATTGGGAGGCTCTGGATTCGAATCCCAGCGAGGTCCATGAATTTTTCACAATTTTTTCTTAGTTTACATAAATTTCTCCTGAATCCTAAAGCCCATTTCTACGATTTAAACATTTAGGTTGGATCCCAAAAAAATATTCTACGTGTGTGTGACAACTTACAGTTCACAATAATATAATGTTTACTGCGCAATGTTAGCGTTGAGTATTTATCTCTGAAATTGTGAGTGTAGTCGTTACGATTTGTGAAAAATTCATGGACTTCGATGGGAACTCGTGGTCAATGGATAGAGCGCCCGACTAGCGATTGGGAAGCTCTGGATTTTTACAGCTCCGTCAGTTCGGTGCACTCTTGCACCTTTTCCTAGGTAAGTAAGATCTTATAAAATATTACATCTCATACTTTCGTTTTTACATTCAGTATTACAACATCGTGAATTTTGTAAAGAACGAATGTATTTTGTGTACATGAGATGTAATATTTTGTAAGATCTTACTTATCCAGAAGAAGGTGCAAATGTTATTTGACTGATATTTCGAGTAATTGTTAACACCTAACCTATATTTTAAACTAGTGGAGAGACATTTATTTGGTTATAAAATATTACAGCACGCTGCGTTTTATAATTATTTATTTATAAAAACCTTTTCGATGATCGATTTCGGCTATGGATGGCTATCTTCGGATCGAAGCGTTAAAGCATTAAAATAATGTTGTCATGGTTAAAATTAGTTGAAAAATTCATGAATTTTGAACTAATTTTAACCATGACAACATTATTTTAATGCTTTACCGCTTCGATCCGAAGATGGCCATCCATAGCCGAAATCGATCATTGAAAAGGTTTTTATAAATAAATAATTATAAAACGCAGCGTGCTGTAATATTTTATAACCCAATAAACATTAAATATGCACTCTGAAATGTAGCTTTTCATGCAAATGATAGTGGAGAGACATTTGTAGAAATATTTTACCATTTGAGTAGGTCTTTTAATTAGTTTGTTGAAAATTAATTTTAATTTCAGATGCAAAGAGAATTTCTTGTTCGTCTGGTCTGTGCGGCGGTCATAGTGCATGTCTCCAGCCTCAGCGTCCTTACGCCGCCTTGTCCGCCGGAATGCATCTGTCTCTCTCAGACACAGGTAAGACTATACATATATTTCTCCCTTTTTCTCCCTCACTACCACCACCACTCCTTTTACAGCAGTCCCAATATAGCAACTCATTTCAAGGTTGCATGCGCAATGACAAAGTGACAGGGAAATTACATTGTACAGTCCTATGCATGAAGCGTAGTACAAATATCTTTCGTAACCACGAATCCGAACGAAGAACATAGTGCTACAGCATGTTATCTTTTGTGCAACCCAAATGGGTTCCAATGTTGGCCGACCTGTACTCCCACACTAAACCAAACCTCATGTTGCAGGTGTTGTGCAACTCTGGAGGCTTGACCGAAATCCCCCTCAAACTTCTCCCCGAGACAGTGGAGCACCTCTCCTTAACCAGGAACCATTTCCCGGTGATCCGAGGGGATGCTTTCAACGGTCTTCGTTCCCTGAGAAAACTTTCCCTCGATGGAAACAATATATCTATTATCAAACCGTTTGCGTTTCGTGGTCTGCCACGACTCAGGGAGTTGTCGATTCAACATACCCCTTTGGCTACTGTAGCTCAGTTTGCATTTGCCGGATTGCAGAATTTATCGGCCATTTTGTTGGCCCACAACAAAATAAAAAAGGTGGAAGGATTTGCTTTTGCTGGTACATCAAATATTCAGATAATACAGTTGATCCACAACCCAATACAGAAAATAGAAACTCAAGCGTTTGCTGGGTTGAGAAATGTAGAACAATTGGTGTTACCAAGTGGTATAAGAACCATAGAAGCAGACGCGTTTTCTGGTCTAGACGGAATTGGTACAATGAGGTTGGCATTTATGGATTTGCAATCATTACAACCATATACCTTTCGCGGGTTATTTCATGTCAATATTTTAAGTATACAAGAATCAGATTTAGGCACTATTCGAGCTGGTGCATTCGAAGGTCTAGCATATGTAAACCAATTACATTTATTAAACAACAAAATAGACGCCATTCAAGAACTACCATTGGCTCGAGAACAACATGTTCGATCAGTAACCCTAAAAGGGAATCACATTTTAGATGTTCCGCGTCCCGGGACTTTACAACTGACTGGTGTCATTGCTCTGACCGTTCTCCACAACCATTTCCCTTGCGATTGTCACATCCATGGCCTACTCGAAGGTCCATTGGCCAATGGAAGTGCAGAAGAGTTCCTGGCAACAAATTATTGCATATCTCCATTAGAATTCAATGGTCGCCCAATGGCGGACTTGGACATAGACGCTATTGGGCGTTGTCAAGAACAAGTAACAAGGGAAAATCTCGAAGCCTCGAAGGAGACATCTTCTTCGGGTGTGAGGATTTCCCAGTGCTTCCTTTTGCTTCTCCTGGTGATGTTTCCAAGGTGAAAAGACTTCTGCCATCGCCTCTAGTGTTCCAGTCAGTGTGTGCTAGATACTTGTTACCGCGTTTCGAGTGTATACGAGATACTTGTAAGACAATCAGTGCCTAACCTTGTACATATCTATGTATTTATGTATATAATGGATACATGTGTACATTAACATATCCTCTCTTTCGCCGGTCTTCATAGCGATCATGTGTTCTCTATGTATTATACTCATTATCGGACATTAAATCATATTGTTGAAACCAGAACGACTTTCATTTCACCCCGAAAAATATACGTCAGTATAACAGAAATCAGAACATTCTACAAATTTTTAATAACCGATACAATTTTTTTAATAAAAACAATCAATTTAATCACGTAACTAACTATTTATCGAACATTAACGGGTAATTATTAATAATTCCTTTATTTATACTAACTTTACAAAGTTATTACAATTGATAATACGGGTTAGTCAATATTTCGCTGTATTTTTGTAACATTAAGTTATTACATATTACTTTGATGAATATGAAATTGACACACACAAACTTCCATACCTTACTCAGGATTCGAACCCAGAACCTCTAGCACGTGAAGCTTGAAGCTAATACGCTATCATCAAGCCACCTCGGTCGATTAATGGGTACAAAATATTATTTTCAATATTTGCTAAAATACTTCTCTAATAGGAACGTAACAAATATAATTTTGGTGATTATTTATTGTTGTGGATACATTTTTGACGACGTTTCGGTCTTGGTTAAGGTCATCCAAATCAGGATCCGGATCTAAATCCAATTGAAGTATACGGATCCGCATATTTTGACACCCGGGTACTCGAATCCAAGTTTTATCAGATCCTCACAATTATATATTTTTTTAAATAAATATAATATTTTGTTCTGTTTGACTTTTATAATAGCAGCTACTAAGCCACAAACCAATGAATCTATAGCTTGACTAAAAATGAAAGTTGACGTTTAGTTTATTTAATAAATGTGGTTTCTCGAAAATATTTCCCTATATTTGATTTGAAGGAAACTGACCCTTATGTATTCCGGTACAAAATATTAGAATTGTACTCACTACCAGGAGGCATTTAAAATGACCTTAG
Organism: Harpalus rubripes; assembly: GCA_963082715.1. Classification (NCBI taxonomy): domain Eukaryota; kingdom Metazoa; phylum Arthropoda; class Insecta; order Coleoptera; family Carabidae; genus Harpalus; species Harpalus rubripes. The sequence continues at coordinate 81,813,535 of OY720450.1, forward strand.
CAACTGGATTCAGGGATGTATTTAAAAAATGTAATACCGCATATTCTAGTTCGTTGGTCTCAGGTGTAAGTAACCCTCGAGTCGGAATTACTATTAGAGGAAATTAAAAATAATCCTATTTCATAGAATTGCCAAACTAAATAAAGTACAAAATATTTTGTTATACAGGGTGGGGCAGAAAAACCTATCCGATTTCAAAACGTTATAAAATTAAAACCACTCAACTTGTCAAAAAAAATTTTTATTAACATATCGCAAATTTTATGCCATTTTTAAATTTAAGTTTTGAAAAGCACATCACTCAAATGTCGTCCTTGGGAGCGGATACACTGATTTAGGCGCTCGCGGTAGCTTTCCATGACTTTCACCGTCATTTCCACAGGAATTTCTTCAATTGCCCGAGCAATTTCCCTTCGTAAAGCAAGAAGGGTCCTTGGTCGATGCTGGTAAACCTTCGATTTGAGGTAACCCCAAAGGAAGAAGTCACATGGAGTGAGATCCGGTGAGCGCGGCGGCCAGCCAAGATCACCTCTCAGGGAAATGAGGCGACCGGGAAACAGTTCCCTGAGAATGTCCATTGATCGTCGCGATGTGTGGGCGGTTGCACCATCCTGTTGAAACCACACATTTTCCACGCCATTTTCTTCCATTTTGGGTCTAAGAAAATTTTCCAGCATGAAACAATAGCGCTCGCTGTTGACCGTTACGGTTTGCCCATTTTCTTCAAAAAAGTAAGGCCCCCAGACGCCTAGGCGGGAAAGAGCACACCACACAGTCACTTTTGGGCTATGGAGGGGTTCCTGATGGATTTCTCGAGGATTTTCGTCACTCCAATATCGAAAATTCTGCCTGTTAACGGCACCACAAAGGTGAAAATGGGCTTCGTCCGTGAAGAGCACAACATCGTCGTTTGGGAGTTCTCGGAGATCGCGACACAGGTTCGTACGGGTTTCAAAATCCCTTTCACTTAATTCCTGTGCAACAACCATTTTGTAGGGATGCATTTTGAGGTCCCGGTGCAAAATGCGCCGAATACTGCGGTTGGAAATCGCCAAAGCGAGCGAATGTTTTCGCGCCGAACGACGCGGGGAACGTTCAATCGCGGCTCTCACATTGGCCACGTTTTCAGGTCCTGTTGCTGTCCTGGGACGTCCAGGCGACTTCTTTTTCAATGCTGAACTCGTCTGTCTAAAATTTGACACCCACACTTTAATCGTAGCGTGATGTGGAACAGGATCATGACGCCCGAGTCCGAAATGAATTCGAAAAGCACGTTGTGTAGCAATTATCGAACCGCCGCATTCGATAAACCGCTCAATAACAAAAGCACGATGTTCACCAGACCAAGGCATGTTGACTACTGACAAATGGCATAAAACCGGCTTTCTAACGGTTTTTACCCCACTACTCTACCTGCTCCCTCTTCTGGGAAAAAGGGATTTGAAATCAGATAGGTTTTTCTGCCCCACCCTGTATTCAACATATAAGAAAAATCTTTAAAATATTTTAAACGCACCCCTGTTCTGATATTCAGTTACTCTAGTCGGCCATTTATTTTCAGCCAGACATAGTAATGTATTTCTGTGATTCCTAGTCCAGTATTTAAATGGGTTCATGCACGAATTTCATATCTGAATATTTCGTACAATTCTATTCTTCTCTAGGGTTTCAAAAGAAACTACATCTATAAAATAATTTAAACGTCAACTTTCATTCGCTAGTCATACCATATGAAATATTTAATAACTGATGGCATCATATTGTACCATTCTTCTCATTATTTATATTTAATTTTTTTGATTTTAAGGGCATGTATTCTTCATTTATTTTAGAGTTTCCTGCACTTTTACAGTACAGGATAAATAATTGAGTTTATATTTAATATTATACAATAACCATTCCATTTTACAGGACGCGAATAATTTTTCGAATAGTAAAATTTCATCAATTGTAAAAAATACAATTTGTCAAAAAATTTACAATGTTAAATAATGTAATTTATAAAAAAAAATACAATATTTGGTGTATTTTCCTAAAGATATTTCATTTTATATTCTGATCAGTGCTATCGTGCGCCTAATCAAACAAGTTATAATCGGAAACGAAACTGCTACAACTCACAACTCACGATTTAGTTCTTTGGAGTGTAGTGTATAGCGAAGACGGACGTATATCTCTGTGTATTAAGTGATAGTGTATAAACTATTATTTATGTGAAATATGAAGATTTGTATTAATGTATTTTGTCAAACGAGCGTGTCAAGGATGAAGATTTTCCATTAACTGGTAAGTACCTTTATATACTTTATGTAAAATATATTCAACAGTTCAGATACAAGGTCTCAAGGTTCACATTCATTTTTAAATAAATTATTGTTCTTTATTCACAGTACGTACATAAAAGTATATTTATAAATCAGAATTACAAAGTCAAATTACACTATTTGATGTTTCATTTAAAAAAATGCGTATTAAATTTTAATTCGACGGATATTATTATACAAAATTTATAACTGTTAAAATTTACACTACATCGTGTATGTTGACCCATTTAAATCTATAATATTTATTTACATGGTGACCAGTGGCGTAGCCAGGATATCTTCCTGGGGAGTGTATTTCGTGGGGGGCGGAGGGGTTGGTATAAAATTAATCAATTTTTAAATATTATTTAACATTTTTGCAACGTTATATCAATACAGAATGCATGCACATTTTTGTGTTATAACACACTAACGTGTGTTTAGCCTCGTTCTCACTTCGCAATGTTTATATTTTATTACAAATTTTCTTTTCCGCGTTCTTCCATGTTCTCAAGGGGAAATTCGTGTAGGTTTTATAAATTTATTCACAAGTATTTGGTACTAAATATTTGGGAAAATACTAGAAGTACAATGAAAAGTATTTGAAGTATTTTTAAATACTTGGACTATTTTGAATGTACTTGAAGTATTTTAAATGTACTTGAAGTATTTAAATGTACTTGAATTATTGTAAATTATATATAAATATAGATGTCTTCACATTTGTATCGTTTAGTACCTAATGGTCATTGATTACCGATTACCATTACGTTATTTATTACTCAATTAATACTGAATTATCAATAAGTTATAGGATTATTTCAGATGCTGTATATAAACATAGACGAACAACCTGTAGCTTGGTTCATTCATTATAAGTATTACTCTGGTTTTAAATAAATAGTTTTGTGAATGATATCTGAAAAATTAACTTAATTATTTAAGAAGACATTAATAAAAGCAGTTTAGGGAATCAAAGAATTAATTTAGACTTTTTTGTACTTTTTTTGCTTCGTAAGGGCAGAAATTAGCTAAAAAAATGTCGAATATCACCTGCAAAATAGCAATGGAAAATGGAATTGAGACAAAAATTAACAAATGTCTAACGGTTTATCTGTCGTTTATTTTTAATTTTTTGGTATTACTTGACTGTTAGTTTAATTGTAAGGATGATGAGAAATAATTGAAGATACAGTGTTTATTAAATAGTAATATAATTAAATTTCCTACGTTTCGATTCCAAATGAATCGTCATCAGGGATATTTAAAGTACTTTTAATATTATCTGTAAAATCTGTTCAAATAAACCATTATCAATTTAAATTGATAGATAATTGTTCACTGGAATAGATATTAGAGGTAATATATAATTCTCCAAGGACAGACATACCCTTCTTATTTTTGGCAATAGGCTCACATACAATCTAAAATGTTTATTCTGCAATATGTACGTTTTACATCCACACAAATTGTATTACAATGTTACTATAAACTAAATATCTTTGAATTTATTGGCTGGGCCAGCAGGTGGGCCAACACATCAATGAGATGGGCCACCCCCTCCCCCCCCCCCCACGGTAGTTACATCGCTGTACATAAAAATCATTTACAGCATGTACCGTTGATGAATTGGGACGAAAATCGTATTGGTTACTTTTTATAATTTTAGTTTTACTTAAGTAAGATTCATGATGTAGATAACAATATTCATAAATTTTTGAGAAAATAGAAGTCATTGATATCGGTCAGTAGTTGTCTAAAATTTATTTATCACCTTTTTATGAAGTGAAATTACATAATTTGAATGGCCTATTCAGAGAAACACAGTCATAAAGGTTGTTAAAAACATTTATAACAATCTTTATGAATTTGTCAATTCATAACCTACGTCTGTATTACTGATAAATTCCAACGACTAGTTTTCAACCAATCATGATGCAAAACACTTGAAAATTCAACCAATGGTAACAGTATTATACTGATAAAACCCCGTTACCCCGATAATTCTCCGCTACCAAGTAAATAAACAGTTGTTATTGTTTATAACTGTCAGTGTGACAGTTAATTAACATTTCAAGTTTAAAAATAAAATATTAATAATTAAATTGTTTCATTTTGCTTTGTCTTTGGAATTTATCTCACCAAATACCACACGACCTCTCAGATTTTCTCAGATAAATTTTTATTTTGCACTCATTTTTTATGCTTTTAAGCAAAATCACTCAAGCAAACTGACCTTAGGTAAAACCCCTCCTCCTTCGGAGTCGGGATTTACCACGCAGTTTGCTTTCGTCTTTGTTGCTAAGCAAAAAAAAAATCGTGCAAAATAATTTTTTTTCGATAAAATCAGGAGGTCTTGTGATATTACTTCTGATAATCTTTACAAAATAATACTTGTGAATGGACCAGATAATTTTTCAATAGCTAACTTCATTATACATATATAAACCTAATCTTGTCTGTCAACATTTTTTTTTTAAATAATGAGTCGACAAGTATATTTAAAACGCAAATGTTGTACCAAAACCACTAAAGAACAATATGATATTTATGTGTCATATTACGAAACGTCTAAATTATTTAAAACGGGTATGTTAACTCCCAAAATGATTGAAAATTTATGGGAAAATTTACATTTTTTATTTTAATTTAATATTTAACAGAAAGAGCAGACATTGGCACCAAAATAAATAACAGAGTTTTCAAGAATACCATAGAATGATATATGTTTAAAGAAATATGTATTGATGTCAAAAATAACTTTCTTCCGCTGCAGTTTTTATCGATCTTATAATCATTATTGAAATCGAAGTAGGATCTATACCTACGTATAATAAACTGTACCCTGCTAAAAAATAAAAACACCAATATTTGGTATAAAGGCCATTAATAATCACATTTGATTGATATAATAACCTGTCACATGTCAAATATTAGAAATAACAACGTGATAACAATCATAAATACATACTTTTAGCAGTCGTTATGATAAAGCACGTAACAATTGTTGACAGTAACCACTTTCAGTACTGAGAATACCAAATTTGATTTTAACAATATAGTACATAACCACCATAAAGTCTATAACGAGTACACAAATATTGAGTTCTGATTAGGCCCTTAAATCTTTTTGGAAATCTTCCACATTCAAAAGAAGGAATGTTGCATCTTAGCTGAAACTCACGATATGTATTTTATTAGTTGTGAGGAGTTTACTAGTGAATTTATATTCATCATAGAGTAAATCCTCTTTTCAACATTGCTTTATCGTAGACAATAAAATCCTTCAATGGTTACAACTTCATACATTCAAGATTTTATTCTTTTTGTATTTTATATATATACTCGTAGATATGACAAACAGATGTGTATATTTAATCCTATGCATTGTACCTCTGGAAGAAAAGGCCCTGACTGAGAAGGCACTCTCAGTTGTTGTCGACTATACAAGTTTCGCACTTAGTGAGTCCTGAGGGACGATGGCGAGTGAACTTCTATGTCAAATATGTGAATTGAAAAAGTTACTCCGAGTTAAACTTCCGCACATAAATAACAAATGTAGCAAGTAGCACCTACGCTATGCTATACACCAGACCCACTATCTCTATTGATTGATGGCCAACGCAAATCCATACGTCACGAACATTAAAAAAAGTTTACGAAACTCAAAATGAAAATAGCTCAAGACGCGCACATCATTTTATATGCATCAACAAAATGGAAACAGTAATTCAATTAAAGTGAATGCATACATCAATAATGATCTGCTTTAGTTCTGTTCTATTTTAATAAGGCCAGTACATTTTCATAGGCCCAGAGGTTATTCTAAGGATTTTTTTCCACTGCACATAGAGGAAATAAATCGCTGTATACTGTATACTCTGTTCCATTTAAGCCATTCAGCAGTTGTCGGTCGCATCAACGCCAATTTTAAGTAGCTAAAATTACATTGGATAAACTTGTAGATTGTCTCCGATTTCAGACAATCAGAGAGCTCAAAACTATTCCCTATTCTCAGCAATACTGAATGGCTTAAATGGAACATAGTATGTAGGTTTATAATATTTTAAGAAAAGATCTTTATTTAACTTAATTCAAGTTGGATTATGACGAAATACTAGAACAATTCACAAATAGAAAAGTAAAGGAAACTGACGCTTCCAGTGTTAGGTAAGTTCTTAACTATTTCTTCGGAATTCCTTACGGCAACTAAAATTTTCGCGCGGTTTTTGGCTGCCAAACCTTATAGTACGGATGTGGAAAGACTTGAGTACCAGCAACATTCTAAAAATCGTGTCTCCGAATAGCTTATTGATAGATTCCGAAAATGCATTTTTGAATATTTATTACAACATGCCTTCTCTGTGAGATCCCCGGCAAGCCACAAGGATTTGGTTAAATAAACATGAGCATAGAGTCAAGGCAACCCCTAAAGCCAAACAACAAAGATGGTACAATGGTATTTTTGCTGAGGCCAATGCGCCAATACCAATAATGAGGATGAAGCAAGTGAAGAGTCTGTAGATAAGGCTGAGGGAATAGCTGGCACAATTTTTTGCTTATACAGGTGTTTCTAAACATGTGTCATAGTACTGACCAAAACGAGTAAAAAAAGTTGAATCATCGTAGGTCTGATCTTCAACTGTTTCCGAGAAAAACGAAAAATCGAAGAAAAATTGACAAAGATAGTGATCGAACAAAATTTTGTCTATGCCAATAAATATTGGCCAATGTCGCCACAACATTTATATTAGTACAATTATTTGATTTTTTTTAAACAAAAGTCGTAACTCATAGTTTTTGAGATAGCAGAGATAATTCCATAAAAACTCATGCCTTGTATCTCGGAAACTATTGAAGATTTGAATTGATTAAGCGTTTTTACTCATTTTGATCTGTACTATATACCCTTAAAATTTGTGACACTGATTTGGAAACACCTTGTATATAAAGTCTATATTATTTTTAGTTTTTTATATATATATATATTATTTCGTTTATTCGCAATAAATGAAAAATAACTGCACAGATTTTAATTTCCCACTGCACAATTTGCTTTTCCTACTGCACATTTTGTGTCCAACTGCACGTTAGAATAACCTCTGCATAGGCCTTCTAAGAACTAAATTTTAAAAATATTGATCTTTAAGGCTTGATTAGCGGTACAATGACGGTACCATAACGGTACGATACTTCTTGGTCCAATGTATTTTAATGGACCCATTTACATCTACGTTCTCATTACGATGACGGTACAATGACGGCCCAATAATATTTATTGATTTACATTAGCGATACGACCAGGGCACAGTATAGTTTTGTTTCTATTGAAAAAATATTGTATATCATAGTAACAGCGTAGTATTTGCATGCAAGGGGGAGTGGAAGGATGCGTTTGAAGAGTACGTGCACTTCAAGTTGACGTTCATGCCAAAATCAGCCGAGTGAAAGTAAACATATACTACCACACACTGTTATAATACATAAAAGACAAAACTATATTGTCATGGTATTTTATTATGTTCGTACCGTCGTGGTACCGTCTAATGTAAATGCCTCGTTTAATTGACATACCGTCATTGTACCGTTATTGTACCGTCATTGTACCGCTAATGTAAATCAAGCCTAAATAACTTCAAATTTGAAAATATCACGAAATATCTACTTAATATTTTACAATTATTAATTATTAAAAATTTATTGGTATTACTTGACTGTTAGTATGATGTTAAGGATGATGACAAATAATTGAAAATACATTCTTTGTTAACACTGTTTACCAAGACTGCATTTCATCCCTAACATTCATTATTAAAATTAATCCTTATTTTTTTATTAACGAATTTTACTCTAATTTTGACAGTTTATTTCTTAAAATATAGTCTAATCTAATCCAAGTAACTACCTTTTTTTAAACCCCTCAACAGGATTAAATCCCAATTACAGAGTGGGTTCACATTCACACACATCCATGCCTTAGTGGGATTTGAACCCAGAGCCCCGAGCGCACTCATGACTTATTAGGCGTTGCTCTAACTATTGAGTCACCGGGGCTGTAATAAAATGAAGATTAAATTTTAAATACCGGGATAGAATAGAATTCACTAATCCAAAAATGAGGATTAGGTTAAACCTTTTTGTGAATCGTTAATTTTTATTAATCTAAATACATACCTACATATTTACTTATGCTGGAAACTGTATTGAATTTCTTTTCTATTGTTATATTTACTTTTTTATTTTTAAAATGTTACTAACATTATTTTGAAATGATTAGTTCTTTCATAGTGACATTTATCTGTCAGTTACATACATTTGAATAACTGCGTTTTGTTTGTTTAAAGCGTAGACTCTGGGATTTAAATTATAGATAGGTAATTTTATAAATTTATCCGTAAAATATAATGAAAAAGTATTAATGCAAATCTATAGAAAATTTAATAATCTTTAATTTTTATAATAACATTAATCTCGAAAAAATAACATTAAAGGTATTTTACGAAAAGAAAAACTATTTTGAGCTCTAATGGGCTCTTTCCATTACAGAAAAAGTTCGAAATACAAGATTTCAAAATTTTCTGAATGATACTATTTGAGTTAGTGTAGAGGATCCTCACATGCACACATACACACAGACATCATCGTGAAAATGTGAATATTGGATTCTAGGGACCTTAAAACGTGGTCATTTACCAAAATCTCGATATGCGATTTTTAGCACGATCCCTATAACTCCCTTACCATATTAATATATTACGTACATTTATGGAAAACGGCATATCGGTTGTTTCTATGAAAACTTTGATAAAGAAAGATTGGAACGTCCCCTCGGTCTTTGTAAGTTTGCTGTGAAACTGAAAGAGCAGAAGATATAATTATTTATGTTCACTTTAGCTAATTTGAAATTTTGTTTCTAAGGGAAATTGTCCGGCTCAAGCCTAACCCGTATCGCGGTGCTTTCCCAAGAAATAAATTTCTTTCGTCAGTTGGAAAGTTGTGAAATTCCGCGAAATGTTCGCTCGCGACCCCGTCGCCTCGTATGTATGAGGGTTGGTTATTAACGTCTTTGGTTTTCCCTAATCTAATTAAAGATAAAACCTTGGAACTCTTTCGCAGTTTAGCATAACGACCTCTTCTTGCGTAGCTAATTATAAAAGATAGGATAGGGTACGCCTATCCAAACACACACAAAATTTCTTTGCAACTTTGAGATAACAGAGAAATTGCTTTTGTATAATAAATCCCGAAACTCATGTACATGAGTCACAAATTTCACCATACAGGGTGATCTGTTGGTCTGTTCTTTTTAATAAATCGATTATTTTATATATTACAGAAAAAAAATTCAAACGAAATTTATTTTAATAATAGATGGAGTCTAATGCTAAATTTAACTAAAACTATTATGATTACCCCTAAACTTTAAAATTAATTTTAACAAAAACTAAATACGTATTTCTACTAAGTTCTCATCATCAGTAGTACAACACTGTTTAACGTTCACTTGTAATATTACTGATGATGAGAACTTAGTTCTCGAAATACGTATTTAGTTTTTGTTAAAATTAATTTTAAGGTTTAGGGGTAATCATAATAGTTTTAGTGAAATTTATTTTATTTTAAAATATTTATAAATCTGCAATATAGGTTTTTCTACAGGCTATTTTATTTTTACGCAATGGTATATAACCTTATATTTTCAAATGGAACACCCTATATATTTATTAAAATTTGAAAAGTACATGAAATTTGCTATCTAAAAGTATAAAAACAATCATATGTTATATTATTAAAAAATACAATGGAGAATGATTTAAATATTACATTTTTAGTCAATTCAGAAAGCTTTACAATACTATTCTTACCTTCTGTCACCTTTAGGTAAGGAAGGTATTGTCTTTGGTCTGTGTGTGATAAAATTTTCGCCTGCGATAAATCTAATATGGTATGACTAGCGAATGAAAGTTGACGTTTAAATTATTTTATAGATGTGGGTTCTTTTGAAACCTTAGAGAAAAACAGAATTGTACGAAATATTCAGGTATGAAATTTTTGCATGAACCCGTTTAAACACTGGACTAGGAAAGCACAGAAATACATTACTGTCTGGCTGAAAATAGATGGCCGTCTAGAGTAACTGAATATCAAAACAGCGGTGCGTTTAAAATATTTTTAACATTTTTTGTTTATGTTGATTATAACAAAATATTTTGATCTTTAAACAAAACTCAGTTATTCAAATGTATGTAACTGACAGATAAATGTCACTATCAAAGAACTAATCATTTCAAAATAATATTAGTAACGTTTTAAAAAGGGAAAAGTAAATAGAACAATAGAAAAGGAATTCAATACAGTTTCAAGAATAAGTAAATATGTAGGTATATATTTAGATTAATAAAAATTAACGATTCACAAAAATATTTAAGCAAGTCCTCATTTTTGGATTAGTGAATTCTATTCTATCCCGGTATTTAAAATTTAATCTTCATTTTATTATAGTTCCGGTGTCTCAGTGGTTAGAGCAACGCCTCATGTCATTAGTGCCCTCGGGGCTCTGGGTTCGAATCCCACTAAGGCATGGATGTGTGTGAATGTGAACCCACTCTGTAATTGGGATTTAATCCTGTTGAGAGGTTTTTTAAAAAAGTTAGTTACATGAATTAGATTAGACTACATTTTAACAAATAAACTGTCAAAATTAGAGTAAAATTCGCTACTCCAAAAATAAGGATTACCTTAATCTTTTTTTGTGACTCGGGCTGTAAATGGCAGGAGGTATTGTGTTAGCCACACCAGATTTTTTTTTATAGAAGTTAACAATTTAGATTAATTCAAGTTTGACAGATGAGTATGTAAATTTAAATTTTGACATATGACTTTGTAAAATTTTCTTTAGCTACTATTTTGGCTAACTTCGCAGAGTGTTATTGTGTAATATAGTGTCAATTTCGAAAAAAATAAATTCTCTGTATGTGGTACATGATATTTTAATATATAAATTAATTTGTGCCGTAGCTGTTATATTAATCTCGCACATCAAATACATATTAACATCTGCGTCTCTTAATTGGTGCGTCGTTTGTAGCTAAGTTTTTGAGCTTGTAAGAAGCTAATTAGCTTTCGAAAATTCTTGCATGCATGTAGTGCGTTAACAAAAACGAATAAAACGCCTAGTACAATTTACCCTGTGTCTGCTCTTGCTGCATAATCCGACATTAAAGCAGCCTGTAATGACGCGATCCCCTTGCTCGTATATTCCAACCGAATTGAAATAAAAATCCGTTTTAATTAAGCTGATATCTTTCGATTTCCCTCGCAAATCCTACGAGCCAATTTCTCAAAACAATTTATAAAAATTTGTCACGTTCGTAATGTAGGATAATTTATAACTGATCGCGACGCGAGGATTTCAATAATTCAATATTTCAATCACGCAGTGTGAGAAAATTATAAGTGAGGTGATCAATAAGAAAAGACGGGTAGGTGATTGTCTGTTGATTAACAAAGGCTTTTCGGCTATGCAATTCGAATGGTGTAAAGCGAACGCATTGCATATTCTGGTCGCGAACTTCTTTGCTGGTAATCAACTCGAGTCCTCTGTCCAAATCCAAACACCTACACCTCTAAAGCTAAATTACTACCACAGGGTCATCAAGGATAACTAAATATACACAACACTGTAGTATTGGTTATTAACAAACTGTCTTCATGAAATTATTCATTGAATTTTAATTGAATCAATATCTTTATACGTTATACTCGTACTTTAAATTAAGTTTATGTTGCTTTGCAAAAACCTGGCCCAGTGGCAAAAGCAAGATAAAATAGGTCTTAACAAATACTCTGACATAGGGGCCCATTCTGTAACTCAGTGGTTACTTTTTAACTACTAGTTATTTTTTGCCCAATCAGGTTTTATTCGTTTTTGTTAAACGCACTACATGCACAGAGAAAAATGACTGGTTTTTAGCAAATAAATATTCATAATTAAGGGGTACTTCATTCATTCAATTATTGCAACCTTGCAACAAATACAATTTAATCTTTAATATGAAATGTAGTTTATTCATTTATTTATATCATTTGTTTGACCGTGATTTATTTCATTTAAATTTAATTTAATTTTCTCAAATAAACTAATATATTTATACTTAGTATTTTAGATTGAGATTTTTAATGAATAAATTTATAATTTTCTGAAATATTTACTTCCTTTCCTACAAATATGTAATTGTTTTGAATTAATTTCATAATATATTTGTGTAAATTTTCTATTTATTGCGTGAATCTACATTTATTTGTCACAAATAAATATTATTTGTGGCAAAATAATATTTCCATTGAGTGAACAATGTTCTATTTGTCAAATGGTGATTTTAAGTGAAGTGACTTGTATGGACTTGTTCATTTGTTGTACGTTGCATCTTGTTTATGGTGGTGCTCGTTTCTGAGAGTGTTCATTTCTGGCAATTTGTTTTTCATACGTGTGCTAAAAAGTAATGAATATGGGTGACGAAACAGTAAAAAATATACTATTTAAGTGGAGTTTTGGATATTTACTTTTCAGTGTATCTTTTATGCTAAGGCATATGCACCGGTACCTGTACAGACTGTGTATTTATACTTTTATAATTTTTTATTATATATATATATATATATATATATATATATATATATATATATATATATATATATATATATATATATACCGTGTGTCTATCTTAAATGTGTACATAGGAGATTAACGTAGGAAATCAGTTTTTTGGAATTTCCTGCTCGCCTAATTATTTTAAGCAAAAACGCGTCAAATAAAAGTTTTAGGGCACAAAATTCTACATCCATACCAATAAACAGAATTACCTTTACCTGCTTTGTAACGACAGAATTTAAATATGAAAATGTCAAAAATTACGTTGAAAATATCAACAGCCATGGAATTAGACAAAAAATAAAGAAATGCATGACGTTTGATCTGTCACAACATTAGTTAAGATATTTGACGTTTCTGACAATTTGATTATGTCTCTAGTTATATTGTCTGAAATTATTAAATAAAAAATAAATAAAATAAATATATCATCACGGCTATCTTATCCATTGCTGGGTGTGCCAATCTGCTTTGTACATTAATATTTATACTAATGAAGAGCGTGCTAATGTATCTTCAAAAAATACACGTTAGCCGCATAATCAGAATATAGGACGAGCAGGAAAACGTGCGTTACTGGAAGAAATAATGCTAGAAATAAGTGTAGACCCATTCTGTAGTACTAGATTTATTGGGAATGAGTTGGGAATACATTTCAGCATCATACATAATTTTGTTACGCAATATAGAATTTTTAATAAATTCATATTATGTAAAGAAAACTATATTTTTTAACTTTATTTATTAATCCGGTATAATATTTCTATTATTTTCATAATTAATGATGTTTTTTCAAATCAAATTGTCAAACAGGTTATTTACTTACGTTGTGACAGTGTGTGACAGATAAAACGTCAAGCATTTATTTATTTTTTGTTCAATTCCATGGCTGTCGATATTTTCAACGTAATTTTCCACATTTTCATATTTCATTTCTGACGTTAAAAAGCATCTTAAGGTCATTTTGTTTAATAATTTAGATGCAGAATTTTATGCCCTAAAACTTTTATTTGACGCGTTTTTGCTTAAAATAATTAGGCGAGCAGGAAATTCCAAAAAACTGATTTCCCATGTTAATCTCCTATGTACACCTTTAAAACAGACACACGGTATATATATATATATATATATATATATATATATATATATATATATATATATATATATATATATATATATACATTAATATTCTTAAGGATGTAATTTGTGAGTTAATAAAAATATGGTGTACGAAAAAATTACACATACTGGTCTTTATTTAATTGTTTTCCTTCAATTTTAATCTAATTAGAGTGGACAGAATACGAGATGTAGGTATATAAACTTGGTTCAAATAAATTATTATTATTATTATATATACAATAGTAATGCAATAAATTTAGCGCAATTAAAATAATTCTTAACGTAAATAAATGCATAGTTCTCATAAAATAGAAGAAGAATTTCTTTGAGACAAATAAATGCATCAAATAAATTATTACATTTCTTCAATTGTAGATATATTTGGATCTATTCAACCTTAGGATTTATTTGTAATACAATTCACGTAATTATATCTTTTTCTCAGTGTGCATGCAAGAATTTTCGAAAGCTAATTAGCTTCTTACAAGCTCAAAAACTTAGCTACAAACCACCCACCAATTAAGAGACGCAGATGTTAATGTGGATTTGATGTGAGATTAATATATTAGCTAAAGTACAAATTAATTTACATATTAAAAACCATGTCCCACATATAACAAAAAAAGGGATTTTTAGTTGTCAAATCATTATCTACTGGATAAAAATTTTAACCAGTGGTTAAAAATTAATTACCGAGTCAGAGAATAGGGCGCGAGCAGACACGTGACTCGAGCGTCCTTGACGTTCTTGGAATCAGCTGATTTGTGTGCGCATGTCATTTTGACAAGAACAATGTCACGTTGACAATGCCAAGTTTTGATTTATTTTGATTTTGAACTGCTTTAATGGTGTTATTTTACAATTTTTAATCAGTAAAACATATGAAATTAAAAATAATAACATTTTAGCAGTTAAAAATCAAAATAAATCAAAACATTAGTCTTGTCAACGTAACATTGTCCTTGTCAAAATGACATGCGCACACAAATCAGCTGATTCCAAGTACGTCAATGTCGCTCGAGTCACGTGTCTGTTCGCGCCCTATAGGGCCCATACAGCATTTATTTTTACAAAATTGATGTTTCGGTTTTTGTTAACCTCTCCACCGAACTCTCCACCAAGCAAGAAATTTACCCTCATTTAAAATGTTCATTATGATTGTGTTTTATAAGTTTTATGAAGAATAAACCGAATTCACTTTTTTTTAAAATATTTTAAATGAAAGATAATGCAATATTTTTGATAGTAATAACAAAAAATCTCATGTGGCCAGATCATTACCTTCCGTCAGTTCCATATACTTTGTACAAATTTCATACGGAAAGTTTCTTACACAAGATTGCATATTTCAAGTACATTACCTTCTGTCAGTTGTATTTATTTTGTACAAATTCCATACAGAAAGTTTAATGTACCTAAGAGATTCTATATTTCCAGAAACATGTCAATTGCACTTGACACTGACATCTTCTGTCAATCAGCATTTTCTTAATATACTAGCGATTTCCATGGTTATAGCATAGCTAGCTTCTTTATGAAATTTAATTTCTTTATAATTTTTAACTCTATATCCATTGTAAACAAATCGTATAGAAAATAAAATATTCTTTAATATTTATAATAACATTATATATGAAAAAATGATATTTAACAACAGTGTTTTTTCAAGAAAAACTGTTAACATCTTAAAATGAGGGTACTTCCGGGTGACCAGTTATAACCAAAATCGAATTATCTCTGCACATGGATGTAAAGAAAAGGAATACACATACATACATGCATACATACATAGAGACATCATCGTAAAAATAGTAAAATCTTATTCTAGGGATTCTAAAACGTGTTTAAAATTAAAAACTCACCACCGAATTTTTTGACCAAAGACAATACCTACCTTCCGTCAGTTCTATGTATTTTATGCAAATTCCATACAGGCAGTTTCTTGCGAAAGATTCTATATTTACCTTATATTACCTTCCCTCAGTTCTATATATTTTAAACAAATTCCATACAGAAAGTTTCTTAGAATTGATTCTATATTTGCAGTAAAATTATAACACAAACATACTATGTCAATTGCACTTGACCTTAACACCTGTCTATCAGAATTTTTTTTAAATTATATTAGCTGTTTCCAGTGTTATTACATATCTGGCTGCTTTATGAAATTTAATTTTTTTATGATATTTTAACTCAATATCCATTAAATATGAAGTATAAAATGTAATTAATTCGTATAAAGAATAAAATATTCTTTAATATTTATAAATAATAAAATAAAAATATCATCAGGGCTTATTACCCATTGTTGGGTATGCCAATCTGCTTTGTACACAGATATCGGTAATGATGAAATATTTGCACTGTGCGGGCGCTTACCAGACCGCACCTCACGGGCACTCATTGCTGGCGTGGAGAGTACATCACAGGAGTCTATTTTGTGCCGTATTAATATTTATAATAACATTATTGTGAAAAAATATTCCACATCGTTTTTTCAAGAAAAACTTTTAAAAACTTCAACGAGGGTACTTCTGGTCGACCAATTATAACCAAAATCTAATCACTTTTCATATGGATGTAACAAAGAGGAATACGAAAGAATTATAAATATAAGAATTGTAGTGTTGGAGTTATCGAAGGAGATAAAATCGTCACACACACATACACACACAGGCATACAGACATCATTGCAAAAATAGTAAAATCGTATTCTAGAGACTCTAAAACGTGCTTATTCATTAAAAACTCACCATCGAATATTTCATCAAAAACAATACCTTCCTTACCTAAAGGTATGAGGGGCAGGATTCTGTAACTCGTCCATTATCAAACGGCACCGTTATCGCTATAGCAACTTATTTTTTATAAGATGATTGGCATACTTACGTCATAGTTGTCAAATAAAATGTCATTTTCTATGTAACCATAGTGATAACGGTACAGTACGATAACAGACGAGATACAGAATCCTACCCTAACAAAAAATTTAGTACTTAGATGACAAAAAAATTCTTCAATTCCCATGTTTTTGTTGTGTGCCGCATATTAGACAGATGACATTAGTAGACATGTAAGCAGTTATGATAATCCTGATGATAAAAAGCCCTTCTCCATCGCGTATGTGTTGTCTAAGTGTTAATCTCCTTGACGTCTACAAAGACAGACACATGTCACATGTCGCCCGCAGGTGATTTGCACACGACACACGCGAACACGGAATGGGCTGAAGGGCTCTTCACTTAACAAACTCCTTCCGAGCCACTCAATGCTGTCAGCACAGCGCAGCAGCCAAGTACGGCCCCGGCCTAGAATTAACAACGCGCCGTATTCATTATCGCACTTAGGTAGTTTGCTTAAAAAGCCATGATTAAATACAAAGTTTTACGACACCAGGGATGCTGTTTATAGCCGGTATTATTCTCTATAAACCAAGGGATCTTTACTAGCAGAATGTTATTACGTATAAGGAATCCTATAACCAGCGGAAATTGTTTTCCTTCTTAACTTAACTATATCGCTTTTTACCTTTTGTAACTTTTCGGTAAGATAGGTATTGTCTTTGGTCTAAAAATTCGATGTTGAGTTTTTAATGAATAAGCATGTTCTAGAGTCCCTAGAATATTATTTTACCATTTATACGTTGATGTCTGTATGACGATTCCAATACTATAATTTAAAAAATTATAATCCTTCGTATTCTCTTTTTGAATACGTTCATACGAAGAATTGATTATAGTTGGTTATAATTGGTCAACCAGAAGTAGGGTATTCAGCCAGTCATCGTTTAGGGATTTTTGAAATTTTCTATATGTTTTTAAATATATTTTTTGCACGATCGGATTATTTTTTATGTTTACCGATAGTGTTTCCAAGACAGTTGGTCTTATTTACAAATTACTGAACGGTAAGTGATGTGCTTCACTGTGGGTGTGTGTGTGTGTGTGTGTGTGTGTGTGTGTGTGTGTGTGTGTGTGTTTGTGTGTGTGTGTGTGCGTGCGTGCGTGCGATCGTGCGTGCGTGCGTGCGTGCTTGCGTGCGTGCGTGCGTGCGTGCGTGCGTGCGTGCGTGCGTGCGTGCGTGCGTGCGTGCGTGCGTGCGTGCGTGCGTGCGTGCGTGCGTGTGTGACGATTTTTTTTCTACGATAACTGATATCAAACTTCAAAAAAATTATATTTTCCGGATTTGTTTTCTGCATTCATAAAAAGAGTTGATTAGGTAGTTTGAGTCATGTTCATTAATATCGTTTTACGTTATCTGGAATTTTACCGTTCACGCTATTTATTTTGACGTTATGCAAAAACTTGTTATTAGCTACCGTAAAACAAAGTTGCAAAGCAATTACGTATTAACTAGTAATTTTTATCGGATGTTTTTGTTGAACCTATCAAATTTTACAATGTAGTAAGTCATGACTTATTACAAGAAAAACTTTTACCATACGCTGCATGTGTCCATCTTTACATATTTACAATATTTGGACTATGGTTGTTTTTACGTAAAGCTCTACTGATGTATTGTAAAAAATAGAAAATGTTCATTATCCCTACAAATGATCAATATAAAAATTCAAATTTTGAAAGCAATAATAATAATTGTAAATGAATTATTAGTTATTGAGATTCTTGCGTGAAATTGGCTTTTGATTGTATTAATGTTAAACGAGGATAATACGTAGAATAAACTGATTTTAATTTGTTCCAGCTCTAGTTCAAATTCAATCTGAGTTAAAATTAGTTTAATTGCTTTGAAAACACTCTGCGGGGTCCTTCCACAAACATCATACTGTAATTTGTCAACGAGTAATTGTTCACTGCTAAAATATATCACTAGTGAACTCAAATACATCCGAACTCAGAACAATATTTATATTCAACATAGCTGCTATGGATACTTTAAATAAAAAGCAGCCCAAGAGTCCTCCACACATTTTTTTTAAAATGTATTTCATCTTAATTTAAAGCGATCTGTAGTTTTTCAAAGTCTTTATTTGTTATTTTGTACTCAAACAGTGGACTTCGCTAATAAATTAGAGTCACGTAAATTGGTCTTTTTCTGCGTTTTTAGAAATATATCAAAATATGTTAAAATAACTCTTGGGAGCAATGATTTAAAATGTGCGTAGATAATTATCAATTTAGGGCCGGTATTTACTTTGAACTGAAAGATATACAATTTTACAATATACATATCTCGTTTACCACAGGTGAGTGCTGCATTAGACACTCATTAAATTACAGTCTCCCGGGGCTAAAAATGCAGAAGAACATAGATGACATTGACATTAAAGATGTCAAACAAAATTTTGACAACTATATTCAAAAGAAGTTGACACATTTCATCTTTGTCTGCTTCACGTGACTACGCCAAACTCCATCCTTATTTACTGACACAAATTAACTCTGCAGGGCTGCCAATTCACAAACGTTAAAGTTATTCGACAGATAGCTTTTTGTTTCTGTAAAATGCATGAAAACACGCAATGGAATTATTTTTTGGATAAATATATAGAATAAATTTATTTAACGAATACTTATTCGAAACTTTAAGTGAAAATACCGGGTTTAATAAAATAATTTTAAAAAATCATAAATTATAGTTTAAGTTTTGATTACCACTGGTAGCCTATATGGCCTATGTTATGCAACATATCTTTTAATTTCTTACCTACGAATAAAATCTGGCGTGGCTTCATAAAATTAAAAAATCTGGTGTGGCCAATACAATACCTCCCGCTATTTACAGCCCGAGACACAAAAAGATTAAGTTAATTCTTTTTTTGGATTAGCGAATTTTATTCGAATTATTTTGATAATTTATATGTTACAATATAGTCTAATCTAATCTAAGTAACTTTCTTCTTTTTAACCTTCTCAACAGGATTAAATCCCAATTACAAAGCGGGTTCACATTCACACACATCCATGGCTTAGTGGAATTCGAACCCAGAGCCCCGTGGGCACTCATGACATGAGGCGTTGCTCTAACTATTGAGCCACCGGATCTATAATAAAATGAAGATTAAATTTTAAATACCAGGATAGAATAGAATTCACTAATCCAAAACTGAGAATTAGCTTAAACATTTTTGTGAATCGCTAATTTTATCAAATAAATAGAAAAAGTATTAATGCAAATCTATAGAAAATTTAATAATCTTTAATTTTTATAACATTAGTCTCGAAAAAATAACATTTAAAAGAATTTTTCGAAGAAAAACTATTTTGAACTTCTAATAAAGTGTCATTTCCGGTTATCCGATTTACACCAAAATCTAATGGGCTCTTTCCATTACAGAAAAAGTTCGAAATACAAGGTTTCAAAATTTTCTGAATGATAGTATTTGAGTTAGAGTGGAGGATCCACACGCACATACACACATAAGGTTTCAAAATTTTCTGAATGATAGTATTTGAGTTAGAGTGGAGGATCCACACGCACATATTCACATAAGGTTTCAAAATTTTCTGAATGATAGTATTTGAGTTAGAGTGGAGGATCCACACGCACATACACACATAAGGTTTCAAAATTTTCTGAATGATAGTATTTGAGTTAGAGTGGAGGATCCACACGCACATACACACATAAGGTTTCAAAATTTTCTGAATGATAGTATTTGAGTTAGAGTGGAGGATCCACACACACATGCACACAGACATCATCGTAAAAATGTTAAAATTGGATTCTAGGGACCTTAAAACGTTGTCATTTACCAAAATCTCGATATGCGATTTTTAGCACGATGCCTATATCTCCCTTACCAAGGGTAGCGGAAGTTAAAGTGATATAATAGTAAGAATGATACAATAACACAAAATTGATTCGTGATCGGGTCCGTTCTACCATTGAACTAGGTATACTCGAATATTTTAAAAACTAATAACTTTTTTTAAAACTTTGATAGTTCATCATTTAGTTTTAAGATCTAGTTTCAATACACATTACGTGTGTTCTAATTTGTTAATTGTTACTATGAGGAAGGACCCCATTGAAATTTTATTTTAATAAAAACTTTGTCGCAATCAGTTCATTATACAAAACGGTATAATGGATAAAAAGTCCTGCTTAATTGTAACGGGGTGTTTCCCCTGAATGGACGGAACGTTACGTAGGGGTTGTTCCACCTGTGTGTTCAGTATGTTGAATGCGTGATGAGCTACACTCGACATACATTCCGACATACACGGAGCATATGTAATGGCTCCATAGTCACTACTTCACATTTTCATTTTTCATCTTTCTCACCCTTACAACCCTTCAAAACGAAATATTACTGCGCGGAATGTTGGAGTATACAACACATTAATTTATCAGATACATCCACTGTAATTTGCCGTCGGGAATATATTTCTTTGCATTAAAAACAGTCAAAGATAGATACATTAAGAAATTTCACTTTTATTAAAAATAAAAAATCTAATGTGGCCAATACCAAACCTCCCGATATTTAATTTTTATTAATTTAAATATACATACTTACATAATTAGTTATGCTGGAAATTGTATTAAGATCCAGTCCATATAACTATGGTTCTATTTACTATTTTACGTTATACTGAATCGTAAACGTCTTATTACTGAGCTCTGTTTCTAGTGATAAAGTATTTACGGGATCTGGCCTTAAAAAATATTACGGCCTGTTACAATTATAGCAACATATACACAACTCGCGCCCCAGACGAAACTGACACTTGCCGACAACAATAGGTTGCCAATAAATAGAAGAAAATAATTTGCGGCTGCTTGCATAACGGAGTTACAAGACTTTTTAATCCACGAATCCCGGAAGGATATCTTGAGGTGTAATGATATTATTCCAAAATAAAACTGGTTGCTAGGTTTTAAAAATACTACTAGTGAGTTACAAAATTTGTTTGACTTACTGTAATTTTGACACTTTGGTACTTTTCACTGTCAACAAATTTAGGTTAGCGAAGGTGTCATCCGAGATCATCATTTATATCGTACAGTGCAACGTGTTGTAGCAGCTGTGTAAAATGTGTTAAACGAAAATATTATTGTCATTTGAATTCTTTGAGATTAAAAAATCAGCGGTTGAATACATGGTAAGAATTTGCCTTTTTATATTCACCTTGTCAAATTTAATTTGACACTGACATTTTTCGAAAACTACAGTCGCCCACACATTTTAAATAAGATTTGATTTGTATAAAACCCTGGTAACGTAAAATTACGGCAAACACACGTTAAAGGTGTAGGTTTCTGATTGGTCAATTTCAAGACGTCTTTTCTTGAATATCTTTTAAGCTAGATTTTTTTTCTTCGAAATTACACATCCGAGTGCAGTCTCGTGTTTCCTCATTCGCTCTGGGGCGTGAGTTGTGAGACAGCCTGTATACAGATCGCTTCTCTCGCTCGTTAGGTATCGTGCTCGCCCGTAAAGTTCTGAGTAACGGTCTTGCAATGTAAATTACTGTTCTTTTTAAAACGTTACTATTATTAATTTGAAATTATTAGTTCTTTGACAGTGACATTTATCTGTCAGTTACATACATTTGAAATATGAACTGTGTAATCAAGAAGTTTTGCTTGTTTAAAGCCGTAGGCTCCGGCATTCAAATTATAGATAATTTTATAAATTTATCCATAAGATATATAGAAAAAGTATTTATGCAAATCTGTAGAAAATTTAATAATCTTTAATTTCTATAATAACACAAAATTGCAAAAATAACATTTGAATGTATTTTTCGAAGAAAAACTATATTGAGCTTCAAGTAAAGTACCGTTTCCGATTATCTAATTTACACCAATATCTAATGGCTTCTTTCCATATTAGAATAAGGTAGAAATACAAGGTTTTAAAATTTTCTGAATGATAGTATTAGAGTGGAGGATCCATACACACACATTTACATACACACAGACATCATCGTGAAAATGTTAAAATTGGATATGCGATTTTTAGCACGATCCCTAGACCTGCCTTACCAAGGGTAGTGGGAGGTAAAAACAGAGAGACTATAATCAACGACACCGTAGGTTTTCAGGTATAACACATCGAGTCCGCAAACTGTATATTCAGATGATTTTCGAAGCTCGAGTTATATATGTTAAGACTATACAACGAATTAACCAACTATATTTTTACGAAATGTCATAGCTATTAACATACCTAGGAATGTTATGCACATCATAACTGCCGCAGATGTAAGTTTGAAATCCGAGCTCGTAGAGCGAGGATTTTAAGACATCTAAGGCTTGTTATGATTAATAACATCCGTAGTTTGTTCAATAGTTTATCGGTTTCAGAAAATTAAAACATTATTGATAAATATAATTTTTTTAAATTCTCTCATTAATGCTACTTTCAGAATGCTATGGTTAACAGAACAATTATTTTGACATATGTCAATATGACAAATATTCAAATTATGTGTTTATTACTTTAGAGTAAAGTAGACCGTATTTAGAACGATAGGCTAACGTTATCTGTATGGATTAATGAAGAGCATTATATTTTCATTTTATTTTCATTTTGTAGACCGTTGTTGACAAGTCAGTATGGTAATAATATGACCATACAGATACAGTTATTACTTAGTTACCAGCCTACTTTTGTACATGTAAACAATGGATTGATATCCCGAAACCGGTAAAAAATATTACTTGTTCATTTATATCCATGGATGATATGATTACATATGATCCATTTGTTTGCGACCAAAACACCGCTAGTTGTGTTTCACGAAACGCAACTTAGCAACGCAAATAACCGATGTTATACAGCGTAACTAGACTAGATAAATTGAGCTATCTGATTAGTATATTTTCCGATGAGTTGTATATGTATCTCAGACGCGACTGATTAAAGACTTTTGGACATTTCTTAGCAAAAAAATATACAATAGTGGCTGGAAATATCAAAACGAACAACAGTTATAGACAAGCATATTTCTGACGATTCGGGAAGTAGATTTAACATCGTTCAGATACAAATAGGTATAAGTTATTAAAATCTTGCGTCGCATTGAAGTGTTGAAAAATTAGATTTCTTATCTTTTCTTTTTGAAAAATATAAAATCGGCAAATTGAGCACAGTTAGTAAATGAAAGGACAACCAACGGAATACACCTCGAAAGACATTATTTTAAAAGTCATGATTTTCCATTAACGATAACGATTATAGAAACGGCTGTATTAATACTTTTCTTGCGATTGTACGCTGATAAAGACAATATCCAGAAAGAGAGTTCTCCATATGTGGCACGTAGAGTAAGTTATTAACGACGTTATGGGAGAAATTCTGGTGCTAGGCCTGACATGCCTTGAGGTCGAGATTTAATTAGCAGAACTTTTGAACCGGCTCGGAGTCAGTCGGCGCGACGTGCTTCCACCGACATGCTACATTCCAATAGATAGGCTCTTTCTTCCAGCGCAAAGTAACTCCAAACCGACAAATTTCATTCAGAACCATCAAAGAACAGATAAATCAATGTGTTACACAAATCTTGTTTTTACAATGTTGTTAAGGGAAATAGGTTTCGTAAAATAATAAAAAAACAGAATATATACCGGGTGTCTACTTGAAATCTGTTTATAGGGGATACAATGTTATTTTTACCTCTCGCCTTAGGTAAGGGAGGTAATGTTTGCGGTCCAAATATTCGAAAGAGAGTTTTTAGTGTCTATCAGTCTGTCTATCAAACTTCCAAAAATATCTATTTCGCGGCCGTTGTCATGGTAGCGGCCGCGAAATTAGGTAAACAATCACTTTGCCACTTGAGAATTACATGGTTTTGACGTACGAGAAGATTCCGTCAACGCTAACGTTACGTCTTTAATAACGGACGTACAAAGTATCGGGTTATAGATTTTGCATTACGTTTTAATCACACGTACGTTGATTTTGACGTTCAAATGATAGTTGTTTAAATATCTGTCATCATTTGCATTGTATTTTGGTAAAGAAACACTAATGGAAGAAATATTTAATGTTTGCTAAATAGCTTTAAGGTGTCTACATGTTCACTGATAGCTCTGAAAGAAAAAAATGGCATTTCTGACTCCAAAACAAAAAAGTTCTGACGTTATAAAATAAATTCTGCGCCGACTAGGTTATAGTAGACGTACGTAAACTGGCCTGTGACTTTTACCCCTGACGGACGTGTTACGTCTTCAAATTTCATGTACGACAAGTAACAAATACGATATTGCCTAGCAACCAAGACGTTAGCGTATGTCTTTCGGGAAAACGCAGTGCAAAAACTCCCTGTCAATGTCACTGACACTGTGTCATCTTATTTTTCACATATTTGGTTTTACGTTTGCCAATTGACTTAAATTTGAATTTTGCATGCTTTTACTGTAGCATATATTTTTATCATAATAAAATAACAGTAGCATCTTATGTACCATCATAAAAACTTAGTAAACGTCACTACTGAATCAGGCAAGATGGGCTAATCTTAATTAATAGAATTCGTAGAAGGCCTTGATCGGACAGCTTTTAAAAAAATTATGTACCTACGTGTATATTTCTGTAAGGTATGGTATGACTAGCGAATGAAAGTTGACGTTTAAATTAGTTTATAGATGTGGTTTCTTTTGAAACCCTAGAGAAGAATAGAATTATACGAAATATTCAGATATGAAATTTTTGTATGAACCCAATTAAATACTGGACTAGGAAAGCACATAAATACATTACTATGTCTGGCTGAAAATAGAGGGCCGACTAGGGTAACTGAATATCAAAACAGGGGTGCGTTTAAAATGTTTTAAACATTTTTCATTTATTTTAATTTTTAATAATACTTGGTTTTATGTTTCACAATTATTTTATTAGATTACTAGTTTCGCTATAACATTAGCATCATCAGATCTTCTTTATCGTTTAATTATAAATATATGTCTAAATTATATCAAATAAATATAAAAATGAAATGTCAAAATGTCAATAAATGTTTTTTTAAAATAATTTATTGACATTTTGACATTTCATTTTTATATTTATTTGATATAATTTAGACATATATTTATAATTAAACGATAAAGAAGATCTGATGATGCTAATATTATAGCGAAACTAGTAATCTAATAATAAATAATTGTGAAACATAAAACCAAGTATTATTAAAAATTAAAATGAATTGTAAGTTTCACCAAGTAAGAGCAGACACAATTAAAGAAATTTTTCATTTATGTTGATTATAACAAAATATTTTGATCTTTATAGTATATTAAGTATTAAGAACGGTAAGGACAGTTTACCGAACGAAGACAATGTTCGCTCAGTCCCCAACTTTGTCTGAGATCGGTAATTCCTTAACGTTCGTGATTCTTATAACTATTTTTTGCACGATCGACGCACAAAATTTAAAAGAAAAATAAGTTTTGAAAATTATTTTGACATATTAAAAAAATTTATTTGTCATTTTTGAAGTAAGCATTGATTTTTAATTTTATTTATTTACCGTATCGCCTCCTGAACGCTAAGTGAAGTTACACCGACGTGAGTCAAATCACTTACCTTTCAGTAATTTGTAAATAAAACCTACTGTCTTGGAAACACTATCGGTAAATATAAAAAATAACCTGACCGTTCAAAAGACTATTTAGTTTGGCAATTCTATGAAATATGATTATTTTTAGTTTCGTGTAACAGTAATTCCGACTCGGGTTGCTTACACCTGAGACGAACGAACTAGAATTTGCTGTATTAAATTTTTTAAATACATCCCTGAATCCTGTTGCTAAGGTCATTTTAAATGACTCCTAGTATGGAGTACAATTCTATAATCTTCAGTAACGGAATACATAAGGGTCAGTATCCTTTCAAATCAAATATAGGGAAATGTTTTCAAAAGAAACCACATCTATTAAATAATCTAAACGTCAACTTTCATTCGCTAGTCATACTATACCATCTATGTAAGATTGGTATAGCTGAAAACAACATCTGTTGACTCTATGAAGAGGACGAAGAAACTTCGGAACATATTGTATGTGAATGTCGAGCTGTGGCCGCAAGTAGACTTAACCATTTAGGTAAAAGGTACTTCGCGGCAAATGTACATAAAATACAAGAAAAAGAAATTCTTTGATAAAGAAGATATGATTTCCTCGTCCAAAAGAAACCACATCTATTAAATAATCTAAACGTCAACTTTCATTCGCTAGTCATACTATACTAAATGTATTCCTTTTAGGAGTAAAATAAAAGACCACAATTCTAGGACTAAAGAGTATGTGGTATGTCTAATGGCACTTTCACTTGGTGTCAGGCACCCCGCTGTAGTCTTTTTTCCCTGGTAACAAAGCACTTGCAGTGGGGTGCTCCGGTACTCGCACTTGTAATTGATAAAGCTGGTAATTAATTGTATAGAGCTCGCTGCTTCCTCGCGCAATAATAGATATTAATGAAGCGCCGGCTAATTTAATTATGTAATAAATCGGCGCCCGTTTAGACTGACGTGTCTCGGTTACCCACCGCCTCTGCTTCACCCGATATCCGCAAGATATCGATGGCGCTAGTGTCGCACACTCCAACGCTAAACTTAAATTAAACGCCAATCAATAACACAAAGCCCACTAAACAAACAATTGTCATTAACGTTGTTACATCCGTAGCAGTTTTGGAAGAGGCGACATAAGGTACATAAATTCACTTGTATTTTGCGATTAATATTCATAGGAAGATTGTACATATTTAACCACAAACAAACAGATTAAAGTGTCTGATATTTTCACCTGTGTTTAAACTGTCTGTTAAAACCAAAAACAGAATTAATATTATTATCTCTATTTTGGAATTAGTATGTCACTTTCTGGCTCGCATATTGATTTTATTGTAATCTCGTACTTTCATTTAACTAATTGTTTCTTTTTCTACTACGCGTTCCAATCTCAGACTGCCGGTCTGTTGCAGACTCTTGTAGACTGTTTACCCGGTATTTATATTGTAACTTTTTTATTTATTTGGGTGAAGTGTAAATATTAGACACTTATTATTAATAAAAATAAGTGTTTATTAAAATATAATGAAACTGCCTAGTACTAATATTAAACAATTATTGAAAAAACTAATTAAGACTAAAACTATAATTAACTAGATAACACTAACACTATTTATTTATTTATTTATTTATTTATTTAACAATTAACACGACTATTTATTTATACGATCTTACTAATTATTTATTTCCACTCTGCGTCACTGTTTATTTATATATGTATACTCAACTGACTCAACAGCGTCTGTATATTCAACTGCTCAGACAGAAGTCACACTTTTCACCTCACTATCTGTCTATTTATGTAACTAACACTCTAACTTCCACAGCTTCAGTATCACCAACTGTCCGTATGCCACAATTCTTCACCACTACTACCGAGTATCCACTTCCACTTGCCGTTACTGTCCTCGTATACCTAGCTTCTCAATACTCTTCAACACTACCGAGTATTCTTTTTCACAGCTATCCCGGTATACCAGTAACTTTCCGACTCGCCGTTACTGTCCTCGTATACTATAGCTTATATAACATCCCGAGTACCTACTCGACACAAACTGCATACGCTCACCATGATACTGCTGTGCTTCTCCTAACACTTTACTCTCTAACATTCCATGTGAATGTCTCTATATGACTCTCCCTATGTAACTAACTCTCGAGCATAGCTGCGTCCCTTTTAAACAGCTGCCATTAACTTCCAGAGAGCTCTAGAATGTTCAACCGCATAATAATAACAAAAAAGGTTCAGGCGACCGGAAGTAATTAAACACATCGCGACTTGTTTGTTTACGTAGCCCGGCTGCTAGCGCAATTGCGTTATCGCTATAAATAGACACTCGCTCATTGCGTATACTCTGGCTTCCCAATACTTGTCAACATTACCGAGTATTTACTTCCACAGCTATCCCAGTATACCACTAACTGCCCGAGTACTCCACTCGACACTATACTGCATATGCTTAACACGATACTGCTATTTCAATTTCCACAACTAACTGAACTCCACACCACAGCCTCTATATACACAACTGACCGAAAAGAAAATGAAAGTATAATGTCTATTAATACATACAGATGACGTTAGTGTATCATTCTTAAGACGGTTTACTTTACTCTAAAATAAATATGATAATTAGAGCACATAACTTGAATTTTTGTAATATAGTCAGAATGGCAGAATGATTGTTCTGTTTATTATAGCATTCTGAAAGCAGCATTAATAAAAGAACAAACTACGTTTGTTATGAATCATACAAGCCTTAGATAACTTAAAATCCACGCTCTACGAGCTCGGATTTCAAACCGAGCTAGTAGTCGAAAGAATTTGTTAAAATATTTCACCATTTATTTAAGTTTTATAGTTGAAAATGTAAGCCGGCCAAACAATTATAAGCCTGGGCTCGTACTGTTTTTAATTAAAGATAAAGATTTAATTATTTAGTGAATTAGTGCTAGTGCACATTAAACATGTATATTTTCTTTTGTAATTAAGTAATGTTTACGTAGCGAGACCCTTTAGGAAAATGAGTAAAACTAAGCAATATCCGTTTAAAATTGATGACTCTCTGCAGAGCAACAAACACACGTATTTACATAAAATAACCCGCGATAGCATTAATTCTGCCAGAGATGCAATACAACAAATACTACGACTACAACCTCAACTTAAATAACATCATTCAACTTCACACACATTACACAGAGTGTTTCCAACAAGAACACCAGGGAACTCTCTCTACGAATGCGAGTACATCTGCAGGTTCACAAACAACGATCATTAAATATTTCATACTTCTAGGTACTCACACCCAAATCGGGTATGGGTTATTATAACAAAATATGCTACCAGTAATAGATGTTACCGTTACCCATTTCGCTATTAACGAAGTCTTTTGAGTGCTGTAATGGGTATGTGACCAATTTTTTATTTATACATATGATACTGGACATTTTTTTAAATCGATTAATTATTAGAAAATAATTATTAAAAATTTGGGGAAGGGATTTGTGACGTGAGCATGGTAGAAGCGTGGAATAAGATGGATAGTTTGGGAGGGAAAGAGATGGTTATAGCCTGCTGGGTCATGCCACACCTACCACAACATAATCGCGACGCTGATAGTCTGATCTATAACTGTCTGTAAAGAAAGAGGTCAAAAACTGGGAGGAGGTAGCCATAGCCTCATATTGGAGAGACATCCAGGGCCTTAGTCAGTCGAAGAAATTCATTTTACCTTCGTGGCCAGCACATTATATTCCGTTAGTTCTATGTATTTTGTATAAGTGTCATGCAGAAAGTTTCTTGTAAAAGATTCTTGTACATTACTTTAGGCAATTGTATGTATTTTATACAAATTCCATACAGAAAGTTTCTAGTAAAAGATCCTATATTTCCAGTAAAGTTATAACACAAACATAATGTCAATTGCACTCGACACTGACACCTTTCAATCAGAATTTTCTTAATGTAGCAGCTGTTTCCAGAGTTATAGCATAGCTAGCTAATATATGATATTTAATTTCTTTATAATTTTTACCTCCCGCTACCCTTAGTAATGGAGGTATAGGGATCGTGCTAAAAAACGCATATCGAGATTTTGGTATATGACCACGTTTTAAGGTCCATAGAATCCAATTTTAACATTTTCACGAAGATGTCCGTGTGTATGTGTGTGTATGTGAAAATTTTGAAATCTTGTATTTCTACCTTATTCTTATATGGGAAGAGACCATTAGATTTTAGTGTATATCAGATAACCGGACTTTACTTGAAGCTCAAAATAGATTTTCTTCGAAAAATACCTCCAAATGTTATTTTTGCAAGATTTGTGTTATTATAAAAATTAAAGTTTATTAAATTTTCTACAGATTTGCGTAAATACTTTTTCTACATATTTTATGAATAAATTTATAAAATTATCTATAATTTTAATCCCGGTTCCTACGCTTTAAACAAGCAAAACTCCTTGGTTACACAGTTCATATCTCAAATGTATGTAAATAACAGATAAATGTCACTGTCAAAGAACTAATTATTTCAGTAAATAGAACCATAGTTATATGGAATGGATCTTAATACAGTTTCCGCAATAACTAAATATGTACGTATGTATATTTAAATTAATAAAAATTAAATAGCGGGAGGTTTGATGTTGGCTACATCAGATTTTTTAACTCTATATTCATTTAACATGAAGTATAAAATGCATTCAAATCTTATAGAGAATAAAATATTCTTTAATATTTATAATATAACGTTAAATGCAAAAAATGATATTTAACATCGTTTTCTCAAGAAAAACTGTTAAAATCTACAAATGGGGGTACTTCTGGTTACATACAGACATCATCGTAAAAATAGTAAAATCGTATTATAGAGACCCTAAAATGTGCTTATTGATTAAAAACTCACCACCGAATTTTTTGACCAAAGACAATGCCGTCCTTACCTAAAGGTGACGGAAGGTAAAGATGTACATAAAATACAAGAAAAAGAAATTCTTTGATAAAGAAGATAAAATTTCCTCGTCCTTGTATTATTTTAGTGCCATGTAAGTATCAAATTTAATGAGAAAAAAATTATCCTACAAGAAAGTTAAAGTATCGCAAAGTGTGATATTGATTTTACGTTGTTTACTCTCATTTCTAAACTCAACATATAATTACAAAAATCTATACGGTAAGCTATATTAGGACTCTGTGGAATACCTAGAATAAACTTTAATACCAACAGCTATTATGGTTCGTATACAAATTCAGTATGGAAATTTTAGTTTAAATATAAATTGCATGAAGTAATTATTGTAAATGTAATAATAAAATTTATCGCGTGTATATCTAATTGTGTGTATATGCATTTAATTTAGAACCGTTATCATATGTGATAGATTTTATTGCAGCGTTCATTATGGAATATATTACTTTTATCATTCGATGCTAAATTGATGAATCATGTTTGACATTATATACAGTTTTAGTAAATTAGTGAATTTTTGTACAACAGATAAAAGTTGTGAAATCGTGAACAATAGTTATTTATGGTACAAATATGTTATATTGCAAATAAGTCACGCAAGAAGAAGTGCCTTATGTAATTAACACAAGTGCCATACAAAATTTTATCCAACACCTCTTCAAAATGTATATCAGAGATTTTTACCTCCCGCTACCCGTGGTAAGGGAGGTATAAGGATCTTGCTAAAAATGGCATATCGAGATTTTGGTAAATGACCACGTTTTAAGGCCCCTAGAATCCAATTTTAACATATTCACGATGATGCTGTGTGTATGTGTGTGTGGATCCTCCACTCTAACTCAAATACTATCATTCAGAAAAATTTTATTTCGAACTTTTTCTGTAATGGAAAGGCCCATTAGATTTTAGTGAAAATCGGATAACCGAAAATGGCACTGTACTAGAAGCACAAAATAGTTTTTCTTCGAAAAATACCTTTAAATGTTATTTTTTCGACATTAATATTATTATAAAAATTAAAGATTATTAAATTTTCTATAGATTTGCATTAATACATTTTCTATATATTTTATGGATAAATTTATAAAATTATCTATACTTTAAATCCCAGAAGCCTACGCTTTAAACAAATTCAAATGTATGTAACTAACAGATAAATGTCACTATCAAAAAAGTAAATAGAACAATAGAAAAGGAATGCAGTACAGTTTCCAGCATAAGTATATATGTAAACTATTATTCACGAAAGATGACTATTCAAGGTCATTTGTGAACTGTCTGATATAATATTACTTGCCGATAACTTCATTGCATTTCGCATGCATAGGCGTGCAACATGAAGTATTTATGGACACATTTTATCTGAAAAAATAAGAGTAATTTATTTGAAAATTATGCTTCTTTCTAAATAATGCTATTCTGAAAAATTTATGTTCTTCACTTATGTTTTTTCATAATTCAAAAACAGATTTAACTATAAACCAAGGAATAATATTTTGATTTAAAGGCAACGCCACTGGGTAAATATTAGCACAGAGGGCAGTGTAGTAGATAATTAGGTATGTGTAATTCTACGACATATGTCATTTACTATTTATAGTGTGTTAGAAAGTAATGCTACTATTTACATATATCTGTTACACCACATAAATTAAATAGACATAGGTCAAATAATTTTTCTCTTTCTAATACAAAATGTTGCTAAGCTACTGCTGTAAAGTGATGTGTATTCTTTCTTCGAACAAATAACCTTGAATAGTCATCTTTCGTGAATAATAGTATAGGCATGTATTTAGATTAATAAAAATTAACCGTTCACGAAAATGTTTAAGGCAATCCTCATTTTTGGATTAGTGAATTCTATTCTATCCCGGTATTTAAAATTTAATCTTCATTTTATTATAGCTCTAGTGGCTCAATGGTTAGAACAACGCCTCATGTCATGAGTGTCCCCGGGGCTCTGGGTTCGAATCCCACTAAGGTATGGATGTGTGTGAATGTGAACCCACTCTGTAATTGGGATTTAATCCTGTTGAGGGGTTTAAAAAAAGGTAGTTACTTTGATTAGATTAGACTATATTTTAAGAAATAAACTGTCAAAATTAGAGTAAAATTCACTAATCCAAAAAACTTAATCTTTTTTGTGACTCGAGCTGCAAATGGCGGGAGGTATTGTGTTGGCCACACCAGATTTATAAATTTAACATTTCGCAATGACATTTCCTTTGAAAAAAGTGCAAAGAATGCCTGGACAGTATTCCCTGACGAATTTCATTGTAGAGCAATTTTAAATTCTTTGCTATTTGAGGAATGCTATTAGCCAGCGATTGTTCTGGCGACCTGTGCCGAGGTCGGAGGTTAATCCGATAGTTTTGCAAGTGATTTAATCTGGCTCGCAAGCGGAAGTGCTGCTTCAGCGGACTGCACTCGAGCAGATACCAACTGTTTCATTTCTTTCAGTGCGCACAAGAATACTAACCACCCACTAAACACAATCTAACATACTCGGGAACGTACCGACTCTAATTGAGCAATTACAATATAGAATACAATCAAGAAACTGTTCTGAATTGTTTATACTTAAATGAAACAGACATCAATGGTTTTAAAATGGCACCCATTTAACCGATATTAAAAAATATGATGTGGCCAGCACATTACCTTCCGTCAGTTATATGGGCATTTACGAAAATTCTACCGGTGAACTGTTACCGGTAAACAGCTGTTTATCAGGTTATAGCTACCGGAATCGATATTTTAACAACGCAAGTGGTAAACAAGGGTAGATCCATAATCTATAAAAAAATTGAAAATTTGAAACAGGTTAGAAATTTAATGTAGTTAACAAACTGAGCAGAGTCCTACTTTGAACACATTTCCAATTTTAACGTGCGCGCTTCGCTATGCATCACTACCTTTTTTACCTTCCGTCACCTTTAGGTAAGGAAGGTATTGTCTTTGGTCAAAAAATTCGGTGGTGAGTTTTTGATGAATAAGCACGTTTTAGGGTCCCTACAATACGATTTTACTATTTTTACGATGATGTCTGTGTGTGTGTGTGTGTGTGTGTGTGTGTGTGTGTGTGTGTGTGTGTGTGTATGTATGTGTGTGTGTGTGTGTGTGTGTGTGTGTGTGTGTGTGACAAAATTTTCTAATGCGATAACTCTAATACTACAATTCCAAAAATTATAATTCTGTCGTATTCCTCTTCGTTACATCCATGTGAAGAGTTGATTAGATTTTGGTTATAATTGGTCAACAGGAAGTACCTTCATTTGAAGATTTTAACAGTTTTTCTTGAAAAAACGGTGTTAAATATAATTTTTTCACATTTAATGTTATTATAAATATTAAAGAATTATTTATTCTCTATACGATTTGAATGCATTTTATACTTCATATTAAATGGACATAGAGTTAAAAAATTATAAAGAAATTATATATCATATATATTAGTCAGCTTCGCTATAACTCTGAAAACAGCTGCTACATTAAGAAAATTCTGATTGAAAGGTGTCAGTGTCAAGTGCAGTTGACAGTATGTTATAATTTTACTGGAAATATAGGATCTTTTGTTAGAAACTTT
This sequence comes from Harpalus rubripes, assembly GCA_963082715.1. Classification (NCBI taxonomy): domain Eukaryota; kingdom Metazoa; phylum Arthropoda; class Insecta; order Coleoptera; family Carabidae; genus Harpalus; species Harpalus rubripes. Next base: position 81,848,654 of record OY720450.1, read on the forward strand.
CGGTATGGAATTTGTATAAAATAACTGCCTAAAGGTAATGTACAAGAAATATAATCTTTTGCAAGAAACTTTCTGTATGACATTTATACAAAATACATAGAACTGACGGAAGGTAATGTGCTGGCCACATCAAATTTTTTTGAGATGAGATGAATCTGGTAAATATTGTACAATTTTTGAACACGGTAACTTTTTACCACTCGTGTTTTCGAATACAGTTGGTAGATGCGGTATTTACCGGTAGAATTTTCGTAAATGCCTATGTATTTTCTATAAAATCCATACAGAAAGTTCCTTGCAAAAGATTCTAAATTTCTTGTATGTACATTACCTTTCGACAGTTGTATGTATTTTATAAAAATTTCATACGGAAAGATTCGAGCAAAAATATTCTATATTTCGACTTTCGAGTAAAATTATAACACAAATATACTACGAATATGTCAATTGACACTGATATCTTTCAATCAGAATTTTCTTAATACAGTAGCTGTTTCTAGCATAGCTAGCTAATTTATGAAATTTAGTAGTAACGTTATAACACAAATATAATTGACACTGACATCTTTCAATCAGAATTTTCTTAATTTATGAAATTTAATTTCTTTAATTTTATAACTATATATATATATATATACACACATATATATATATATATATATATATATATATATATATATATATATATATATATATATATATATATATATACCGTGTGTCTGTCAGGTGTACATAGGAGATTAACATGGGAAATCAGTTTTTTGCAATTTCCTGCTCGCCTAATTATTTTAATCAAAAACGCCTCAAATTAAAGTTTTAGGGCATAAAATTCTGCATCTAAATCAATAAACAGAGTTACCTTTACATGCTTTGTTACGACAGAAATTAATTATGAAAATGTCGAAAATTATGTTGAAAATATCGACAGCCATGGAATTGAACAAAAAATAAAGAAATGCTTGATGTTTTATCTAATTGTCAGAAACATCAAATAAGTTAACTTAGGTTGTGACAGATAAAACGTGAAGCATTTATTTATTTTTTGTTCAATTCCATGGCTGTCGATATTTTCAACGTAATTTTCGACATTTTCATAATTAATTTCTGTCGTTACAAAATATGTGAAGGTAATTCTGTTTATTGATTAAGATGCAGAATTTTATGCCCTAAAACTTTAATTTGACGCGTTTTTGCTGAAAATAATTAGGCGAGCAGAAAATTGCAAAAAACTGATTTCCCATGTTAATCTCCTATGTACATCTTTGGGATAGACACACGGTATATATTAAATTAATTAAATTAAATAATTATGAACATATCAAATAACAATTATTTCCTTCTTTTTACCTTCCGTCACCTTTAGGCAAGGAAGGTATTGTTGTTTTAAGGTCCGTAGAATACTTACTATTTTTACGATGATGTCTGTATGAAAAAAATTACTCTTGCCAAATAGCAAAAAAATATTTGGGAAAGGTGTTTCTTTTAAAAATATTTGAACCTAGGGTTAATAACCCGTATGGTTATAAAAAATCCCCCTCTAAAAATATCGTTGAAGGCGTGACTTTATAGTATGTATTAAATAAATAAATATATCATCGTTGTTTGGCCGTGACAGCTTGTGTTGTGGGAATTTTTTTACTAAACGTTTATCTTCATCAAACTGTTAATATTTTGTTATTTTCACAACATATGCACACACTTCAAATATGTGTCGACCTAGTTTTTATTTTCATTAGTACCAGTAGCCGTATCTAGCTTTCAGTAAAAAATGGAGGCAGCGCCCGGAAATGACTTTTAAACTTGTAAAAACAAAAAGTGCTGGTTTTCCTGACAACAAAAATACTACTTTTTACTTTGTGCAGTTTAAGAAAATTTTTATTTACTCCTACTTTGTTGGAAAATTCCATCAATAACACTTCAGACACACACACCGAATTTTACACGAAATAGAACACTGTTTAAGAAGACTATTAAATAAGTTTCGTTATAAGAAGGGTAAAACCAGATCATTTATGAAGCACAAGAATCCGTTTCGTAGGTTATTATCGCCCGATGTTAAGCACGTTTTAAGGTTCCTAGAATACGATTTTACTATTTTTACTATGATGTCTGTATATATATATATATATATATATATATATATATATATATATATATATATATATATATATATATATATATATATATATATATATATATATATATATACAGGGTGTAAATGAAATAAGTGCATTAATTTTAACCAGTAATGTAACTCGATGAGAGCAACAATATTTCTTAATAACTTTTTTTTTAAGTCTTTTAGATTTTGAGTTAAAATTCTTTAAAGATTTGCTGCATATTTCGTTACCCGCTCATGGAGAACAAATGAGCAGCTGCCATTCAAGTGGGATACAAGCAGCTCAAAAATTGTTGGTTATCGGTTACACTTACAGTCACAGTAATTAATAAACGAATCAAGGGAAATAACATTATTATCTATTAATTAATGTCTTCTGACAGCCACTGGCTGATTGACATGTTTTTATAGAAGATGCTGTCAAATTAAAAATGTATTAACTACTCATTAATTTGTAATAAATGTTTTTATAAAGCTGATGATGGTGGAGTGGCACCACCGAAACGTCCACAAACGTTTACTTTTTTAATAAACAAGATCCACATCGCCAAAGTATATATTTATTTAAAACATTTCCTTGGATCAACCTCCTCCACAAAATATTAATTAATACGTAATAATACAATTTCTAAAATAAATAAATTTAAATTTTGGATAACAAAATTATAAAGTTGTGTATTGAAACAGGCTTTTAATCGCCTGTTAATAGTGTGAATAGAGGAAGACAAGGAGGGACGGGGTAACTAGAGGAAGAGAAAAAGCATAGTTCTTAGGTTATGAGATAACTATTTATCGTGGACAAATCATAATAGTTTAAATTCGTTATTCAAAAAATGTAAGTACAAACTTTTGTCCATTTAAAAGAAGTACATGAGTACCAATAATTAGTCGTCCATTTATTGTTCCCCAAACATTTTTTAATGAAAATTTTTACAGCATTTTCGTCTGTCAAGATGTGTATTGTGCATAATAAATACACCTTCCCAAGTAAATTCAGTCTCATGAATGAACATTATGAGCCATTCCCAAAATTGAAGTCTGTTATGTGCTGAAAACATTGAACTTTTTGCACATGTTATGGATATAACTGTTGCTTTTTTTAAAATTGTCATATGTGACACTCCGTATTGTGATAAAGATGTACAAGATTAACAAATGTGCGAATATTAAGAACAGAATGATTTGGTGATTTGGAAACGCTCCGTGTAAATGCGTTGGCAACTCCATGACACTGTCTTTATGTCAACCGTGATGTCAAGTAAAATGTAGTACAGATACGAGCAAAAAATAAATAAATAAACCATAGGTAAGTAATTACAATGTCTGTGTACTCGCATTTTGACAGAATTTTACCTTATAAGCAAGTTTATTACTAATGTCAAAATTTAAGTGCAACAATTGACAGGACTGTCAATTGCTAAAACAAAATTTTTCATAGCTATTGCTACTGCATTCAGTTATCACAAAAATATTTGGAACGACTCGTCAATTTACGGGGTGGTAAAAATGCTAAAAAAATATGCGATTTCGAGAAAAAGTTATTAAGAAATATTGTTATTCTCGATGAGTTATATTACTGGTTAAATTTAATTCACTTATTTCATTTACACCTGTATATATATATATATATATATATACAGGATGTAAATGAAATAAGTGCATTAAATTTAACCAGTAATATAATATATATGTATATTTATATTTATATTTGTTCGTTAGATGGCCCACATTTTTTTTGCATCGGGGCCCTTAGCGGCCAAGCTACGCCACTGTACCTCTCATTTCATTTACGACAAAAAGAACTGTCATAATTAGTGAGGCAACTGAGGTGAGCCAAGACGAACTGAGATACCATGTAAAAAGAACGCGACTTATGTGACAAAAGTAAAGAGGCTCGGTGGATGTTAAATCTGGACTAGAGTTTTAAGTCTATATTTTACGTAGCACAAATAATTTTGTAGATATTTCTAACCATTTATTTGTAGATATTTTATAAATAAATAAATAAATAAATATATCATCACGGCTTATTACCCATTGCTGGATGTGCCAATCTGCTTTGTACACAGATATCGGTAATGATGAAATATTTGCACCTTGCGGGCGCTTACCAGGCGTCACCTCACGGGCACTCATTGCTGGCGTGGAGAGTGCACCACAGGGGTCAATTTTGTGCCATTTAAAATTGGAAATATTTGGCGTCGGTCGGGATCGAACCCGGTTCCCCAGATTCACGACCTGACACTCAAGCACGCGGCCACGAGACCCCGGTCAGATTGTTATGAATTTGAGCTTGTATGTTGGATTGTTGGATGTCTCCATTCTTACGAGTTTCTCCATAAATTTAATAAAGTTGTTGAATGTTTAATAGCTATAGTGGGTGTTGTAAGTGTTCTTTGTTGTGATATGAGATTAGTAGCGATGTTGTAAGTTGGTGGTAGTGGTAGGCTTGATGAACTAGTGGGTCTTGCTGGCATTAGTTGGCAAGTTCCGCATGAAGTCCCAACGTCCGGCGTTGACCGCGGCTCTGCCCTGCCCTTTGCCCTGAGTTGCGTCTTGTGCTTAACTTGCGCTAAGCTTAAATTATAGTGGTCCACCTCGTGTAATTCCGTCGTTTATCTCCGATGAATATCAATTAGTTCGCTCGCCAGGCCAGTTCAGCTCGATCAGCGACGTGGACGTACTATCGCTATTCTATTGTTCTACAGGACGAGGACGATGGCAAGGGCGTTAATTGTCCCTTCCCACCCGGCCTTTTTCACGCCCAACAAAATTCATTTCAAATTGCTTCGGGACTCAACCAGACTGCACGTTGAATTTAAAACAATATTTACGATATCATTCCATATTTCTGTTCCAGTTTTTTCATTTCGCCCGTGATTCAAATTGTTTCCTAAACTCTCACAATGGATTGCCGAAAGAATACAAAAACATATACGGTCTATCAACAGAATAAATAAATAAATATACAGACTTCCAATTGTTTCATCTATAGTACAAATGAACACTAGGTTCTTTTACAAAATAATCAACTTTACAAAAGAATCTACATCAAAATTTTATCACATTTTAACGTTCGTGGTACATGAATCATACATGACTCATAGAGCAAATTCGTTTCAACGTCCATATATCACATACAATACATTTTGCAGCACAAAAATAATTGCGTATATATATATATAGTTTTTCATCTTTCACCACCATGACTTCGAATTTTATTCAGTTTTAATAATAAATATTATGAAATAGTTATTTGTATCACTAGGCCAGAAAATGAATATTTACGAGACCGAGTTTATTTTGCAAATACGAGATCTGGCAAAACAGTTTCTGGGCGTGTGATACACAAAATTTTTGTACCGACTTCTCCATAAATTCTTCGTATATTTCTCTACACTTTATTCTGTTTCATAACCAAAAAAATTAACATATATTTTTATCAGTTTTGCATTGCAAGTTCAATTATAATTACTTACATTTGAGCTTAAAATGCGTAATACAAACATTAGTTATATGTACAGGGTATTAATTAAAAAGCGGGCCATAGGCGTTTAACATGGGAAATCAGTTTTTCCTTGCGCAAAAGTTCCCAATTAATTTAAAAAAAAAATTTTTTTCAAATAAATGTTGTAGAGAATTAAATTCTACACCAGTATCATAAACAGATTTTATTTTGCATGTTTAGTAACCTGTAAAATCCAATTTGAAATTTTATAAATATTACTCATTTGTAGTGATAGCCATGAATATTTAAACAAAATTACAAAGAAATGCATGTCGTTTGAATTGTCAGAATTTCAATTTTGCAGGTTACAAAATAAAAATAAATAAAATCTAAGCCATAATTTAGATGTATGTAGATTATAAAAACAAAATATTTTTAAGGACTTAGGATAGAATATAATTATCAGTAATTTTTATTTGAAAATCGAATTTCTGACAGTTCAAACGATATGCATTTCTTTGTAATTTTGTTTAAATTCCATAGCTATCACTACAAATGAGCAATATTTATAGAATTTCAATTTGGATTTTACAGGTTACTTAACATGCAAAATAAAATCTGTTTTAGTGATGCTCGCTTATAATTTTTGTCTAAAATTAATTGGGAACTTTTGCGCAAGGAAAAACTGATTTCCCATGTTAAACGACTATGGCCCGCTTTTTAATTAACACCCTGTATATATATTTTATATACTTTCGCATATTTTTAATGACAGATGACCGAAACTCAATTGTATCACGTGAAGTTAGTTGCAGTTACAAAACAAACTAGTCCTATAGTTGGAACTTATAATTAATCTATACAAGATGTCAGTAATGACAGCATATTATTATTTTTATGACAAAATTTAGTTATTTAAGTTACAGCAATTAAAGATTTAACCCTAAAATTTGTAAACATTTTGCTAATTCTTGTGTTGAAAATAATCTTAAATTGACATATCACCAGAACAGTCATGCCAACTCCTTTTGTCGGCCTAGGTCAGCAACAGCGCATTTCTGGACGATTTTGAGTTCTGTAATACTAGTCAAAATGGACGGAGGTACGAAAAAATATATTTTTCGAAAACCGTCTCCAAAAGTTGATATTTACATGACAACTATTAACACGCGAAATAACAGTTTTTTGTCCACAGAACGTAAAAGTCTTTTACATCCAGTAAGTTTTTTATAGAAGAAAGGGTAACAACTACTAAAATCTGTTCCTTTATTTTTATTTGCTTAGAAAAAATAATTCTATTTATATTTAGTGCCCCAATTGAGCAATTATTCATAATAATCCCGCTTATACAGGGTGTCTACTTTATTTTCCGAACATAGGAAATTCAATGTTCAAATTTTGATTTGGCGATATCTCTTTACCTATTAATTTTTGAAAAAAAGTGTAATGAAAAAAAAAATGTTCAGAATGAAAACGTGCATCGATGAATACGAAGTTTGTCGTTCAATTGTTTCTTATGTACGAGATATAAGCAGAAGAATATTCTCGATTTAAGGCAATCAGAGTGCCACGAAAAATAAAACAATAATTTATATTTGATGTTTTTTGCATATCTGACAGATTTGACATCTCATTTGATTTTATTATTATTAATATTATTAGAATTTGTGATTAATTTTTTATTTCTAGATTGTCTTCCTATTGTTCTAATAATAATATAATAATAAAATCAAAATAAATGACAAATCTGTCAGATATGTCAGAAACAACAAACACAAATTATTGTCTTATTTTTTATGGCACTCTGATAATTGCCTTAATTCGGTTATATTTTTTTTGCTTCTAATTCGTACATAAGAAACAATTAAACAACAAACTTGGCAATTTTTCATTCGGAACATTTTTCATCATTGCACTTTTTTTTAAATTAATGGGTAAAGAGATATCGTCAAATCAAAATTTTAACATTGAATTTCCTATGTTCGGGAAATAAAGTAGACACCCGGTATACATGTCATTAGAAATATTTCTGACACGGTGACATTAGATATCACGATCTTCCTTGGGTGTCACATTAAGTAAACCTAACCGTCAAAATGTTCTCTTTACATTTTCATTAATTTTTGGATATTGTTTTCGAAAAAATGTTGTTTGATACTGCATTTGAATCGGAACCGTAAAATACTCGGCAGGAAGTGCCTCGTATTCTAATATGGCTCCTGATCAGTAATGGACCATATTACTGACTCTTATCCTAAATAACTATTTTAATAATTATGATTCTTAATTATTTTCTATCAGAAATTTTACAAATTTTTTCTAAATTATTGTTAATGCCTATGTTAATGTTGACATGTTTATGGATTATAAATAATTTCTTACTACTGTGAAGGACCCCATTATTTTGTATATAAAAAACTGTTAACTGCACTAGTTCGCATAAAAAATGAAAAGTAGTTTTGCGTTTTGATACCCAGTGCAGTGACTATAAACGAGTATATTTTATACATCGTTCTGTAGCTCCTTTGTTACGGCAGTGCTCTGTGCTGTAGGTTGACAAATTGTTCCACAGATATTGTCATTGAGACAGGTAAAATTCCTTTCCGTGGGGGTATTCGAGTTAAGAGAAGTCATACATTTATTTCTCTGGAATCTGCATTACTCGTATAATCAAATCCAATAGAGAAATATGAAATCGCTACAATAACCGCAATAAAATAAAATCTCTTCTTCGGAAGAATTTTTCAATTCAACCTGCGCAAGAATGTGGCAAATATTTAACAAAGGAATTTTGATATGAACATAAAAGTCTGGGAATAATAAAACTTTTGCTCGGCACTTTTGTAATTTTCTTTTGCATTTGAATTATGAAATTCTTTGTATGAAGATGAGCGGAAACCGCACACATCTGCAGGAAGATAAAGATGGAGCGTCAAACATCGAGGTTTACTAATGTTTGAATATCGTTAACGAATTATTACACACTAAAATGGTTTTATACCAGGGTTGTCTGAATAGTTTTGAGCCCCAACGTATAGGTATCGCTACAAACGATTTCTGAAATTCGAATAAGTAAATTTTATATATTAAATATAATTTTCTGTTCAAATTTTTGTTGCAATTTAAACAGCTGCAAAAGTTTGTTAAATCAAAATGCCTGTGACGACAACAAAGTTTTAGCCAATGACTGAACTGAAAAGATAATGAGAAGATGGTATCGTAGAGCTTAAATAATATGCACTCACTACTACATAACTAAATAAATGTAGTAGACAATTATCTCATTATTATTAAGAAGATAAAAAATACAGGGAATGGCACTGCGGAATAATAATTCGTGTATAGGTTGTTTAATTCACTCGTGGCCAACCAATTTTAGACGTATGAAATAGAAAATCGTTTTAAATTGGTGAAAAACAAATATTTTGCTATGTTTTACATGTATGAAATAAAATCAAAAAATTTGATGTGGCCAACACAACACCTCCCGCTATTTAATTTTCATTAATTTAAATATACATACTTATATATTTAGTTATACTAGAAACTGTATGAAAATCCATTCCATATACCTATGGTTCTATTTACTATTTTCTTTTTAAAACGTTACTATTATTAATTTGAAATGATTAGTTCTTTGACAGTGGCATTTATCTGTCAGTTACATACATTTGAGGTATGAATTGTCTAATCAAATAGTTGTGCTTGTTTAAAGCGCAGGCTCTGTGATAGATAATTTTATAAATTTATCCATAAAATGTATAGAAAAAGTATTAATGCGAACCAATAGAAAATTTAATAATATTTAATTTTTATAATAACATAAATCTCGAAAAAATAACATTTAAAAGTATTTTTCGGAGAAAAACTATTTTGAGCTTCAAGTAAAGTGTCATTTCCGGTTATCAGATTTACACCAAAATCTAATGGCTTCTTTCTGTATTAAAATAAGGTATAAATACAAGATTTCAAAATTTTCTGAATGATAGTATTTGAGTTAGACTGTAAACAGGAACCACACACACACAGACATCATCGTGAAAATGTTAAAATTGGATAAAACGCGGTCATTTACCAAAATCTCGATATGCGATTTTTGGCACGATCCCTATACCTCCCTTACCAAGGGTAGCGGGAGGTAAAAATGCAGGCTATATAGAAAAATGTCTGCAGCGATTTACAGATTACCCTTGTTATCCTACTGACGATGAGAACTTAATTTTCGAAATACGTATTTAGTTTTTATTAAAATTAATTTTTAGGTTAAGGAGTAATTTTATTAGTTTTAGTTATACAACTATTTGTTTAAAACTGGGATTGAAACTTTGTATCCAAATACAAGTATATCAACATAAGACACAAAAATGCTAAAATACTCGCTAATGTATTTCGAACTAAATTGAAAATTCCAAATTAATTCCTGAAAAGAGTTACGATATACGTCGCTTTATGAAGAGATTCTATAACCTGTATAGCAAAAAGAAACTGCTTTAATTACGTCTTCAACAATCATACTCGAAACTTCTATTAAATATTCTTTCTGTTAGCATCTCAAGGAAAAAGAAAATTCATATAGTAATGCTCAGGAATAACGGCTTGCTCTATTCTGTTTTTAAAAATTGTTGGTGTCGTGACAAACTGGCGGTACGTATGATGTAAACAGCGCCGTGGATCATGAATAAAATAGGCTCATGACGAATGCCACTACGCAAAACTACGCGCCCAGAGAAATGATTTTAATCTGTACGAATGCGCAAATAAAGCGTCACAGCATAATTTTACATCTAAATATTTCAGACTTCAATTTAGAAAAAAGCTTTTAGACCTAATTTATAATTCTTTTTCGAATGCGGTGCATAAAAAGATGACAACACAAGGAATATACTTTGTTCAAGAAAGCCAATTATTTTATGATTTTTAAATATATTGACACTTTCTTTTTATTCTCTACTTATCTTCTTTTACAAATTTTGTATATCATCAAGGCGTATTATTCATTCCTCGGTGTTCCAATCTGCTTCTATTTTCTTATTGTTTTACGTTTTACAAGATATACGATGAACACAGTCACAATATTAGGGATATTACAACAATTTTTTATTCCTGCTGAGTTTAAATTTTACTAAATATTATTCTTTAAATAGCCTGAAGTATGAAAATATCAAGAAATATCCCCATTAGATATTTTACAATTAATTATTGAAATTTTTCCAATATTTTGAAAAAGTCACGTGATTTGAAACAGAATGTGACGTCAAAGTTCATACGGCTTAACATGTGACAAACTATCACCTATACGTTTATTTTTATAAAACGAAAGAAATGGCAATTATGAGAGAGATACCTGCTCGGATAAATGTATGCAAAATTGTTAATTCGATTACGATACAGATGACTTTTATCGGACATCTTTATTAGGTCGCAATTTGACTTTTATTGTCCGAGGGCCTATAAAGTTGCTAGGCAACAGCTGTTCAAACATCAAAATCGTGAATGTCAGACAACACAACAAATTCGATAAATCACATTTTTTTAATTTCTCTACTCGCAACACTTTTGTATTCTTCCTCTTATACGTCTTTTGGCTTCTGTGAAGGTGTTGGATAAAAAATTAAATTGTACATTAAATTGGCGACCTGATTGTAATTTTGCAAACATCTGTGGTAAAGCCACTTCGCAATACCGTTCAGTCTTCAAGTGGAATAACAGCAACAGGACCACTTCGGCGAAAAAAACAGCAATCATTTTCTTATTGACGCTTCTGCCACGAATTACTTTTGTGGGCAAGTCTTCATCTTCGAATACCCAAACACTAGACTGCTTTAGTTTCAGGATCGTAACTGTGTACCCAAGATTCGTCACTTGTTACAATGTATGCCACTTGCTTAGAAGCTCCTCCGTCAAATTTTTGCAACATAAATTTACACCAGTATACTCGATTCTGTTTTTGACTTTCCGAGAGCAAATGCGGTATCTAACGACTTACTAGCTTTCTTGCCCCAAGATGTTTATACAAAATGGTATTCACCGCCGAGGATCCAATCTTCTCTTCTTCCTGAATCTCTCTATAAGTAATATTTCGATTGGACTGAATCAAGCTTGCCACACGATTAACATTTTTTGAACAGGCAGCATCCGCAGGTCTTGCTTCGTCGATAATGAAGGGGCAGCATCGCCAAAAACTGCTATCAAATTTTCATGGCTTTGCTGGTATCCTAACTGTCTTTTATAGTCATAGGAAATCATAGCTCTAAAGGCAGTTCGCGGAATGCTCATTTTAATTGAATTAAAAATGCAAAACTGCTTAACTTACAAAATTAACTACGTTTCACAAGGAAATCAGAACGTTTGACAATTGTGGGTAACGAATGTCAACTAAGGCGACATTCCATTTTTGCAGTTACTTCTAGCCAATGGGCTACTTGCTTTTTTTATTTAATATTTTTGAAGAGACTATACTTGCTACCCATATTTTTTCATTTGGCAAAATTTTCATTAATTGGCCAGAAAAGAATTAATGAAATTTTAATATTTAAATTACAGCCATGTATGACGTAGAATTACGCCGAACCAATGAATGGCCGTAAAGCAATAACATCGGTACGTCCAATAGCAACGGCATGTGCGGGTAATTTAAACATGACAGATCATCTGTTTGACGTTTGAATAATAGTTTGGAGGTTAATATTTTCGTTTGTCATTTTAATCTTGTACAAGTATAAGCTAAGTTAAAGTCCTTCAAAATCCGGCTTAACAAATCGAAATACGTAATAAAAGTAACAGAAATCACGCAAATTGTAAATAATAAAGAAGAGAGGCAGTGACAGAAAAATGAACTAATGTCAACATCAAATTAAAACTCGCACTCGCTCGCCATCTACAGGTTACATTCTTAAATATGCATCCCTTTCTCCAGTTCAATGTAATGACGTCAAACAAAATCTTCTTTCTTAGTATATTAAGCCTGAGTGTCTGGTCGTGAATCTGGGGAACCAGGTTCGATCCTGACCGACGCCAAATATTTCGAATTTTAAATGGCACAAAATAGACCCCTGTGGTGCACCCTCCACGCCAGCAGTGAGTGCCCGTGAGGTGACGCCTGGTAAACGCCCGCACGGTACCAATATGTCATCATCATTACCGATAGCTGCGTACAAATCAGATTGGCACACCCAGCAATGGATAATACGCCGTGATGATATATTTATTTATTTTTATTTATTTAAATATTTTTTTTTAAATAAAACTTATATTTTTACATACGTTTTCAACTTTACTTTAGGTATTTAGTTATAGATATCAGATTTTGAGTACCACGCAAGTAGCCTATTGTGGGTAACGAATGTCAACTAATGCGACATTCACTTTTAGCAATTCCATGGCCTGCTACTAACTATTAACAGAGCATCCCTCATATAATAGGGCATATTTTGTCTCAGTTAATGAAACTATTATGTCTTTAAATAAAAAGTTGGCAATCACTAGTGAGTCATCTAGTATAAGGTACATAGTACAATGCCCTGTTTTCCTGTTTATGTAAGGAGTGTTTTCTAAATTTTATTTTCTCCTCGAGTGATATGGGTGAAATGTTTCCGGAGGTGTTTGAATCATGACTTAGGCGGCACTTCCGCCATAATTTGCATACATCCGTAAATGAAAATATGTATTCATAAAATGAAAATGAGTGATGAATCGCTGGGGTTCGGTTCGGCACAGCCTTAGGTAGGATTGTAGCATTGTAGGTACAAAGCATTCAGGACCGTACACCGCGAGATTACAAGTTGTCGGTTTTGCATGCGACGTTGTTTTGCTTCTACTCCTGTTCGCTCTTAGACGAACATACTCTCGTACATTCGTTCTCTGGGGAAATAAATTTAACAATTTCTAACATCTACTACAATTTCTTGCCATATATGTACTGGGGGAACTTAAATTATAGGTTTATTTTGTCGCACGTGAGATGGAAAAACTACAACAAATTCAATTTCATCCTGAATAAAAATAAACCGGAGTAGGACGAAGTCATCATTCCCTGCACCTGTAGCAAAGCTTTATCTCTCGCTTAACATCGGGACGAGAATATCCACAGATTCACATAATCGTACACAAAACCAAAAGCGAAACAATAAAATAAAATCGAAACTAGTTTCAGAGACGTCTAGAATTATAATTCATTATAATAGTTGTGTACATTACGATCTGTAGGGTAATTCCGGAAGAGATAGCTCACCGAGTGAAATGACTTTTGTGCTAAAATCCAAATATATCTGGGAAACTATTGAACATATCGTTCTACTATTATTTGAATTTTGGAACAAGAGTCATCTCAACCTGTAATCGTGTTTCCCGGACTTACACTACCTATAGTTTCCATGTTTGCATTTTAAGTAAATTTGCTAAAAATCTTTATTCCTCTAATTGAAACCCCTATTATCTCCCGCTACCCTTGGTAAGGGAGGTATAGGGATTGTGCAAAACATCGCATATCGCGATTTTGGTAAATGAGTACGTTTTAAGGTCCCTATAATCTAGAATCCAATTTTAATATTTTCACGATGATGTCTGCGTGTATATATTTGTGGATCCTCGACTCTAACTCAAATACTATCACTCAAAAAAATTTAAACCTTGTATTTCGATCTTTTTCTAATATGCAAAGAGCCCATTAGATTTCGGATAACCGGAAATGGCACTTTACTTGAAGCTCAAAATAGTTTTTCTTCGAAAAATACTTTTAAATGTTATTTTTTCGAGATTAAGGTTATTATAAAAATTAAAGATTATTAAATTTTCTACAGATTTGCATAAATTTATAAAATTATCTATAATTTAAATCCCGAAGCCTACGCTTTAAACAACCAAAAATCCTTAGGCGATTTCGGGCGACAACCGTTCACTTGCGGTATGTTGCGTTCAAGTACGTTCACACATTCGGGCGCTAGGAACAACATACCCGGTATGCTTGGATCAGTGCTCACAGCTGAACGGGTTTGCGAGTCGGGTCAGCTCTCTGTTCACTATTTCTATCTTTTTATCATGTCTTTTTTTGAAACGTCAAAAATCAAAACAGTCGGAGTCGTTGTCTTATGTCAAACAGGGTGACATTATTTTCGTTGACTCTTTTTTGGACAAATATGAAAAAAACTATCTTTCTCCGTTAATACATTTTAATTGTCAGACATTATTTTTGACAGTTTTAAATGTCGCAGCATATACATAGCCACCAAGCATGGTGTCAACAAGTGAACCAACGATTTTTGGCGCCACCATTAACCATATCATACCGTAACTAACCGTAAGTAATCCGAAGAAGTGAACGGGTATGTCGCCCGAAATCGCCTCTTAGTTAATGCAGTTAATGTATATAACTGACAGATAAAATTCACTGTCAAAGAACTAATCATTTCAAATTAAATAGTAACGTTTTAAAAAAAATAAATAAATAGAACAATATGAAAGGAAATAAATACAGTTTCCAGCATAAATAAATATGTAGATATTTAGATTAATAAAAATTAACGATTCACAAAAAAGTTTAAGCTAATCCTTATTTTTGGATTAGTATTTAAAATTTAATTTTCATTTCATTATCAAAAAATCTGATGTGGCCAGCACATTACCTTCCGTCAGTTCTATGTATTTTGTATAAATGTCATACAGAAAGTTCCTTGCAAAAGATTCTATTTCTTGTACATTATGTATTTTATACAAATTCCATACAGAAAGTTTCTGGCAAAATATCCTATATTTCCAGTAAAATTATAACACATACATACTGTCAACTGCACTTGACACTGACACCTTTCAATCAGAATTTTCTTAATATAGCAGCTGTTTCTAGTATAGCTGACTAATTTAAGAAATTTAATTTCTATATAATTTTATAATTTTATATCCATTTAATAAGAAGTATAAAATACATTCAAATCGTATAGAGAATCAAATATTCTTTAATATTTATAACATTAAATGTGAAAAAATGATATTTAACATTGTTTTTTCAAGAAAAACTATTAAAATCTTCAAATGAGGGTACTTCCGGTTGACCAATTATAACCAAAATCTAATCAGCTCTTCACATGGATATATGGAAAGAATTATAATTTTTGGAATTGTAGTATTAGAGTTGTCGCATTAGAAAATTTGGTCACACACACATACACACACGCACACACATACACACACACACACACGCACGCACGCACGCACGCACGTACACACATACAGACATCATCGTAAAAATAGTTAAATCGTATTGTAGGGATCCGTTCTTATTCATCATAAACTCACCACCGAATTTTTTGACCAAAGACAATACTTTCCTTACCTAAAGGTGACGGAAGGTAAAAAGGTAGCTATACTTATACATCAACTTGGATTAGATTAGACTATAGTATATTTAAAAAATGAACTGCCAAAATTAGAGTAAAATTCCCTAATCCGTAAATGAGGATTTCCTTAATCTTTTTTGTGACTCGAGATGTAAATGGCGGGAGGTATTGTGTTGGCCACACCAGATTTTTTTCAGTCCTGTATGAATTATAATTCCAAATGCTATTTTGAAGTTATTATCTGTAATTTCTTTTATAAATTTAAAATTCAACATTAATTTGGCATAATAGCTAAACGCCAAGAAATTCTGAACATGTTTATTTTGTAACGAAATGAAAAAAGTTCTCTTAGAATGAATTTTTGGATGATAGTATTTTCTACTCTCGTTGAAAGTGCAGTAATATAAACGGACGTTTCAGGGTAGTGTAGGAAAAATAATGTAAATTAATTAGTTTTTTAGTGCACGTAATTTCAAGCAGCCTGAAACTAGGCTAGGCTAGAGCAGAGACACA
The DNA here is from genome assembly GCA_963082715.1 of Harpalus rubripes. NCBI lineage: Eukaryota > Metazoa > Arthropoda > Insecta > Coleoptera > Carabidae > Harpalus > Harpalus rubripes. Next base: position 81,865,065 of record OY720450.1, read on the forward strand.
GTTGTTATTTCGCACGATTTTTAATTAAAATTATATGACACATGTCAGTTCGTTACTAGCAATTTTGACTGCCAAAAATATTCCTCTCTGAATTTTTATTGAATTTCGGAGTAATATAAAAAATAATAAATGTAATTATCGCGTAACAGAATATACACTAAATAAAATCACCAACTAAAATATTGAAATGTAAATAAAATTCGTTACAAATTACTAATAATAAAAATCTGATATGGCCAACCTCCCGCCATTTAATTTTTATTAATTTAAATACATAACTATTTAAAAACCGCGAACCGTGTTCAAAAAAAATTAAGTTCCGAATAGGCGTGGTTTACGTAATTTCTTTAAATATATTTTAACATTGTCTAACACAAAATTCATGTTTGGAAAACTAAGGCCGAGTTTTGTGCATTCGGAACCACAGAATCCGTTCGTTGGTCTATTATTGTATTATATGGTAGTTTTCTTGAATAAAGCGGGGTTTGTGTTATGTTCTTAATGAATAAATACTTTAAGCGAGATATTTCCATAATAAAAGGCAATATGCCGTCTTCTTGTAGTGCTTTTGGGTGCCTAAATAAATTTTTCGTACCTCCGTCCATTTTGACTAGTATTACAGAACTTAAAATCGTCCAGAAATGCGCTGTTGCTGACCTAGGCCGGCAAAAGGAGTTGGCATTACTGTTCTGGTGATATGTCAATTTAAGATTATTTTCAACACAAGAATTAACAAAATGTTTATAAATTTTAAGGATAAATCTTTAATTATTGTAACTTAAATAACTAAATTTTATCATAAAAATAATAATATGCTGTCATTGCTGTCATCTCGTATAGATTAATTATAAATTCTAACTTTGGGACTAATTTGTTTCGTTTGTTTTGTAACTACAACTAACTTCACGTGACACAATTGAGTTTCCGCTATCTGTCATTGAAAATATGCGAAATTACATAAAATATATACGTAACTAATGTTTGTATAATATATTTTCAATAAATATAAAATAATCACGCATACATTAACTCAAATGTAAGTAATTATATTTAAACTTGCAATGCAAAACCGATAAAAATATATGTTCATTTTTTTAGGTTATGTAAAATAGAATTAAAGTGTTGAGATATATACGAAGAATTTATGGAGATGTCGGCACAAAAAATCTTGTGTATCACACGGCCAGAAACTGTTTTGCGAGATCTCGTATTTGCAGGCCTCGCTTTCAGCTCGGCCTGTCAAAATAAACTCGTTCTCGCAAATATTCAGTTTCTGGACTAGTGATACAAATAACTATTTCAACTAAGTATTATTGTTCATATATGTATACATATTTATTCATACTATTGTTTTAAATATTTTGCAGATTTCCTTTAAATAATAGTGGTATATTACATATTACAATTGTACATAAATGCAATAAAAACAAAAGATTTCACACCTACAAAAATTTTCAATAATTATTTTCTTGAAACTGATTATTTGAAATGGCCTGGAACATATATAAGATTAAAACCAGTCTCAGCACCTTCTATATTTCCAAATTTTCCACCACATATGCAAAAGGCATCTATTTAATAAGCAAATATTATTTTTAAATTCATAGTCCTATTTTATTATGAATTTGCTATATATGTAATAAATGTATATTATATGATTAAAATAATAACTATAATTGTTAAAATATACGCAATAAACATAAAAAGATCTGTTAATTCATCCCATTTATAATTTGTTTCTATATATAATTTTAAATTTGGCGCGTATTTTGCCTTTTCTGCAAATGGCTGCCTTCCAGTTGCTTGTCTCACAGGTGAATATGTGCACAACATACAAGTTAGCAATCCAGTGTATATATTAATATCCTTGAGAAATACAGGGTTTAAAAATTATCTGAATGATAGTATTTGAGTTAGAGCGTAAATAGGATACACACAGACATCATCGTTATAATTTGAAAGTTGGATTCTAGAGATCTTAAAACGTGAGCATTTACCGATATTATCCAGGGCAAGCGGGAGGTAAAAAACGGTACCTATCTACTGTGTTAAATTATATCGTCATTGAAATCAAATTTAAACATCTAGCACTTTATTAACTTATTATTATTCATGGTTCTAGAGAAAATTTCTTACAATAATTTAACTTTATGAAAAAAGAAAGGATAAATTGAAAATTAGTTTGTTATTCACGTTGAGTTTCTGGTGAAGTAAAAAGTGAAAAATATTCGTCATAAAGGGTAGAGTGGGTAGTACATGACGATCATTTTTACCCGCGAAGCGACATTCCACTGTAGAGATGCGGACCTCAACTCTGGTTCTGCCTCCAGCTCCTGATTTAGTATGCATTAAAAGTGTCCCTTTGGCTTTTTTTATAAACTAGATACAAACTTCTGTTCCAGATACAAGCATCGCACCACATCGACGTGTTTCAATCAATGATCGGTGTACGTCACTGAATTACTTCTTGTATCTTTGAATCGAAGCTCGACTCATAATAGTTCAATAGGTTACATTTTCAAAACGCAAATAATAAAACTTATGCTACAATTTATATTCGAATAATATATAGATTTTAAAATCACAAAAACTTAATATGTTATGCAAATCCATTTAATATTGGGTACATCGTCTAGCTTTAATGGGCTAATTGCGTACCATTTTTACCTCCCGCTATCCTTGGTAAAGGAGGTATAGGGATCATGCTAAAAATCGAATATCGAGATTTTGGTAAAAGAGCACGTTTCAAGGTCCCTAGAATCCAATTTTAACATTTTCACGATGATGTAAAATAGGTAGTAACTTTAATTAGATTAGACTATATTTTAAGGAATAAACTGCCAAAATTAGAATAAAATTCGCTAATTCAAAAATAAGGATTAGCTTAAGTATCATTCACAACAAAAAAATTAACGTAGCGGTAGAATTAGTAGCAGTGGTAGTGGCCTGGGTAAAAGATTGAATGCGTTATAGCAAATGTATTCGTTCACATCCAAAAATTAAGAAAATTAGTAGTAGCGCAGTGGCAATGGCAGTGGTAGGTGTTTGCAATCTCCAAACTTCTACGTTGCCACTACGCTACCGCTTAATTTTTTTGACAGTTTTGACGTTTATTGACATCTGATTTCCTATTTCATCACATAAAATGGGCAATAGAAAAAGAATCATTTTGTGGTGTGCCTCGGACGTTGCGCTATATAAACAAACATACTTATTAATAAACTTTGCACAATTAAAAGTGAACACGTAACTTAACATTTTCACCTATTTCAAATACAATTTGTGCCCACGCATTTTCTTTTTTTTTATAATTTTAAACTCCCTTAATCTCTTCGCTTATCTCACACAATGGAGTGCTTCTGGATACGTGTAATTAATTAAGTCATCATCTCTGTCAGTTGCTTTTTGTGCAAAAATAAAATGACAGCTATAACTGTCAACCTTGCATCCTAGTAATTTATAATAAAAAATTCCTAGAAACTATAATTTCAATAATTTTACATTGTGAACGGAAATAATTTTTACTATAAATTTCTTACGCTACCGATGCCACTAATTCTTACACTACCGCTAATTTTTTTTATTCTGAATGGGCCTTATAAATCTTTTATAATTCGGGCGGTAATGGCGGGAGGTATTGTGTTTGAAGTAATCTATTATTATTTTAGTAAAAATTTATTATATTATTATTAATTTATATTTACTATTTTATTATAATCATTTACAAAAATGACATCATAATTATTTATATATTGATTGACGTGTTTTTTATTGTTTTTCAAAACTTCCTATTTTTATATATTTCAATTATAAAAATCAAATAACAGTGTTGGCCACGCCAGATTTTTACCTCTCGCTAAGAGAGGTATTGAATTCATGCTAGAAATCGCATATGCAGATTTTAGTGAATAAACATGTTTTGTTTTAAGGTTCCTAGAATCAGTACAATCCGATTATAACATTTTTATGATGATGTCCGTGTGTATGTGTGGATGTTGGGTCCACGATTTCTCAAATACTATAAGAATTAAGACATTTTTAACTACGGATTCCTCAATCTAACAATAATGGGAAGAGTTGATTAAGTTTTGGTAACAATTGAACAACCGGAAGTAGTAGTTACAAGAAAAAAATCATCTAAATATTATTTATCGAAAATTTATGTAAATACTTATATTAAAGCACGTTAAATTCTTTACGCGATAAATATAAATTCATTATTATATCTTCAATAGATTTAGAGATAAAGAAATGCTTATAAAATAATTTGATGTAAAAAATCTCAGATCAAACTACTTCAAGGCAAGAAATTCAAATGTTTGTAATTGACACATAAATGTCACTGTCAAAAATATTTGTATGCCACTGTCAAAAATATTTGTACATCATTATGAAGATTATGAAAATAAAAAAAATAAGTCAACAACGCAAAAGAATATATGTAAAAAAGAATATAAAAGGAATTTGCGAAAAAATGACGAATATAAAGAAAAAGAAAGTAGAAAAAGAAAATTTCAGGATATTGAATATAAAGAAAATGTATGTATTGTACATAATTTATATTAGAATATCCCATGGATTTTGATTTTGCAAATATATGTGAGAATTATTTTGTAGTGAGACATGAATATATGTATTTGTATTTAAAAATATTTTTTGTTTTATGCGTACAACCAGGTATAATAGGTACGTTCTATTGGTGTCAGAAATCTTCCTACTTCTTCTAGTAGAACGTCAATGGTCGTTCTTTTGCGTCAAAAAAATCGAAATATTCCTACGAATCATTCCAACTTCAGAGTTGGAAGGGTTGGTAGGAAGATATATAGAGTGGAGATAAATTCAAAATTTTACTAGCCGACTGGCCCGCGTACATTTCTGTCACATTTGTGAATGTTTCGAGTAGTAGTTCAACAAAAATATCTCCTTTACGTTTTTATTATTTAATATATTTTTATATAATTATAATATCTGTAATATTTGCATAACAACATTTTGAAGATCCAAAATAAACCTACAAAGTTATCTTTAGTTGTTAACTAACAATAACATAACCATTGCCACTGTTCTATTGTATTTATTTTTTTACTTGACAGCACTTGACAGTTATTTGCTACTGAGCGTTCTACTGCTTTAAGAATATTCTTATTCTAGTAGGAATATTTCTGACACTGATAGAACGTACCTAAAGAAATGCATATAAAATAATTTGATGTAAAAAATCTCAGATCAAACTACTTCAAGGCAAGAAATTCAAATGTTTGTAATTGACACATAAATGTCACTGTCAAAAATATTTGTATGCCACTGTCAAAAATATTTGTACATCATTATGAAGATTATGAAAATAAAAAAATAAGTCAACAACGCAAAAGAATATATGTAAAAAATAATATAAAAGGAATTTGCGAAAAAATGACGAATAAAGAAAAATAAAGGAAAGTAGAAAAAGAAAATTTCAGGATATTGAATATAAAGAAAATGTATGTATTGTACATAATTTATATTAAAATATCCCATAGATTTTGCAAATATATGTGAGAATTATTTTGTAGTGAGACATGAATATATGTATTTGTATGTAAAAATATTTTTCGTTTTATGCGTACAACCGTATAATAGCTGTGTTTCTTCGGGCTGTGATTCGTGATCTAAATGATAAAAGTGATAATGATTAAGAAGAATAATGTTTTTACGTTTCCTATTCGTTATCCACACTTTCTCATTTTGTGATCACTAGACAACATTCCCCCTTCCCTTCAGAATCAACCTTTTTGAGTGATTCACACGGATTCAGATCAGAACAAATTGAAAATATACTATTTCGAGCGTAGAAATTTACGAATGTGGGGTTTGTGGCATCAAGGGAAATAAGATTTTTCTACAAAAGCGTATAATGAACCACATAAAGATTTGTTTGAAATAAACATACTTCATATTCCTTAACAAGAACATTATTTTTTACTTCAATATAACCCATTTTTAATTCTGAATATAACACTAGACAGTTGATTATTTATAAAATAAAGCAGGATAGTTTGCATTAGTCTGCATATGACTTTGACATTTGACACTAGATTGTGTTGTTTTCTTGCTATAATTTTTAAATCCTGTTTCAAAAGGATCACGATTAAATGAATCAGGATTCACAAAATCACAATCACAACCCGAAGGAACACGGCTAATATCTGGCGAGAGGTTATATGCTGGCCACATCAGATTTTTTGTGTAGGTTTTCAATTTTTCCCATTTTTAAAAAATTCAAAAGTCAGTGCATAAATACATTGATTCAAATAGTTTCATTTAAGTTATAAATTAGCGGGTTAACGTAAATCCATCTTGTTAATGGAGATGTAAGTAAAACAAAAATAAAATAAAAATAAAAGAGCGATGATATATGCTGCTGTGAAATTTGGCGGAGTCTGTTGATAGTGTCGTTGTTGGTAACAAATTTATTGTTCGGGTCAGCGACAGTCGACAGTTGGCTCATTGCGAAATCTCCTCAAAGGAAATTAAACTGTGAAAACTCCGACATAAATGTATTCCGGTAATCTTTTCCAAGCTAATCCTATACATATTTAGCATGTACAGTGACGAGCTGCTGATTTCTATGCATGACGCAGAGACGAAGGGCTGGAGTTGCACTTGATTAACCGTTTGAAGATTTGCCCAAAGAAGTAGGCTACGCGACGTAATGCATCTCAAATCCGGCGATACACTTTGCATGCACTCTCTCGCACGCAATCGATACGGCCCCTGCTAATTCATACCCAAAGGATTGCTCTATTATTTTATACACATATTATTTAACCATTTTCTATAATAATGACCTAGGAAATCCGATACTGATTTGGATATGAAATGAACATCATCATTTTAAATGAATCATGAATTTTATCTCCAATGGTACGCAGTCCTTAAGGGCCAAGGCCTTTACATTTTTTCATTTTCTGACTTATTTGCAAGAATAATTGATTATTACTTCATCAGAAAAGCAGCATATTTTGTAATCTCGGGCATACAGCATTTGTTTTTACAAAAACGACATTTCGGTATACATACAGGGTGTCCCATAACTTCAGGTACATATTACAAGGACATATAGTTCTTAATGTCCTGATTACGGAACAAAAAGAATTTTTTCAAAATTCAAAAATTAGTTTTTGAGGTTTTTGAAGGAAACAGTTTTGGGACACTGGTTGAATAGGTTGTGTGTTTTTTTCATTACATACTCATCTCCCAAACTTAATTGGTGTAACAAAGCTTTACGTAATTGCATAAATTAATTTCATTGTTAAATTATTTTATGTAATAGTTATAACTAATTTCACTATTCCAAATATTATAGTATCCAGGGGTACAAAAAATGTACTTCTTAAGTGAACTACCCTTAATTATAGGAATTTTGAAAAAATTCTTTTTGTTCCGTAATCAGGACATTAAGAACTATATGCCTTTTTAATATGTACCTGAAGTTATGGGACATCCTGTATACAGGCAGTCTCACAACTCGCGCCCCAGAGCGAATGAGGAAACACGAGACTGCACTCAGATGTGTAATTTCGAAGAAAAAAAATCTAGCTTAAAAAATATTCGAGAAAAGACGTCTTAAAATTGACCAATCAGAGACCTACACCTTTAACGTGTGTTTGCCGTAATTTTACGTTACTAGGGTTTTATACAAATCAAATCTTCTTTAAAATGTGTGGGCGACTGTAGTTTTCGAAAAATATCAGTGTCAAATTAAATTTGACAAGGTGAATAAAAAAGCAAATTCTTACCATGTATTCAGCCGCTGATTACTTAGAAATGATTATGGACTCTAAATTGAGCCTGTTGGCACTGTACGATATAAATGATGATCTCGGATGACACCTTCGCTATCCTAAATTTGTTGACAGTGAAAAGTCAACTATAAAGTGTCAAAATTACAGTAAGTCAAACAAATTTTATAACTCACTAGTAGTATTTTTAAAACCTAGCAACCAGTTTTATTTTATAATAATATCATCACACCTCAAGATATCCTTCCGGGATTGGTGGATTAAAAAGTCTTGTAACTCCGTTATGCAATCTCAACAGTTCAAAATGAAAATAAGTCAAAACATTGATCTTGTCAAAGTGACATTGTTCTTGTCAAAATGACAAGCGCACATAAATCAGCTGATTCCCAGGACGCTCGAGTCACGTGTCTGCTTGCGCCCTATTGAACAAACCACGGATGTTATGCATCGTAACAAGCCTTAGATGTCTTAAAATCCTCGCTCTACGAGCTCGGATTTCAAACCGACATCTGCGCCTGTTATGATAGTCATAACAATCCTAGGTATGTTAATAGCTATTACCAGTGTAAATAAATTCTTACAGATTCTTAAACATAATAGTTATTTACATATAGAGGGTCGAAAGGAAAGGTTAACGCCTGTGGATAAAATTTGAAGCACGATGCGTAGCGGAGGCCTTTTATTCATCCATAGGTGTAAACTTTCTTTCGGCTAGACGGCTAGAGATGTGTACAACGTTTTACACAATACTGCAATCAAATGGAGTGTATAAAGGTGTTAATACTAAGTCGTCACACTCGAAAATAGTAATTACAACTCATTAAAACACAACTTTTCTTAGTTTCAATTATTGCGATTTGGTGCCCAGTTCATAGTTATTGTAGTTCTTTTGTTTTTCGAAAAATCTTCTCTTTTATTTTAAGAGCTATTGAACAGAAAATTCTTTCCAAATTACTTTTAGACCCAATTATTTTTTTATTTTTTCAAATGGCGATCGATCAAAAACTTCAAAACAAGATTTTTAATATACTAAAAATGAATAAGCAGAAGACGCACGTCATCAATAAATATTACTAAATAAGGACGTCACTTATTATTACGTTTACATGGGGTACTAAATTATTTTAGAAAATGCAATGTGTGTTACATAACTTACTGTATACAATACTGGTAGATGAATTATCGTGTAATACTAATTAAAACAAACCAATAATACTCAGGGCCTGGTTTAGGTAGTCTTAGCTCTAACCAAATCAAAGCGCACCAAACACTATAATAAAATGACAAAATTGTTCGCCCCCAAAATCTGTGCGCCCTAGGTTGCAGCCTAGTCAACTTATCCGGTAATTGGGCACTGGAGTAATTCTGTAGACACAACTCACAAATACTTAACTCAGAAGAAATGGTCTTAATTAGTACAAAAGGTACATAAACTAGAACGATATTGATATATTTTATTAACAGCAAATTGACAGTTTTATATATTTTTTACAAAAAAATAATACGGTGTGTTCAAAAAACTTCCTAACTCGGAGTAGGCTATGAACAAAGGAACGTATGTCAATTTAAACATATTTAATTAAATGTCAGTTTGACATGAGATATTGTCATAAATATTGTCTAAAGAAATCAAAGATTTTCTTCTTGAATCTTATTTTAGAAATGAAATCAAATTAGAAAACAGCGAATATCAATTCACGGTAGCCTTCTTTATTGTCTTTTCTCCTTAAAATAACATTTCGAAATCAATTTTGACATCTTAACTTTTGAATTGAATAATGATCAGACATACGTTTCTGTGTTCATAGCCTACTCCGAGTTAGGAATTTTATTGAACACACTGTACATAACTATTTTGATATTTACAATTATTTATATTAATTCAAGTCACTCGTGCCTGGATGAGATGAGTTGACAATCACTGACAATCAAGTGACAGGGACAGGATCGATATTTGATCGATTTTAAATGCAAATTAATCATGGACATTCTCAGTAGTGCTACCGTTATGATACGAAAATCAACTACAATTATTTCAAATAATTTTATATTCCCTAAAAGGAATAAGGATTGACTTAGAAATAATGGTAAATTTCATTAATATATACGTTTCTTAATACTAGTATTTTTTATTTTTTCTTTTTTTAAGTAAGTTAAAAATCTAACTGTTCCTGTAAAATAAATACTATTTTTGTTTGAAATGAAATCTGCTTTTGCAAAAATGAGAGTTAACATAATATGTAACATATGTTTTCGGAAATTTTTTGAGTGGACGCTACTGTGATTTAAGGAAAGTATATTGAATCTGCTTATTACTACAACAATTGAACAACAATTATTCTTTAGTATGATGCATTATAACATTATCATTTTATATGCTGTTTAAAGTTGTACATCCAAATAGGATTACATACGTGTTGTAATCCATATTTTATTTTCTTTCTAGCGTGATACAAAATGAATTAACTGAAACTTTCCATTCTGGCAAACAATAGATGAATTCGGCGCAGGCAGAAACAGTAATTATAGTAAAAGTTGCACGATTGAACTGCAGTAGCGAGTGCGTTCTGTTCGTTTCCATTTCCAGCTCTGAATCTCTTGAGTTTAATCCGATTACGATAGTTCCATAATGGCCGAGTGTTTCACAATCCATTCTACCAACTATTCAGAATTACTAATCTCTCAACCTTTTAAGTTTCGGCTAACCTGGAAACTTCCATGTAAAGTAATTAAACACAAGTTTTTGTGGTGCCTGATCGATAGAGAAAAACCGAAACGCGACCAACAATAGAACAGGCCATACTGTTTTGTCCAACGCGGGATAAGTAATTTAATAGCGTTTTTCATTTATATATTTAGTTTTACACTTAGCCAGCTAATGATGTCATGTCCGGCACCAGTTATTACAACAAATGTGTAATGCATTTTGAATAAAACATGTTGCAAAAGTTCTGGGATCTGATTTTGTAACTTTGAAATCTATCAGATTTTCCCTCTACTCTGTAGCCACCATTAGTTGCAGATTTGACATCGACTGCCCGAGATCAGCCAAATACAATCTACAGAGATATATTTCGTACGTCGCTTGCTAAATTCACTGTATTTTCTTGCTTGAGAAATATTCGTTTTCCGGGAATGGACTGTGTCATTTTTTGAGTCAGAGCTCAACGTTTCGCCCGCAGTCGTATGGGGCATCTTCAGGAGCAAGGGGGATAGTACTGTCTTAAACAAGGTTACCCGACGTGTCAACCACGCTAGAGGCCGAGTTTAAGCAACAAGAGGGGGAGACTCAGTTTACAAGGTTACCCGACGTGTAAACCATGCTAGAGGCCAAATAAACCTTGTTTGTTTATTAATTGAGATCTGATTGATTTCAAACTACAGTAGATTTCAAAGTTACAAAATCAGACTGTCAAGACTTATTTTTTATATCCATTGTACTTGACTTACACAGATACTTTTTACAATTCTAACTACAGGTGCCCATTTTATGTGGTACCGCCTGAAGATTCGTGAGTAATCCATGCTACAATTCATAAGTTACTACGCTGCAATTCTTAACAAATCTGTAAGTACAGATCTGTAAATATGTAAATAATGAACAAAATCCCAATGAAAGCTGCCACTCTTATGTACAGAGTGATCCAGAATGATTGAAGGTCACGTGACATGATAAAGTTCTGATTATGATCAAAATTATCTTCCACGGAAAATAATTATGTTACGTATATTTTCGTTCTGCGAGGAATGATTGAAATGAGTGGAAATATGTACGCCAATGCAATATGTCAATCGTATTTCACTATCACAATGATGCGGCAAATAAAAAAACAAGGCGGAACCTTCAATCATTCTGGATTACGCTGTATAATATATTTATCAAAATAAATTCGTTTTCGTCAGTTTTTACAGATTTACAGATCTGTAAGACTTACAGATTTATTCAGAATTGCAGTATTAGTTTTTAAAATTTTGTTTTACACTTATATCTACAGTAAATATTCGATTTGAAGTACTAATATTTACCAAGTGACTTATGAAATGAATTCTGTTTTGCCTAATCTTGAAATTTCAGGCGGGGACAATCAGAATGCCCTGACCGAAAGAAGTGAATATTTTGTTCTTGTAAGTGATCATAAATGTCAACGTAAACAAAATATTCACGTACATATTTCTTTCATGGTATTCTAATTATGTAAAAAAAAGTAACACGTATTTGTTTTTTCGATTCATGACACTCTTATTATAGCCATTTTTAATCAAATTAATATGAAAATTTACATGCATTTTTCTCAAAAAATCGTTATGTAAGGGAATAAAAATATTATGTCTTTGAATTCAGTATTAAATTCTTCTAGGAATCAGCAAATAAAAAATATATGATCTCATTTAAAATTAAAAAGTTAGGTCTTATATTTTGAGAACCACTGGTCGAGAAAAATAATTATTCTTTTCTTTAAATTTGTCTAGTGTTAACGATTACATGACGCATCTGATATTATATGATTTGTTATTTATTATTTTCTGGGGAATTAAATAAATTTATAAAATACGACTAATTTGCGTTCGTTATTATACAATACCCTACAATTAATATGCGTTGATTATTATAGAAACTTCAATGACGATGAGTTATTAGCAGGCAGTCTTTGGCAAACCTCTGACACGTGCAGTTCAGTAGTGTATTCGCTACGAGTAGTGTGAATGTTAGTGCTTGAGGACATCTAAGTCGGCATCCAGGGTGAATAATTACTATTTTCTATACGTACGTTAGAACAATATTGAGAGTTATCACTCTTATGTTATAAAACAAATGTACGACGGATTACGATAACGACTCAAAGTCATGCGGACCTAATGCGATCACGAAATGAGATCATGCGGTCCTAATGCGATCACAAAATGTGATCATGCGGATCTCTCGAGGTTATGCGGACCTAATGCAATCACGAAATGAGACACGCGGATCTTTCGAAGTCATGCGGACCTAATGCGATCACGAAATGAGACATGCGGATCTTTCAAAGTCATGCGGACCTAATGCGAACACGAAATGAGGTCATGCGGACCTGCTGTGAATGCAATGGTGGTCATATGGATCTCTACCGATAGTAAGGCGTCGGTCTCACTGGTAAAGTTGTGTCGTGTAGTGTAGTATCGAATCATGTCGTGTCATTTAAAAACTGAAGGTCCGGTCTCACTGATCGAGTTACATATATCATTTGGTGTAGAGTATATCTAAATATATTAATCTATATTAATTTCACTCGTGCTCCGCTCTTTCTCAATTACCTTTGTTGATTCTATTTTCACGACTACTTCTGTTTGTCAGTGTCAAATCAAATGAAATTGGAATGACATCAACTAAATTAAGAGGTTATGTACATTTACGCATGCGTCAAGGCATCGAGTGGAATCGAGCATCGAGTAAAAATCAAACCAACTTGAAAATCAAACAAGTCGACGGCACACGGTAGAAAACGATGGCCCAATGTGACACATGCTATTAGAATAAACGTGTTTAAAATATACACGACAGTAAACGTTTGATAGTACTCGATCAGTGAGACCGCCGCCTAATAGGAGGTCGTGTGCGATTGTGTGCGATATCGAAGGCTGCAGTACCGTTAGCAAATGTTTACGAGTGTGCGAAAATTTGGTTTAGTTGCGAGTCGTTTCGCAGTTCTTAACGCTACGATTAGACTTATGAAATAGAAATTGTATGCCAATTTAACCGTCTTTGTAGCTCTTATAGTTCTCGAGGTAGCAATTGTGTCCCATTTAAAATGAACATGTGTATATGAATTTGACAGACTGCACCGGCAAGAACTGACGATCGTAGTAAGTGCAAGAAATTGCGCATTCAGTAAAATTCAGTTCACTCGAAAAGTATAAATGAAACACGTAAAACTCAGCTGGTGCGCTATAAGCTTTGTTGTAAGGTAGTAGGAATTTGAGAGCAAACTGATGTGGGTGTGCTTTTTATGATTTTTTTTTCGTTGTTGAAAAACTGAATGTATTTTGTGCACATAAAAATATTAAAATTTTATAAGATCTTTATCTTACTAACCCAGATGTAGTTACAAGAGTGTACCGATTCATATATAAATGCTGTACGTATGTATTCTAAATAGACATTTTCTCTAATACTGACCTATTTAAACCAATAATGAAAGGCTATTACCCACACGTTTGATAATAATTATTGATGAAGGTGCGTAATGTACGTAAGCTTAATGCACAAGCTGCATGTATAATTTGACACATATATTAGTTATTGATTGATTTTGAAATGAAACCATCTCTAACTCTAACCTAATTACATACATAGTCAATTTATCAATCTTTATTTAATAATAACTTCAGTCGCATGAAAAATGGTGGAGTCGCCCATATACGACAAAATAAATATTCGACAATTTTTAAAAAGATAATCTATGATAAATGAAGAATTATAGATCAGGGGCCCAACATTTAGACAGGGTGTTAACTTCGAGTACATGCGTTAAGGGTATATGTATATATATACAATTTGATATGTTTTCTAAGGATAATTTTTTTTTTAATTCAGAATTTTATTTTTACCTCCCGCTACCCTTGGTAAGGAAGGTATAGGGATCGTGCTAAAAATCGCATATCGAGATTTTGGTAAATGACCACGTTTTAAGGTCCCTAGAATTCATTTTTAACATTTTCCCAATGATGTCTGTGTGTATGTGTGTGTGTGTGGATCCTCCACTTTAACTCAAATACTATCATTCTGAAAATTTTGAAATCTTGTATTTCGAACTTTTTCTGTATTGGAAAGAGCCCATTAGATTTTGGTTAAAATTGGATAACCGGAAATGACACTTTACTAGAAGCTCAAAATAGTTTTTCTTCGAAAATTGCCTTTAAATGTTATTTTTTGAGATTAATGTTATTATAAAAATTAAAGATTATTAAATTTTATATAGATTTGCATTATTACTTTTTCTATATATTTTATGGATAAATTTATAAAATTATCTATATTTTAAATCCTAGAGCAAACGCTTTAAACAAATAAAACGCAGTTATTCAAATGTATGTAACTATCAGAGAAATGATCATTTCAAAATAATATTAGTAACATTTTAAAATGGAAAAAGTAAATAGAACAATAGAAAAGGAATTCAATACAGTTTCCAGCATAAGTAAATATGTAGGTATGTATTTAGAGTAATAAAAATTAACGATTCACAAAAATATTTAAGCTAATCCTATCTTCATTTTATTATAGTTCCGGTGGCTCAGCGCCTCATGTCATGAGTGCCGTCGGGGCTCTGGGTTCGAATCCCACTAAGGCATGGATGTGTGTGAATGTGAACCCACTCTGTAATTGAGATTTAATCCTGTTGAGGGGTTTAAAAAAAGGTAGTTACTTGGATTAGATTAGACTATATTTTAAGAAATAAACTGTCAAAATTAGAGTAAAATTCGCTAATCCAAAAAACTTAATATTTTTTGTGACTCGGGCTGTAAATGGCGGGAGGTATTGTGTTGGCCAGACCAGATTTTTTATTCTGTATTTTTAATTCTTGAAGTGCACATTGTGTCACTGGTCGACACGAATTTTGTTGTATTTATTGTATGTAATTTTGTAGAAGTATCCATTGTCGAAAAGGTGACGTACTACCAAAAAATCTGTAACATTAATCGTCACACTATAATTATTTATTAGACGTATGGACAGAAGCATATAATAAAAGCTGTTGAATAACACGTCGGTAATAGTAAATGATATGTAAATATTACATTGTAAACTATAGGTTCCATTTAAAACAATGACGTTCATTTCACATCACATTATATAATTTTTCCCAATTTTAAATACAAATGGAAAGTATCTGTTAATAAATCATAGAGTCCATAAAAAAATTTAAGCTTTGTTAATGACAATATGAGTTTTACATGCAGCAACATCAATTATTTAAATTTATTTAATGCATAAAAGTAACTTTTGTAAAAGCCATTACTGGAATCTGAATTAATAATAGTATCATCATGTATATTTCATTTGACTAAAAAATTTCTCAAAAAGATGAAATTCTAACAAAAAATATACTCGAATGATGCGAAAAGATCCACCACTACACATACTTGAAACGAAAGAACTGTAAAAACAGTGGATTGTTATTATTATTATTTTTTTATTATTTTTTGTATTATTGAAAAGTTAAACATGAGTTTATTCATATATTTAGGCCATTTATAATTCATTTCTTATTTAATTTGTTTAGTTATGTATACAAAATAGTTAATATATAATATATGAATAGTTGTATTACATTTTACAATCCTATTTGTTTAAAATTCCGTATATTTCCTGTGCTTACACTGCTGTCGTACGAGGCGTGGCGTGACAGCAAGAGGCTAATTGTGACGTCACGAATTGAACATTCAGGCCTGTATTCTCGTGTGGCTTCACCTATACGAATAAACCTACCAGTTGATATTTTTGATTTTGAATGCTTTTACTGTAACATATTTTTATAACAACAAAATAACAGTAATATTAAAATTAACTCAGAGGTGGCCAACCTGTAGCACATGCTCCAAACTTGGCGCATTGAATGATTACAAATGGTGCATTACATTCTTATACTCCTACTTATTCTTTTGAAGTAGACGCCATAGTTAAATCCATCTATTCAACACCCGGGGCCTGTTTCTCAAAAAATACGGGACTAGTATTACTAGTCCCTACACTAGTAATACTAGTGAAGTTTACTAGTTTTTGTTTCTGAAATATACAAGTGTAAAATACTAGTTACAAGTTGGGAACTAGTATTTACTAGTGTATTTGACAAAAAATACTAGTATTTTGTTTCTCAAAATATTTGAGTTGTCTGTCAGACTAGTAATTTACTAGAGTAAAGCTACAAGTGTCAAAAATCTTGTAAATTTGAAATATAAATTTTACTAGTCGTATTATTTGACAGTTCGTGGGATTTATTTTGTAATGTATGTAATTTAATGGTTCTTTGTTAATGTTAATTAAAAAAAATTCATGTAGTGTCTGTCGTTTTTTAGTGTAAATATATTTTTTTAAATAATATAATAATGTGGTCTAGAGACTCTGCGTCTAGTGATGAAGAAGTAGTGCGAGGTCAAAAACTAATTAAAGCAAGAATAAATTATGCCCATCCAGAAACCCCATATGAATGGGAGGTTACTCATGGCAAATAAGTTAAAAACATTAATTTTATTAATTGGGACCTATCCTTCCGCTAGATATGAACAGAAACCATGCATTATCCGTAAAAATACAAGTTTTTTAAGTTTGATCAAAATGTGACCCTGATATATTTCTAGTCTTGTCTACTCAACCCGAAGCATGACAATTTTGACAGATTTTTATCCATTCATTGAATTTAACTGCTTTAGACAATTTATTTAGAATGCTCCAAACAGAATACCTTTAGCATTTTGAATCATTCCCAAAATAGTTAATTTCGCATCCAGTGTAGACATTTTTATTGAAAAATAATTTAATTTCAAATTAAAACACTTGAAAATGTCAACGTCAGTCAGAAAATAAAATCATTTGATTTAAAGAATATTGGTTTAAATACTAGTATTTATTTAAAAAACTACTAGACTATTGAAAATGTTTCAGAAGCACTATTTTACTTGACTAATAAAATTTCACTTGTAACTATTAACTTGTGAACTAGTAACTTGAAAACTACGAGTAGTAAAATACTTTTCAGAAACACAATTTACTAGTACTATTAAAAATTTTACTTGTAACTAGTAACTTGTAACTTGTAAACTAGTATTTTTTGAGAAACAGGCCCCAGAATGCTCTCAATTCAAATCATACAATCTTCTTACTCTCTTACTTTATTAGGCGTACATTAATTAATTTAGTTGCGTTTGAGCCATTCAGTAGATGGCACTGGCAATAGCGCAAATCTGAAGTATCCGAAATTACATTGGGTAAACTTGTCTCTTGTCTCTAATTTCAGCCAATCAGAGAGGTCAAAACTATTCCCTATGCTCCGCAATACTGAATGGCTTAATTGGAACAAGGTATACACCTCAAGACTCTCAGGTGAAAATTCTATTTTTCCCTCCGCACTTTGTAGGGATATGAAAAATTGTAGAAAAAAAATACTGCTAATAAAAGTTTGTTGCATGGAATAAGGATTCAAACTCCACTAGCATGAATCTGTCATGAAACGAATATCTACAGTACTTAAGACTTACATCCGTTAGCTTAGATCTGTCGTGGCTTTGACAAAAAAATAAAAAGTGGAAGAAAATAATAAAATATGGAAGAGCCCGCACTTTCATTGCAAGTATAATGCTATACAGGTCAACGACGCTTGCTTAAATATTCAACTGGCGTACGTGCACTTTGAAGCTTGTATTATAAGATTATAGTCTAGATAACTACCTGTGAATTCAAGTACATAACTATTCATCATAATCTAACAGTCGAAGGAGTACCTACTATTCCAAGATCCTTATATTATCATTCAATACAAATTACAATAACATTTATCTTATTATTAACTCAAAATTTATGTAAAGCAGAATATTGACAATATTTTAAAATACAATATTAATCTAAGGGCCAATTGCATAAAACAATGTTATCAGTGGCGAAGCTAGGCTCTTTTTACAGTGGCTCAGAAAATTTTAAAATTGAATTAATATGGTGTGTTCAAAAAAATTCCTAACTCGGAGTAGGCTATGAACAAAGAAACGTATATCAATTTAAAAATATTTAATTAAAAGTAAATTTGACATGAGATATTGTCAAAAATGTTATGTAAAGAAATCAAAGCTTTTCTTCTTGAATCTTATTTTAGAAATGGAAACAAATTAGAAAACGGCGAATGTCATTATACTGTATCGTTATTTATTGTCTTTTCTCCTTAAAATTACATTTCAAGATCAATTTTGACATCTTGACTGGGTTTTTAACGGGTGTTTTCAAGTGGGTTTTTGCGGGCTGGGTTTTTTCATGACAACCCTGCTTTTCTTCTTGAATCTTATTTTATAAATAGAAACAAGTTAGAAAACGGCGAATGTCAATATACTGTATCCCTCTTTATTGTCTTTTCTCTTTAAAATTACGTTTCTAGATCAATTTTGACATCTAGACTTTTGAATTGAATAATTAGAATTTTATTGAACACACTGTAGTTAGTAGTATTAATAGTATTAATTAGTAATAATGTTTGTTTATACTTCATTCATATTCATTTCATCTGTTGTTTACTGAAAGAATACTTTCAAATATTTATATTAGAATTCTAAAATTTTGAGTTCTTTTTTATTTAATTTGAGCGAGATTTAAATTTTTAAATATTAATTGTAAATTTGAATTTATCGGATGTGTTGTTGGAGTAGCTGATGACATTTAAGAAATACATAGAAATAGAAAACTTGTAAACACACTAAATGTAATAAAACTAACACTAACAAGACAGTTGACATCGCGTCAATGTCAGAAAATCTGCTTCCTGTTAACAAGACAGTCATATGTACAAAATTGGTTAAAAATGTCATCAGTCACTCATACGTCACAAACCACGTGACATCTTTTTAGCGCCAAAATAAATTACAAGTTAAGAACGTGATTAAAGTTAACAATGTTTTATGTAGGGCCTTAGGCTTGATTTACATTAGCGGTACAATGACGGTACAATAACGGTACGATACTTCTTGGTCCAATGTATTTTAATGGACCCATTTACATCTACGTTCTCAGTACAATGACGGTACGATGACGGCCCAGTGATATTTACTGATTTACATTAGCAATACGACCAGGGTACAGTATAGTTTTGTTTCTGTTGAAAAAATATTGGATATCATAGAAACAGCGTAGTATTTCCATGCAAGGGGGAGTGAAAGGTTGCGTTTGAAGAGTATGTGCACTTCAAGTTGACGTTCATGTCAAAATCAGCCGAGTGAAAGTAAACACATGCTAGTAAGTGATTGACATTTGACATGTTTTTGACTTTCTCATATTTGTCTTTTAGTTAAACCAAAAAAGAAGTCAAAATGAGCTAAAAATGAGAAATGATTATACATATACATTTATTGAACAAAAGTTATCTGCGTATAACAAAAACGTGAAATATACACTACAGATTATTACAGAAAGTACATAAAAAGTAGTATCGTTTTGTAAAATTTTCTGGATTTTCTTCATTTTCTTCTTCTTTGTCAAGAGTAAGGACTGTTATAGCCAAGTGGGTATTTGAGAAATTTTTAAACATTGCACGGTATTTTCTACTTTTCATAGAAAAATGACATATGCACCACAAACTGTCATAATACATAAAGACAAAACTATATTGTCATGGTATTTTATTATGTTTGTTCCGTCGTGGTACCGTCTAATGTAAATGCCTCGTGTAACTGACATACCGTCATTATACCGTTATTGTACCGTCATTGTACCGCTAATGTAAATCAAGCCTTAAGATGCATTCACAAATGAAAATTATGTTTATGGTTTTTATTTAGGTTTAAGTAAGTTATTCATGAATGTAAGTTTAAATTACCTGAAAATTAGTTTTGATATGGACAGAGTCTGTACTACAGACAGCTGTGTAAATGCTTCAAAAACAAGATTAAAATATCGGTAGACCAGTACTCAACAAGGTAACTGTGCGTCGTGAAACTGGCATTCGCTTGGTATTATTGGTTATATTTCAGCAATTAAGTTATGACAGTCTCCATGTTCTTCTCGCATTTGTTTAAAAAGCTAAATCCACCAATTGGATACTAAATAAAGTTGGGTGTATATATCTATATCATTTCAAACACGTTCTCATTGGTGAAGTTTGTGACGTCAAACTAAATCATAAAGCTAAAGTTTGGACCTTGCAATGTTTAGCTTTATGATTTGGATTTAAGGTGCATTCACAAATGAAAATTAGGTTTATGGTTTTTGTTTAGGTTGAAGTAAGTCATTCATAAATGTAAGTTTAAATTACCTGAAAATTAGTTTTGATATGTACAGACATTTGTGTAAATGCTTCAAAAACAAGATTAAAATATCGGTAGAGCAGTACTCAACAAGACACCTGTGCGCCGTGAAACTGTCAATCGCTTGGCATTATTAGTTATATTTCAGCAATTAAGTTATGACACTCTCCACATTCTTCTCGTATTTATTTAACAAAGCCGTTGGTCCACAAAAAAGTAGACACACGGTATATCATTTTAGACTCGTTATCATTGGTGAAGTTTGTGACGTCAAACTAAACCATAAACCTAAAGTTTGGACCTTGCAATGTTTAGCTTTATAATTTGGATTTAGAGACCCTAAATTCTGAAGTGTGAATGGAGTCATTACATAATATGCGGCCAAAGTCTTTAAATTTAAAGTATAAACCAGAAATCTAAACCTAATTTTCATTTGTGAATTCACCTTTAGAGACCCTAAATTCTGAAGTGGGAATGGAGTCATTACATAATATGCGGCCAAAGTCTTTAAATCTAAAGTATAAACCAGAAATCTAAACCTAATTTTCATTTGTGAATTCACCTTTAGAGACCCTAAATTCTGAAGTGTGAATGGAGTCATTACATAATATGCGGCCAAAGTCTTTAAATCTAAAGTATAAACCATAAATCTAAACCTAATTTTCATTTGTGAATTCACCTTTAGAGACCCTAAATTCTGAAGTGGGAATGGAGTCATTACATAATATGCGGCCAAAGTCTTTAAATCTAAAGTATAAACCAGAAATCTAAACCTAATTTTCATTTGTGAATTCACCTTTAGAGACCCTAAATTCTGAAGTGGGAATGGAGTCATTACATAATATGCGGCCAAAGTCTTTAAATCTAAAGTATAAACCAGAAATCTAAACCTAATTTTCATTTGTGAATTCACCTTTAGAGACCCTAAATTCTGAAGTGGGAATGGAGTCATTACATAATATGCGGCCAAAGTCTTTAAATCTAAAGTATAAACCATAAATCTAAACCTAATTTTCATTTGTGAATTCACCTTTAGAGACCCTAAATTCTGAAGTGGGAATGGAGTCATTACATAATATGCGGCCAAAGTCTTTAAATCTAAAGTATAAACCAGAAATCTAAACCTAATTTTCATTTGTGAATTCACCTTTAGAGACCCTAAATTCTGAAGTGGGAATGGAGTCATTACATAATATGCGGCCAAAGTCTTTAAATCTAAAGTATAAACCAGAAATCTAAACCTAATTTTCATTTGTAAATTCACCTTTAGACACCCTAAATTCTGAAATGGCAATGGAGTCATTACATAATATGCGGCCAAAGTCTTTAAATTTAAAGTATAAACCATAAATCTAAACCTAATTTTCATTTGTGAATTCACCTTTAGAGACCCTAAATTCTGAAGTGGGAATGGAGTCATCACATAATATGCGGCCAAAGTCTTTAAATCTAAAGTATAAACCATAAATCTAAACCTAATTTTCATTTGTGAATATACCTTTAATGTTTCACCAATATTAGTAAAATTGCTATAATGTATCTGGTTAAGATTGCAGTGGTATGAAGGTAGGAGCAGTTTGATTTGTTTTCTGATTGGATAATAGCCCGATATTATCCAATTGTAACACGAGGGGGGGGGGGTGTCTGAAGCTGACTGATAATGATGATACTAAGGATGATGATTCCCAACGATGATACACTTACTGACTGGTGGACGCTTTGATGGCTGGCGTCCACGGCTTGTGAGAAGGAAGACCACACATACACTTAACTTTTTACACTTTACACTAATGAACACTACGGACATGAACACAACTTGTTGATTTAATAACTAATACTTTTATTTACATGATTAAATATAACTTATTATTAACTATGCATAAAACTAAACATACTCAACTAAGCAGATACTAAACTGTTACATTCCGTAACACAGCGGGCGAGCGTCGCCCCAAACTAAAACTCTTACATGTTAACTCTTACGAGTCTCTAAACCGACTTTTACATGTTAATCTCTCGAGTATCTAAATTCAACTCCCCCATGTTTATCCCATGGCTAACTAATACCGACTATCTTTAAAAAATATAACGCTATCATCAGGACAGGATTATCTTAGGGGTATGGGGTGCATAGGCGAGGTCATTTTAAAGTCACGCACGTATATATAATAATTTCTAGACTTAAGATCAACAAATGAATGTCGTGACTATCATAATATGATAAGAATTTCTAAACTGAATTTTGACTTAAATAGATAAACAGAGTTAAAATATGAATATTGAAACTATAATTTAGAAGAGTTTATAAAAAAGTTATTTATCTGTTATTGTGCTTACCCTCGCCTTGTCACACAATCAAACTGCTCCTATTTTCATACCACTGCAATCTTAAAACAGATACAGTATGGTATGTGAAATATGGTAGAGATGAAATAAAATTTCATTGCGTAACACTATTTATAATCACGAACTTACATTGTTAGTAGACTGTGTAATGACCCCCTTACTGTAGTGGTAGTATAAAAAAAATAAAGTTAATATTACATTCCGCGTGTAGAATAGAGACATAATTTATAATCTCTCATTTAGAGATGAAACTAGTACAATATCCTTTGAGTATAAAATCGCGCAAAAGGAAAAACGAAATCAATTCAAAGGTTGCACCAGCGGAGTCGAACAAAAGAACATGACACAAAGACATAAATTGAAACAGAAGCACGTAGTTACGTGTGAGATATATTTCATATGTGTTTTGTTACATAAATGGTAAAAAGGTTGGTTAAACTCGATGACAGTTTATAAAATATCGTGGGAACAGATGGGAGCCGATGGTAAAAAGCGCTGGACACGCTGGAATTTACATACCTTCCTATTTGTCACCACTATCTTACCATGATTTACTACCTAGGCCAGTATGTGTCTACTGCACTCTCCTACATACACAAGGCAAGGCTTTTTCACAATTAAAACTTTACAATAGTCCATGAAAAATTATTTGCTCTCAGTTCAGAATCAGATTCGACGATTCATATATGTACATACAGCTATGTGTGAAAAGTTTTGCTGAAAAATTGTAAAATCCAATATCTCTTGCCCGATATATTACAACTCTATATCTAGTATATTTTAT
The DNA here is from genome assembly GCA_963082715.1 of Harpalus rubripes. NCBI lineage: Eukaryota > Metazoa > Arthropoda > Insecta > Coleoptera > Carabidae > Harpalus > Harpalus rubripes. Next base: position 81,888,951 of record OY720450.1, read on the forward strand.
TTTATTTACAATCGACTGAACAATTTTTTAATGACATCAAGAGAAAATAAATTACGATACTAGTCTTTCAGAATATTTTCTGTTTTGAGTTATATTTGAAAATATCACGAAATATTTTTGAGACTATTTCACTCATAAAATTAATAAGCCAATCCAAATTCAGGATTCTACCTAGTTACCAAGTTGCACTTCGAAAAACAACGTGACAAAAAAAAATTCGCACTCTTTAAGCCAATAAGGTGTTGTATTTTTACAAGTAAGTGAGTTTTGATAAGCGAAATTTTTTTGACGTTTTAAAAACATATTGTTTACATACCTTTCAAAGTGTATATATTTTCAGTGTTATCAATTTTTATTAAAAACAAGTCGATTCGGACAGGAAACTATTTACAGCGTTGAAAAAGCAAACTTAAATATAACACCTCAAAACACAATAAAAATTAGAAAATTTTGTTAAGAAATATATATATATATATATATATATATATATATATATATATATATATATATATATATATATATAAATGATTATCTGATTTTTATTTTGGAAATAATCATCCGAATACCATTCGTGGTTAAATGTTATCCCGGAAAAATTTTCCCATTGCTTTACTCAAGCATGTTACCAATTTATGTAGTGACATTGATCAAATATCACTTCTTTGACAACTCTTGATTTTTTTTGTTAATTCCACTCAATAAATTGCTAGGCAAGCAGCTCTCGTAATAATCTGAAAAATTTTCCGGCAAAAATTTACCACTAATGATATATATTATAAATATTGAAATTTTTGTAATATTTTGAAAAAATCACTTCGTATGAAACATAATGTGTTACTTATCCCCTTATTCTTAAATCCGGCCCTGGTTACAGCTACCGTATTGTTTCGTACAAAACAACTTTATTGAAAAACTTTAAAATATAAAAATGGCACATAAAGTTTGCGTAAATATATAATTAAATTCAGAAGCTTTCAGAAACGTGTTGCATCTACTTTTACTATAATTATACCTCTCGTAAACGTTGATTTATAGTTTCTAATAATCCTTCACGCTATGCTTTCGTAAAAGAGAATTAAATTTCAAATATTTTCTACTTAGGTTCTACTTGAACGTCTCAAAAAGAAAGAAATAGACGTAATTATTAATAGATAATAATAGTCATTTACGATATAAGTGGAATATAGACATTATTAACGCACGTATTGTGAATTGCCTTACGAGACCACAGTGCAATTTAAGGTAATCACATAGTAAGTTAATAATGTAGTATCTCACGAAAATTGTAAAAAAAATTACCAATCACCGTATACCATATGGCACCCATTTTAGAGATTTAATAGCCTTCTTTTATCCCAATGAATTTCATTAAAGCACTCAATGGGATAACAAAGCTATTCCATATCTCAAATGAGTGCGATACGGTAGAACTTATTCCACTGTGATGTTTAAAATAATATAGGGTTTTACATTTATGTAAATATTAATAAATAAATTCATTTTACGAGTAAATTAATAAATAAATATATTAAAAAGTTACAATTTATATATACATATATATATATATATATATATATATATATATATATATATATATATATATATATATATATATATATATATTTAATATTTTAGTTTTAGTGGATGTTTTACTATAAAATGAAGGTATTAATAAATATTATGTGTGAAACAATACAAGAAACTAATATTATTTGTATATAGGGGCCTCACAAGTTGCAAACCAGAGACGCCATGGTGCCACGGACCTAGTAGCAGCTTTCCAGCTTAGATTTCAACCCTAAATATCGACAAAAGGTATGTCACTTTAAATTTCTCAAAATTCTTATACTTTTATATTATTTTATACTCAAATTCACTCATGAGAAATATGTTAAAGGTAATATACGGTGTGTTCAAAAAAATTTCTAACTCGGAATAGACTATGAACAGAGAAACATACCTCTGATCATTATTCAATTCAAATGTCTTTGTCAAAATTGATCTTGAAATGTAATTTTAAAGGGAAAAGACAATAAAGAAGGATACAGTATATTGACATTCGCCGTTTTCTAATTTGTTTCATTTCTAAAATAAGATTCAAGAAGAAAAGCTTTGATTTCTTTAGATAACATTTTTGACAATATCTCATGTCAAATTGACATTTTCATTAAAATCTATTATAGGCTTCAAGTAAAGTACCATTTCTGGAAATTATGTAATGACCAAAAAGGGAGGTGCACAACTATGTCATAATAGTCCTAAATACAAAATTTCAATTTTCTACGGCTTAACGTTTTTGAGTTATGCGAGATACGTACGTATGTACAGATGTCACGACGAAATTAGTCCAAATGGAGTCAGTGATGGTCAAAATCAGGCCTGACGATAACGGGGGGCAGACGGGGTAGGAACTCCAAGGCCCGGGCCTGTAAGGACCCGGCGCTGTCATTATTACATAAATTTTTGTACTGCTAAAAAAATTTATTATAAATAAAAATCACAAAATTTCTTTAAAATTACAAGTGCAGTAGAAGGAATATAAATAAAACATTTATTAAAATAAATACCAAAAGTTTCATTAAATACTTCCATACTAAATCGGTAGAACTCAATTGCCATATCTGTGAAGCTATCGTGATTCGTAAAGTTTTTGATAATCATAGGTAATGAATATTGTGTTTTCTTTTGTCAATGTGTCAGTCGAGTATAAGTAGTCAGTCCAGTTATCTCTCCTAAGGTGATCTTATGCGCGTTGAAGTTGGAGATCTCCCCTAGTTTCGATGTGCGGAAACATAAGCATATTCGGCGACGACGAGTGGTACAAGATATAACGAGGTCTATCAAACACATCCACGAATTTGATCTGCATGATTTTTACATCTGCATCTTCCTTGCCTTCACTGATGCAAAGGCATTAGTAACGTGCTCGAAATCAGTCTTTTCAGTTTCTTCCCTTTCAACGCTCATCAAAGCAAGATCACTTAATCGATCTTGATCCATGGAGACTCTCAGATAATTTAAGATTAGTTTTAGTTTGTTGAAAGATCTTTCACAGCTAGCGATGAAAACTGCAATAGTCAACATTATTTGCGTGGCTATTCGAAGATTGTTCACCGCTGGCGTTTTTCGGTTTTGACATCCCAGTTTTGACAGAGTTCAATTTCCAGAGCTTCAGTCACCAAAGTTTCTCTTCCTTTGCGAAAATAATCTCTAAACCTTTCAAATCTAAGGCGGCATCATGAAAGTTCCTATTTATATCTTGCAGTTTTTTCTCAACTCTTATCAATAGGAATGAGTACTCTCGTTCAAAATCCAAGTAGAGTCAGAAAATAGAGTGTCAACATACGGTTGTACAATTGCGTAGCATCACTTCTTGTTTCACTCGTTTCATTTGCATCATCCATTATAGTCTCGAGATCTTGGAGTATGCCATCAAGGTAGTTGTTTATGGGCTTCACAGCTTCCATACTATTGTTTTAGACTCAGATTTAATAACTATGGGTACAGCGTTTTTGAGTATTTCCCAGCGTTGAGTAGACGATGAAAAAACAGATAGAGAGCTTCAACAGTTCCGAAAAATGTCAATACGCACAGTAATCAACACTTCAAATTCTGGCACCCAAATTACATATGGATACCAAGGGCTCCAAGCGGCGCCCTCTGGTTCTGGCGCCCAGGGCACCTACCCTGTTTGCCCCGCCCTAGGTACGCTACTGGTGGAAACGCAGCTTTACGTGAAAAATAACTATACCTATTTTTTATAACATAAAATGTCTTGTGCTGCTCACAATATATTTTTTCCATGCGAATGAAACAATGCAATAATAATTTGTGGAATTTTGGTGTACAATATTTTAAAGCGCTCGCGTAATTAAGTCCTCATAGTCCATTTAATGAATATAAATGATCCGTATGTTAATTACCAAAAGTTTGAAATGAAATTGAAATAGGAATGTTTGTAATGCATATATGTTTGGTAAGGAATCTACAATTGTATGCAGTACATGTACCAACAATACGGTACATATGCCCCATCGTCATTAAAGTTTGTAGAGTAGAGTATACAGGCCTAGCCTCCGTGTGTAAAGGGCTAAAGGTCTAAAGGGCTGGTTGGCGTTATTGGAAAAGTTCCCTGTTGTAGTGTATCTTCCCACTGACCGCAACTTCCAACTTTCTTATGCAAATTTTCGCGCAGTTTCGCGCGTAATAAGGCAGAGGGTAAGGGCAGAATTTGTAGCCAGGAATATCACAGTTTTGTGTCCAATTATCGAGGGATCCTCCGCTACGCCTGCGTTTCTCGTTCGCTCCTGCATTATTTATACGCGAATATTTTACCAGCAAGCCGGCAAGATGACCGTCTTTAATAACTTAATTATTTCTGCCACTGGAAGAACCCGACCGCGTGGAATAAATTCCAAACAATTCTCTCGCAAAGAATAAGTAAACGTCTTTTATTATACAGACACCAGGAACAAAACAGCTGCGTACCAATTACAAAAATATGGAACTAATTTGAACTTATATTTTTATCTCGCGCGTCCTATCGGGAGTTGCGGGATGTGTGAAGGATGTTTTAATCTACTTTACCGGTATCAGGATATTATTCAATTGTTTACATGTACAAAAGTAGGCTGGTAACTAAGTAATAACTTTATCTGTATAGTAATATTATTACCACACTGACTTGTCAACAACGGTTTACAAAATGAAAATAAAATAAAATGAAAATATAATGCTTTTCATTAATACATACAGATAACGTTAGCCTATCATTCCAAATACGGTCTACTTTATTCTAAAGTAATAAACATGAGGAATAAAGCACGTAATTTGAATATTTGTCATATTGGCATATGTCAAAGTCAAAATAATTGTTCTGTTAACCATAGCAATCTGAAAGTAGCATTAAGAGAGAATTTCAAAAAATGATATTTATCAATAATGTCTTAATTTTCTGTAACCGATAAACTATTGAACAAACCACGGATGTTATTAATCATAACAAGCCTAGGTAAGTTAATAGCTATACACTACTGAATTCATACAATTCGTAGATGAACTTGATCGGACGTCTTCCAAAAATTTTACTGTACCGTAAGTACATCATGAATTAAAACATGAAAGAGACAGTGGCGTAACAATGCAGCCATGGGGGCCCTATGTAGATAAGAATATAGTTTTACTGATCCCATGATAGGACACTTTAAAAAAAATAATTAAAAAATATTACAAAAAATAAACATGAAACCAAGACAATATTGTACGTTTATGTCAACAGCTTTTACTGATTTTTTTGCCAAAAGTTGATATTAACGTTTTCGACTTACGCGGTGTCAGTGCGTACTCAGTGTGACGTAAATGCATGGAATCAGTTTCGACCCTAACTATTCTAATACAAGTTTAAGTTGAAAACGAGACCATAAATGAGTGCAAGTTTGAGAGCCTGCTACTTTTGGCACGTTTTTCAAAATTATCTATGAATTTCAAGGAAGTACTCCTTTGTACCTGAAAAGTATCTTTGAATTGAAAACAAAAATAATTTTATTTCAAATACTCACATATGAGTTTACATTCTTACTTTTTTATTTGTATATTTATGTACATCATAATGTTTTAATGTCGATCACTATCTGACATTAAAGAACTTTCTAATAATTTTATATATATATAATTTTATTTTTAGAAGCCATATTATTTGCACTGATATTCGTGCACTTGCTCCTGTAGTCGGTGCACAAAAGTGCGCACTCACTGCGAACTGAGTGCAATTACACAACAATCCGAAAACGCTACCACGAAGAAAGTGTAGACAAATAAGTATGATGAAAACAAAACGAGAACTCAGTGCACGTTAGTGCGCACTGAAATCAGAAGCTGAAAAGGTTATATGTTATATACATCTATTGTTCTGGCAATTTCAAATTCTATTGAAAAGGATCTTTCTGCTGAAAGATGTAAGGTCATTTAATATATTTGGACCATGTGCCCCTTGAGGCACCGGGCCCGTGTTCCGCGGAACACCGGTAGTTACGCCACTGGAAAGAGAAATAGAAGAGGACAACAAAGAGAGAAGTAACAGCTTAGGAGACACAAGCGTTTTTTCGAAAAGTAGAAAATCAGATAGATCACCAACAAGGAAAAGGATAGGAGTATCGGAATGAGAAATTTTAGAATTATTAAAGCAAAAACAAGATTGAAATATCGGTAGAGTAGTACTCAACAAAACACCTGTGCGCAGTGAAACTGTCATTCGCTTGGCATTATTGGTTATATTTCAGAAATTTAATTATGACAGTCTCCATGTTCTTTTCGCATTTGTTTAAAGATGCCGAATCCTCCAAGTGGATAATAAATAAAGATGGATGTATATATCTATATCATTTCAGACTTGTTCTCATTGGTGAAGTTTGCGACGTCAAACTAAATCATAAACCTAAAGTTTGGACCTTGCAATGTTTAGCTTTATGATTTGGATTTAGAGTCCATAAATTCTGAAGTCTGAATGGAGTCATTTCATAATATGCGGCCAAACTTTTTAAACCTAAAGTATAAACCATAAATCTAAACCTAATTTTCATATGTGAATGTACATTAAAGGTACCTGACCAAAACAAGTAAAAAGCTTAATCAACATGCGACTGACCTTCAACTGTTTCCGAGATAAGCGAAAATTCGAAAAAAATCTGGTGTGGCCAACACAATACTTCCCGCCATTTACAGTCCGAGTCACAAAAAAGATTAAGTTTTTTGGATTAGCGAATTTTACTCTAATTTTGAAAATATAGTCTAAACTAATCCAAGTAACTACCTTTTTTTAAAAACCTCAACAGGATTAAATCCCAATTACAGAGTGGGTTCATATTCACACACATCCATGCCTTAATGGGATTCGAACCCAAAGTCCCGAGGGCACTCATGACATGAGGTTTGTTTAAAGCGTAGGCTCTGGGATTTAAATTATAAATAATTTTATAAATTTGTCCATAAAATATATAGAAAAAGTATTAATGCAAATCTATAGAAAATTTAATAATCTTTAATTTTTATAATAACATTAATCTCGAAAAAATAACGTTTAAAGGTATTTGTCGAAAAAAAAATATTTTGAGCTTCTAGTAAAGTGCCATTTCGGGTTATCCGATTTTCACCAAAATCTATTGGGCTCTTTGCAATACAGAAAAAGTTCGAAATACAAGATTTCAAAATTTTCTGAATGATAGTATTTGAGATAGAGTGGAGGATCCACACGTACATACACAAAGACATCATCGAGAAAATGTTAAAATTGGATTCTAGGGACCTTAAAACGTGGTCATTTACCAAAATCTCGATATGCGATTTTTAGCACGATCCCTATACCTCCCTTTCCAAGGGTAGCGGGAGGTAAAAACAAATAAATTTTATATGAAACATTTTTCTCAATTTCTAATAGTTACGAAGTTATTTGAAAATTAAACATTGGCCAAGGTAGCCACAACATTTAACATAGTACAATTATTTGATTTAATCAAAGTCGTAACTCTTATAGTTTTCGAGATAACAGATGTAAACCCCGTAAAAACTCATTTTTCACTGCCTTAAATCTCGGAAACTATGGAAAATCGGACCCATGTTGATTAAGATTTTTTACTCATTTTGGTCTGTACTATATGCCCTTAAATTTTTTAATATTATTTTTGAAACAGCAGTTGCGTACTCATAGTTGCACACAAAGAAAAAAAAATTGAAAATCTGCGTGAAGCTAGCAATGCGTAAAAAACAGTGACGATATATTTACTTTCCTATGCGAATATATGACTTCCTGTTGTAATAAATAGTGTTTATATTCGTTTGACTGATTGCGACAATTTGCCGCTGTACTAAACCAACAAACCCGAGTATACGTACACGTTGCTTTGTTCTGTTCGTTTTGTCTAGATGCACTTTCGGGGGATCTTACACAAATTAAACGCGACAATGCACCATTCGGAAGTTATTGTCCCGGCTCGGAACAGACTACGTACATATTGACAAACTACGTAATGTATCCGCATCTCATATCAGAACGGAGGAACAATTACATGTCTCCTGCATTGACAATACCCCATTGCCTATATAGAGGTTAAAATGGCTCTGCAAACAATACGAAGACTTCAATAACGATTGCTTTTCAACACCGAAGAATTTTTTATAGTCATCTACACAGGGTGAACACGAAAATCCGTGACATATCCGTTTAACATAAGAAAACAGTTTTTCTTAAATATTACCTGTCCTATAAATCTTTACGCGATGATATGCATTCAGTTTTATAGAATAAAATTCTGTACAAAAATATATTTCTTTTAATGCAAGGGTTACGCTAGAATTTTTGAGAAGAAGACTCATGGTTCATATTTTTAGAATTTTATTTTAATTACTTATAAAGTTCGGTTTAACTATAATATACTTTTTGCGATCGCCCACAAAATGAACTCTTTCTGATCACTTTTTAGACCGGAATATCCTTCTTTAGCGAGCTAGCTCGAAAAATTGTCTATAAGGGATCAGAAAGTACTTTCCCCAATACTATTTTGGAAACTATAAATTCAACAGCTAAAAATTATGTTGGAATCAATATTATTTCATGAAACCGCGTGGTATAATTCCATTCACCGTTTGGAATAATTCCATACGACTTTCGACAAATCTGAATCCGTTTAGCGGCATATTAGCGCGGTATATAAAATATCTTGGTTCGGTTGCTATGGTTATGACCATGGGCGCCCGCTGACTTTTTTACAAGGTGGGTCGAAATTTTTGTTGTAAGAAAAAAATGCGCCGCAGGCGAATTTTTAATAATTTTCAAGGTCAAACGTGCTTTAATGCAAAGTAAGATAATATAGAGTTCTTTACAATGAAGCAAATTTAACAAGTTCTTAAAAAATTAAAATCAATATTTTATGACGAAAATGCGTATGTGCGCTCTAAAAGCATAGAATTTCCCTTTCTACTAGGCTCTATGATGCGAGATGCGAGCATAAGCAATAACTACAGAAACAGACAATCTGAAAATACAATGTTGCATTAAATTAAAATATTATATTACTGAGCAACAATATAATTATTCTATTGAACTGCTCAAAATAAAATGTATAATAATTAAATGTTAATTAAATCGCGCTCCTCACAAAATACGGCAACCCTAATCATACGTAGGTACTTTTAATATAAATAAATATGCAATGTCTATTCATTATTTACTTTTCTATTTCTTTGTTTCTATATAACAGTAAAATCGATATTTGTGAAAGTTTTGAGAACGTAATCATGAAATGATTAGAATAAACTACGGCATATTAAAGAAAATACAACACCGAAGATAATGTAATATAATAACAGTACATAACATAATTTACTCATTCTGACACTTCAGCTATTTCGTACTTAGTAATAGGTAGTATGTAATAAATTTTTGATTAAAATATAAGAAAGTATTACCAATAATTATTAAAAAAAATACAATGATACATTGAAATAAAAAAATAAAATTATAATTTTATTTTTAAAAATGGATACAGTCCATAAATGAAAGGGGGGTCAGTCGACCCTTTCGACCCCCCCCCCCCTGTGGGCGCCTATGTTTAAATTAATAAAAATCAAATGGCGGGAGGTTTGATATGGGCCACATCAGATTTTTTTTCTATCTTGTGCAGAGTAATTCAGAATGATTAAATGTCACGTGACTTGAAATGATGACGTAAATATCCACTAATACGTTTCTATTCGCAATGGTACATAAAATTTCCACTCTAGTGGCTCAAATCTGTATTACGGAAAGCAATCGTACAAGTGCCATATTGAATAAATGACAGCTGAGTGAGCTGTTTTGTAATTAATAATTAAATATTTAAACTTATCTCCTTCATATAAATAAGTTTTTAAACTGGGTTTGTATACCCAGTCAACGAAACACAGTGAGCAATGTAAACTGTCATATGTCAAACCCAAGGTAGGGCGTCCATCTTGCTTGGAAAATCAGCGCCTCTATCGTTAACTTCGATTGCGAATAGTGGTAACGGAACCGATAACTATCACACGGTTTCAGAATCCCACCCATCCAAGTAAGTGTAACTCTACATTCGAGTAACAATCAAATCCTTCTCTGATGTCTTATTAAACAAATTTAATAACTTTTAAAATGAGCGCTCTCTATAGAACAATTTAATACCCGTCTTTTTTTATTACCATCTCCCATTGTCTGGTCCTGAAAGAATCGCGAATAATATGACATGAACTTTTCTCAATCCCGTAATTATCTAGATATCTAGATCGCAATCTGAATGAATATCTCGTTCCTTTGTGTGACAATGCTTACCTACTGAAGGGAAGGGTTGCCCTGTGTTTAACATGCTTTATTAAGGGAAGACTGAAGCTTTTCAGCTGCTCTCGTAGCGTTTTCAGGTGCGCAGAGAGAAATCGTTAGCGAGCGTAGTGTTAGCGTACACTAAGTGTGTGCATTTTAGATTAAACCAACCTGTTTCTGTTGATGTCTGAGGGTGAGGGTTGTTTGCAAAGAGGACTTTTCACCGCACACAGGATAAATTTAGGGAGGTAAAAGACACAGAAGCCTGGAGGAGTAGTTTGCGTTTTAGTTTATTACAAAAGTAGCACAAAAGGACAGTTAAGTCTTGTACGAAATAATGAGGGCATTAGCCAAATACGAATTTGACGTTTATAAGAGGGCCATGCTGCTATAATTATTGAGAATAATAGCGTTTTCCATTTATACAGGGTGGTGACCCCACAGCCAAACATAGGTTTTAACCTATAAAATCATGCTAATTATTATAGGTAAAAAACTTCAAATAAAAGTTAGAGCATAAAATTCTGCATCTGAATCCATAAACGAAATTAATGGCCCTGTTCTGAAAAAAAATTACATTATACTAAATCGTAAACGTCTTATTACAGAGCTCTGTCTCTAGTGATAAAAAATACGGGCTGTTAAAACCATAGCAACATGTATACAGATTTATTCTAGACTATTTTGATGAAAATTGGTATACTTATGTTTTTTGGTACGAGGAATTTACTGGTGAGGTCGTTGAAGGTGTACCGCACACCCATTTTTGGGTATGAGGGTGGTGTGGTTTAAAAAAGGGTCGAAATTTTTAAAAAATTAAAAATTCTGAAAATTTGTATTTAAGTAGTTTGAAGGGTGTAGATCTAAGATTTTAAAACCACAGGTCGATATCTCTTTTCGTGTACGAGATATTCGTCCTCAAAACTTTGCTCAAAAATGCCCATTTTTGGGTCATATCCCAAAAATGGTCAATAATACACCGCCGGCGATATCACCATTAGATTCTACGAGCAAAATTACATAAGCATACCAATTTTCATAATTTTTGAACAACTATTACAATCTCCAGAAGGAAAAGTCTGAAAATGGCCAAAAATCGCAAAAAATCTAAGGTGTACCCCTTGCGTTTTTTTCAGTTTTTGACAATTTTAAGGAATGTTTAATAATTAATGTATCCGTTGGAAAATTTTTATGAAAATTGGTATACTTATGTTTTTTGGTACGAGGAATTTACTGGTGAGGTCGTTGAAGGTGTACCTCACACCCATTTTTGGGTATGAGGGTGGTGTGGTTTAAAAAAGGGTCGAAATTTTTAAAAAATTAAAAATTCTGAAAATTTGTGTTAAAGTAGTTTGAAGGATGTAGATTTAAGATTTTAAAACCACAGGTCGATATCTCTTTTCGTGTCCGAGATATTCGTCCTCAAAACTTTGCTCAAAAATGCCCATTTTTGGGTCATATCCCAAAAATGGTCAATTATACATCGCTGACGATATCACCATTAAATTCTACGAGCAAAATTACAGAAGCATACCAATTTTCATAATTTTTGAACAACTATTACAATCTCCAGAAGAAAAAGTCTGAAAATGGCCAAAAATCGCAAAAAATCTAAGGTGTACCCCTTGCGATTTTTTCAGTTTTTGACAATTTTAAGGAATGTTTAATAATTAATGTATCCGTTGGAAAATTTTTATGAAAATTGGTATACTTATGTTTTTTGGTACGAGGAATTTACTGGTGAGGTCGTTGAAGGTGTACCTCACACCCATTTTTGGGTATGAGGGTGGTGTGGTTTAAAAAAGGGTCGAAATTTTTAAAAAATTAAAAATTCTGAAAATTTGTATTAAAGTAGTTTGAAGGATGTAGATTTAAGATTTTAAAACCACAGGTCGATATCTCTTTTCGTGTCCGAGATATTCGTCCTCAAACCTTTGCTCAAAATACCCATTTTTGGGTCATATCCCAAAAATGGTCAATTATATACCGCCGGCGATATCACCATTAGATTCTACGAGCAAAATTACATAAGCATACCAATTTTCATATTTTTTGTACAACTATTACAATCTCCAGAAGAAAAAGTCTGAAAATGGCCAAAAATCGCAAAAAATCTAAGGTGTACCCCTTGCGTTTTTTTCAGTTTTTGACGATTTTAAAGAATGTTTAATAATAAATGTATCCGTTGGAATATTTTGATGAAAATTGGTAAACTTATGTTTTTTGGTACGAGGAATTTACTGGTGAGGTCGTCGAAGGTGTACCGCACACCCATTTTTGGGTATGAGGGTGGTGTGGTTTAAAAAAGGGTCGAAATTTTAAAAAAATTAAAAATTCTGAAAATTTGTATTTAAGTAGTTTGAAGGGTGTAGATTTAAGATTTTAAAACCACAGGGCGATATCTCTTTTCGTGTCCGAGATATTCGATATTTTTTACAAAAAAGTGAATACACCCTTTCTCTCGGTTATTATTGCAGATACACATATAGATTATTGAATTGTGTGAAAATTGTAATTATGGAACTTCCGGTATAACCGGAAGTGACATCAACTTTATACTATTTTTTAGTTTCATAATATTTATTGAAACAGGTGAAATTTTTAACCAACGTTCCGCGTGAATCATATCAAAAATCTTCTTCAAAATCTATCATATTATGAAACTATAAGCAGGAAAAACAATTTTCTTGCCAATTCCAAAACTTGGCTGTTAAATTACGATATTCTGTCGACTTTTGATGTTTATAATTAATATTAAAATTGCTGGCTCCTGTCGTCTGACAGTGTGAGTAAATCAAGTACACACAGCGTTTTTTTAACTACAACGTAGTCACTTCTGTTTTTACTTAAGTAAAAATAAAAAGAATGTATATCCTCTCGGCATATTGCCCATTGCTGGGTGTGCCAATCTGCTTTGTACACAGATTTCGGTATTGATGATGATATATATTTGTACCAGGCGTCACCTCACGGGCACTCATTGATGGAGTGGAGAGTGCACCAGAGGGGTCACTTTTGTGCAATTTAAAATTCGAAATATTTCTTTTTGGTCGGGATCGAACTCGGTTTCCTAGATTTGCGACCAGACATTCAGGCACGCGGCCACGAGACCCCATACTTAAAAAAATCAGGGTGGTAGCATAAATGGTGATAAGGAGATAACTAGGGAGGAGATAACTAGCAGTGTTTAACTTGATTTGAAGTTGTTTTTACTTCCTTGTACAAAGTAAAGGAAGTATTGTATTGGCGAAAAATTTCGGTTTCCAGATTTCAACGGCATTTTGGCCATACATGAATCCATTCTGACTAATTTCGTCGTGACGTCTGTACGTACGTACGTACTTATCTCGCATAACTCAAAAACGGTAAGCCGTAGAAAGTTGAAATTTTGTATTTAGGACTTCTATAACATCTAGTTGTGCACCTCCCTTTTTGGTCATTACATAATTTCCAGAAATGGTACTTTATTTGAAGCCTATAATAGATTTTAATGAAAAACTATATTAAAATATAATCCAAAACTTTTCAAATTTAGTATATAACACTTTTATATCAATTGGAATAACATAGCAGAATTTGATTAAAACAGGCTAATCGGAAGTGATATATTACCTGAAGTTGTTAACAATTTTTCTTGAATAAAATGGTTTCATTTTGATTTTAGAAATAAATGCTTCAAATAAGAGTTTTAGAGAATTAAATTCTGCGTCTAGCACATCAAGTATTATTAAATTAGCCCTTTGTATAAGCGAGATATGTAAATTTAAAACTTATATACTTTTTGGTTTTTGTAATGAAGCTTGCTATGGATTAGGACAAAAAATAACAAAAAAAATTGAAAATAGATGTTAATGTCAAATTACGTCAAATACGTGCAATTTTTTAATTGAGTCTATACTTCATATTAGTCTTGCGTACAAGGAAGTCGTGTGGTGATTTTTTTCTCTAAAATAAACCATAAACAATTGACAGAGTTAAAACACTGCTAGTCATCTCCTTCGTCGTCTAATCACCTTTTATGCTACCACCCTCAGTGTTAAAACAATTTTATTAATTTAATCGTTGTTAAAAAATAGGTAAAATCTTTTTTTAAATTACGCCGTCGGTACCGAGCGTACCTGACTGGTCGCAACTGTGAACATTTGCACTGGTGCTGTTCGCTGTTCTGTTAGATAAAATGAAATCATAAATTACAATCACTGTTCTGTCAAATGCAAATTTGTATACTTTGAAATATGACAACACATTTACAAACACTGTACCTATCTATAAATTATACAATTTATTTTTAGTCCTGAGATTACCTGTATTGCCGGTAATTTATTACATTTTTTCCGATATTGTAAATATTAACAGCTACGGGCTTCGGCTGAATTCTTGACAAATATATGTTGCCGTATTTTCATATAAAGCAGAAAAAATTATTCCAGTCATCAATTTTCAATATATCAACGCTCTGGCGGAAAACGCGGAAATTTACCATGACTTACAATTTTAAAACTATAAAAGAAAATCTAATTTTTCTTACGCTGCACAAATTTATCGACGAAACTTATCTTTTTATTACTTTCGCATGTAGACATAGAATTAGAATTTTATGGAACGGAATTTAAATTTTACTCAAATAATTTTGAGAACTATCAGATTTATCCTGGACGTAAAAATATCTTATTATTTTTCATAACCGCATGCTGGATTTTGGATGTAAGAATAATTCAATACATTTCAACAATTTATACAATTTTCAATGACTTAAAACGCTAAAACTGCATCTTTCACGTCATTATCATCCAAAGTTTTTGAGTTAAATCTTCCGGTCGACCAATTATAACCAAAATCTAATCATCTCTTCATATGGATGTAACGAAGAGGAATACGAAATAATTATAATTTTTAAAATTGTAGTGTTGGAGTTATCGACGAAGAAAAAATCGTCACATACATTCACATACACACAGACATACAGACATCATCGCAAAAATAGTAAAATCGTATTCTAGGGACTATAAAACGTGCTTATTCATTAAAAACTCACCATCGATTTTTTTTGAGGGAAAATAAAAGCGCGCGAGCAGACACGTGACTCAAGGGACCTTGACGTGCTTAGAATCAGCTGATTTGTGTGCACGTGTCATTTTCACAAGAACAATGTCATGTTGACAAGACCAATGTTTTCACTTATTTTGATTTTTAACTGTTAAAATGTTATTATTTTTAATTTCGTGTGTTTTACTGTCTAAAAATTATTAAATATTGACATTTTAGCAATTCAAAATCAAAATAAGTCAAAACATTGGTCTTGTCAACATGACATTGTTCTTGCCAAAATGACATACGCACACAAATCAGCTGATTCTAAGAACGTCAAGGTCCCTCGAGTCACGTGTCTGCTCGAGCCCTATACTTTCCTTACCTAAAGGTATGACAGAAGGTAGAAATATGTACTTTTTAATATTAAAAAAATCAAAAAAGTTTAAGTTAATTCTTATTTTTGGATTAGCGAATTTTACTCTAATTTTGACAGTTTTTTCTTAAAATTTAAAATGTAGTCTAATCTAATCCAAATAACTACCTTTTTTTAAACCCCTCAACAGGATTAAATCCCAGTTACAGAGTGGGTTCACATTCACACACATCCATGCCTTAGTGGGATTCAAACCCAGAGCCCCGAGGCCACTCATGACATGAGGTGTTGCTCTAGCCATTGGACACCAGAGATATAATAAAATGAATATTACATTTTAAATACCGGTATAGAATAGAATTCACTAATCCAAAAATGAGGATTAGCTTAAACATTTTTGTGAATCGTTAATTTTTATTAATCTATATACATACCTACATATATACTTATGCTGGAAACAGTATTGAATTCCTTTTCTATTATTCTATTTACTTTTTTCTCTTTAAAACGTTACTAATATTATTTTGAAATGATTAGTTCTTTGATAGTGAGATTTATCTCTCAGTTACATACATTTGAATAACTGTGTTTTGTTTGTTTAAAGCGTTATAGATAATTTTATAAATGTATCCATAAAATATATAGAAAAAGTATTAATGCAAATCTATAGAAAATTTAATAATCTTTAATTTTTATAATAACATTAATATCGAAAAAATAACATTTAAAGGTATTTTTCGATGAAAAACTATTTTGAACTTCTAGTAAAGTGCCATTTCCGGTTATCCGATTTTCACCAAAATCTAATGGGCTCTTTCCATTACAGAAAAAGTTCGAAATACAAGGTTTCAAAATTTTCTGAATGATAGTACTTGAGTTAGAGTGGAGGATCCACACACACATACACACATACATACACACAGACATCATCGTGAAAATGTTAAAATTGGATTCTAGGGACCTTAAAACGTGGTCATTTAGCAAAATCTCGATATGCGATTTTTAGCACGATCCCTATACCTCCCTTACCAAGGGTAGCGGGAGGTAAAAAATAATTAAAAGGCCCTGGATTTGTTGCGGCCAATTTCACATTTCTTGGATGCTAGTTTAGACTTATTATTGTATAACAAAAAATTAATGCGTTTGTTAAAAAATATCCATGATATAAATCAATTATTTGCAAAATTAGAAAAAAGCAACAGTGAACCAGTTTTTAATGAGACCGGCCCATGTGGAAATTTCCACATTCTGAACATAGCCAGCCCGCCATTACCTACATGGTACAAATTGTCAGTAACTAGGTTATACCTACTGGCATTTATTTATTATTTTCAATATCATTTTCATTCCCTGACAAATTTCTCTTTCAACCTTTATAAATTATTTGATTTATCCCCCAACTTTCAGTATAAAAGAAAACATATCTTACATTTTCGCTATAATTTCATACATTACGGCCCGTTAGCGCCCTAGTGCGTATCCCTTGATATATGCAATAAGTTGGATCGTTGAGGGCGGTTAGTATGCGAAGCCGGCCCTGAAAGGGCCGTCTATCAGACGTCGGGACGATGCACAGACGCCAGGCGTTCCTTGATGTCTGAATCGCCGACGCCTGAGCGGAGCGCCGATTCTAGAGGGCTATGATTTATATCGCCGCTGTCACACTGTCACTTGTTTCACAGATGTCGATGGGCGTCTGATAGTTTTATTGTCAACGAACATGCAGACAGAATTTCTAAGACGGGGAATTTTATTTATTTTTGTGGTTAGAAATCTTTGTTCTACAAGTTTTGAATGTAGACCCGTATTCTCAGCTTACTTCTATTAATGCTTTTATAAACGTGTCACGTGTCATTTTCTAAATCAATATATTTTACACGAAAATCTGTTCAGAGCTTCAAATAAAGTATCGCTTCCGGTGTATCAGTTTTAGCCAAAATTTAATATTTTGTTCCTCTTCATATAAAAGTCTTAAATACTAAATTTGAAAAGTTTTGGGATATATCACAATATATGTATATTTCTCGAAAATCTGTTCAGAGCTTCAAGTAAAGTATTACTTCCGGTGTATCAATTTTAGCAAAAATCTAGTATGTCGTTCTCATTAATCTAGAAGTCTTAAATACCAAATTTGAAAAGTTTTGTAATATATCATAATATATATTTCACGAAAATCTGTTCAGATCTTCAAGTAAAGTATCACTTCCGGTTTATCAATTTTAGCCAACATCTAATATTTTGTTCCTCTTCATATAAAAGTCG
Organism: Harpalus rubripes; assembly: GCA_963082715.1. Classification (NCBI taxonomy): domain Eukaryota; kingdom Metazoa; phylum Arthropoda; class Insecta; order Coleoptera; family Carabidae; genus Harpalus; species Harpalus rubripes. The sequence continues at coordinate 81,906,941 of OY720450.1, forward strand.
TAAATACTAAATTTGAAAAGTTTTGGGATCTATCACAACATATATTTCACGAAAATCTGTTCAGAGCTTCAAGTAAAGTATCACTTCCGGTGTATCAACTTTAGCAAAAATCTAGTATGTCGTTCTGATTAATCTAGAAGTCTTAAATACCAAATTTGAAAAGTTTTGGTATATATCCTAATATATATTTCACGAAAATCTGTTCAGATCTTCAAGTAAAATATCACTTCCGGTTTATCAATTTTAGCCAACATCTAATATTTTGTTCCTCTTCATATAAACGTCTTAAATACTAAATTTGAAAAGTTTTGGGATATATCATAATATATATTTCACGAAAATCTGTTCAGAGATTCAAGTAAAGTATTACTTCCGGTGTATCAATTTTAGCAAAAATCTAGTATGTCGTTCTGATTAATCTAGAAGTCTTAAATACCAAATTTGAAAAGTTTTGGAATATATCCTAATATATATTTCACGAAAATCTGTTCAGAGCTTCAAGTAAAGTATCACTTCCGGTTTATCAATTTTACTCAAAATCTAATATGTTGTTCCCCTTCATAAAAAAGTCTTAAATACCAATTTTGAAAAGTTTTAGGATATATGTTAATATATTTTTCACAAAAATCTATTCAGAGCTTCAAGTAAAGTATCATTTCCGGTTTATCAATTTTTGCCAAAATCTAATATGTTGTTGCCCTTCATAAAAAAGTCTTAAATACTAAATTTGAAAAGTTTTGGGATATATCACAATATATATTTCACGAAAATCTGTTCAGAGCTTCAAGTAAAGTATTACTTCCGGTGTATCAATTTTAGCAAAAATCTAGAATGCCGTTCTCATTAATCTAGAAGTCGTAAATACCAAATTTGAAAAATTTGGAATATATCATAATATATATTTCACGAAAATCTCTTCAGAGCTTCAAATAAACTATCACTTCCGGTTTATCAATTTTATTCAAAATCTAATATGTCGTTCTCATTAATGTGAAAGTCGTAAATACCAAATTTTAAAAGTTTTGGAAAATATCTCAATATATTTTTCACGACAATCTGTTTAGAGCTTCAAGTAAAGTATCACTTCCGGCTTATAAATTTTAACCAAAATATAATATGTGGTTTCCCTTTATATAAAAGTCTTAAATACTAAATTTGAAAAGTTTTTGAATATATCATAATATATATTTCATAAAAATATCTTCAGAGCTTCAAGTAAAGTACCACTTCCGGTGTATTAATTTTAGCCAAAATCTAATATGCTATTCCCCTTGATATAAAATTCTTAAATACTAAAATTTAAAAGTTTTCATTTATTTTTTAATCTACTTTTTCATTGAAAACTGTTATGGGCTTCAAGTAAAATACCACTTCCGGTTGTCCAATTTTACCTAAATTGTAACCAACCCTTATATAAATACAGAAAGCTTAAATAAGGAAAATATAAATTTTTGGAAGTTTGATATAAGAGTTATCATGGACGAAAAAATCGTCACTAGACACCAGATTTGAACCCGTTTGTTTATTTTTTAAACAACTACTTTTCCATATATGCAAAATACGGTCAACCTTGCTGTATTCATATTTGAAAAAAAAATTGAGATATCTTTTACCATTCTGGAGATATTAATAATTTTTACACCTATGTTCCTACAAAAATACACTATCTCCCTAACTGCCAGTATAAGTACATATTTCTAATAATTTTTTATATTCATCCATCGTATTGTCTATCACCGAGATATGCACGGACTGTATACCATATTTCCCAACAAACATTCCAGTAAAAAGAAGAGTTCATTAGAAAGAAATAGTTATATATTCCTCTCTTTGTCTTACACAAACTAATATTTGAAAGTGAAAGTGTCCACTCCGGTTTGTTATTACTCTTTGATCACCGAGATATGCAACGGGCACGGACTGAACACCACGTTTCCCAACAAATATTGCAGTAAAAAGAAGAGTGTATTAGAGTGAAATAGTTATATATTCTCTTCTCTCTTCCAAAAATGAATATGTGCAATTGAGTGTTCACTCCAGTATTTATTATTCTATGTCGTGATGTCTCTGTCTTGCAAGTATATCTTCTCTGTCACACAAACATCAATATGCACACGCCGTTTAGTATTTGACGTGAGGAACACTTTGAGGTAAAACTTGAGATTTAAATTTTTTGATGTTTAATAATGGAACAATGGCTCCCGTAAATTATACATTTTGGGGGAATACTTTTAAATAAAATAGAACAACCAAAGTCTGGCTAAGGTGACTTCCTACTTTTTTATCTCCCGTCAACTAAGTCAATGTGTAAAGAGTGACATATTTTTAACCAACAATACCTCTCGCTAATTACAAATGGAGATAGATCAACAGTACCTCACGTCAATTGAAAATGGGAATAGAGTACCAGTACCTCCCGCAAACTAATTTAAGTGATGTTTTATGACAAAAAAATGGCTCCCGTAAATTATACATGTTGGGGAAATACTTTTAAATAAAATAAAACAACCAAAGTCTGTCTAAGGTGACTTCATATTTTTTACCTCCCGTCAACTAAATCAATGTGAAAAGGTGACATATCTTTAACCAACAATACCTCCCGCCAATTACAAATTGAGATAGATCAAGTACCTCACGTCAATTGAAAATGGGAATAGAGTACCAGTACCTCCCGCAAACTAATTTAAGTGATGTTTTATGACAAAAAAATGGCTCCCGTAAATTATACATGTTGGGGGAATACTTTTAAATAAAATAAAACAACCAAAGTCTGTCTAAGGTGACTTCATATTTTTTACCTTCCGTCAACTAAATCAATGTGTAAAGGTGACATATCTTTAACCAACAATACCTCCTGCCAATTACAAATTGAGATAGATCAAGTACCTCACGTCAATTGAAAATGGGAATAGAGCACCAGTACCTCCCGCAAACTAATTTAAGTGATGTTTTATGACAAAAAAATGGCTCCCGTAAATTATACATGTTGGGGGAATACTTTTAAATAAAATAAAACAACCAAAGTCTGTCTAAGGTGACTTCATATTTTTTACCTCCCGTCAACTAAATCAATGTGTAAAGGTGACATATTTTTAACCAACAATACCTCCCGCTAATTACAAATGGAGATAGATGAACAGTACCTCACGTCAATTGAAAATGGGATTAGAGTACCAGTACCTCTCGCAAACTAATTTAAGTGATGTTTTATGACGAAACAATGGCTCCCGTAAATTATACATGTTGGGGGAATACTTTTAAATAAAATAAAACAACCAAAGTCTGCCTAAGGTAACTTCATACTTTTTTACCTCCCGTCAACTAAATCAATGTATAAAGGTGACATTTTTAACCAACAATACCTCCCGCTAATTACAAATGGAGATAGATCAACAATACCTCACGTCAATTGAAAATGGGAATAGAGCACCAGTACTTCCCGCAAACTAATTTAAGTGATGTTTTATGACGAAACAAATGGCTCCCGTAAATTATACATGTTGGAGGAATACTTTTAAATAAAATAAAACAACCAAAGTCTGGCTAAGGTGACTTCTTATTTTTACCGCCCGTCAACTAAATCAATGTGTAAAGGTGACATATTTTTAACCAACAATACCTCCCGCTAATCACAAATGGATATAGATCAACAGTACCTCATGTCAATTGAAAATGGGAATAGAGCGCCAGTACCTCCCGCAAACTAATTTAAGTGATGTTTTATGACGAAACAATGGCTCCCGTAAATTATACATGTTGGGGGAATACTTTTAAATAAAATAAAACAACCAAAGTCTGGCTAAGGTAACTTCATACTTTTTTACCTCCCGTCAACTAAATCAATGTATAAAGGTGACATTTTTAACCAACAATACCTCCCGCTAATTACAAATGGAGATAGATCAACAATACCTCACGTCAATTGAAAATGGGAATAGAGCACCAGTACTTCCCGCAAACTAATTTAAGTGATGTTTTATGACGAAACAATGGCTCCCGTAAATTATACATGTTGGAAGGGAGTACTTTTAAATAAAATAAAACAACCAATCTAAGTCTGGCTAAGATGACACTTCCTATTTGTACAATACCTCCCGCTAATTACAAATGGGGATAGATCAACAGTGCCTTCCGTCAATTGAAAATAAGAATACAACAACGTACCTCCCGCCAACTAAGCAAAGTGTAAAGGGGACAGTCATATACGTATTGGATCTAATTGGTATATGGAGACAGTAGACTTTTTACCAACGATACCTCCCGCTAATTACAAATGAGGATAGAGGAACAGTACTTTTCGTCAATTGAAAGTAAGGAAAGAGCAACAATACCTCCTGCCAACTAAAGTGTAAAGGTCAGTAGATTTTTTACCAGCAATACCTCCCGTTAATTGTAAATAAGGATGGAGCAACTATGTATATCTCCCGTGAGCTCACGAGAGCTATCGATAGGCAAGTTTGATTTCAAGTGGGCGATGAAAAAAATTAACTTTTGTCTCGATTATTTCGAAAACTAAAAGGGATATCGAAAAAATTTAATAGCAAAAATTAACCGATGGCTATCCATAGGCGAAAGTTAGGACCTTTATTTTTATAATTCAGATATCCTGAAATAAAATGTATATTTTTTAAGATAACTGAAATTATTATTAATTATTATTACTTTTAGACATCCTACCTAACATTTTAGCTGAAAAATACATGTACAAATACAAATAAAACACATAAATAAATAAATGATAATGTGGGCCCCTGATAAAACTTTGAACTAAACATACATAAATATGTATAAATGGGAGAACATAAGTGTGTACGTTCCTGGGGTCTTCCCTCGTATCTAAAAATTTTTAGCCCTTAGTTCTTACGTACTAATCAATTAGAGTTTAATAACTTCGTTAATATGTTCCAGGTGCTGCTGTGCAGACGGGCGGACAAACAGAAATTGCTTGTCGTGATCCTGGAGCTGTTGACCATGAGAAACATCTTGAACAACGATTGTCCGAAGATGAGTGGGCCCTGCAGCCGTGAGGAGTCGCCGAGCAGATGGGCATACATGACTTGAAGCTGTTAAGGTAAGAAAAGTTTTTTTTTTTTTAAGTTCACCTCGTCGAACAACTCCTGTTTTATCTTTTAGATATCTCGTACAGTACAGGAAATGTTTAAATATTTCTAATTTTTTACCACAACGATGGTAATCTCAAACCCTTTTGGTTTACCCTCATATTTTGTATTTATGTTTAATAATCTAATTTTTATTAATTTTTCTGTGCAGATTGTCAACATGTGAACTCGAAGGACCACTGGGCAGTAGAAGATATATGTTCAATATTGTAAAATTGTAATAAAATGTTAATGTATACATTTTAAAAATATTTGTAATTATATATATGCTAATAAACTTTAGAATTTATTTAAAAATGACTTATTTTCTAATCTTTAGTTTTAATTTTTATAATACATGCTAATAAAGTTTAAAATTGATTTAAAAATGACTTACTTTCTCATCTTTAGTTATAATTTTTATAATACGCCCTCAGAGTCGTGAACGTATTACGTACATAGTTCTTATATAAGCCGCCAGGGGGCAGCACCTATCGGAAAGCATTGCGCCTAAAATGTAGGCAACCATAAATTTTTTAAATAGCATCTATGTACGATTTTTTTAGTAAATATGCTACTTTTAAGTACAATCTATGCACCAAATTTTCTAAAAAATCGTACATAGATGCTACTTTTGAGTAGCATCTATGTACGATTTTTTAGAAAATATGCTACTTTTAAGTACAATCTATGCACCAAATTTTCTAAAAAATCGTACATAGATGCTACTTTTGAGTAGCATCTATGTACCATATTCTCTAAAAAATCGTCCATATTTCCTAAGTTTATAAAAGAAGCATCCATGCACGATTTCATCTAAAATTTGGAGCATGGATGCTTCGTTTTTAATCATTTAAAATTCCCAATAGGTATAACGAAAGAAGTATCCATGCACGATTTACTGGGTTTAAATTCCCAATAGGTATAAGTCCCAAATTAAAAAATCCATTTACGATTCACTGAGTAAAAAGGATGCCCATCATTTTTTTTAGATTAATGAAAACGAATAAATTTAAAAATCTATACGTATAGGATGTAGAAATAAAATAACTTTTTCAATATAAATATATATATTTTAAAAATACAAAACTTTTTAAATAAATATGTATAAATTTTATTATATTACAGCAGAATGTTTGTCACATCATACATTGTTATTAGATTTATCACCAAATTTAGTGACAATTACGAACAGAATTATAACACAAATGAAACGTAAAAACATTTATCTTTAAAATTTCTGTTCAAAATTACTTCTTACTCAGTTTATCAAATTTGAAAACAATTTTTTAACGTGCCAAACAGGCTTTAGTTATAAAACTAAAATGTTTGTTACCAAATAAAACATTTTAGTTTTATAACTAAAGCATCTTTGGAACGAAAAAATTGTTTTCAAATTTGATAAACTGAGCAAGAATTAATTATGAACAGAAATTTTAAAGATAAATGTTTTTACGTTTCATTTGTGTTATAATTCTGTTCGTAATTGTCACTACATTTGGTGATAAATCTAATAACAATTTAACAGTGTCAAACATGGTTTAGTTACAAAATTAAAACGTTTGTTACCAAATAAAATTACCATTATCATGGTTATATTAATTTGCTATTAATTATTTTGCATTTTTATCCTGTAAACAAAGTTTATCTGAAGTTAAACTTTTATTTACAGAATAAAGATGCAAAATAATTAATAACAAATAATACAAACGTAATAATTTCAATTGGTAACAAACATTTTAGTTTTATAACTGATACAAAACTCTAGTTATATATTTTAAGGGTATCTGCTACCCAATATATAATATATTAAATAGAGTTCAGTTTACAATATTTAATAAATTAAATCTTGGGGTCCCTAAATAAGATTTCTTGTTCCCATTGTTAAAGGTACAAGATTTCTTATTCAGTTTAAGACCGATTGCGAACCTTTACATAAATTATATTATATATTTTTTTAGTGTTATTACCCAACCGCCCATTTACGAAAATATATAATATTTATTAATACAAAGCTTCGTTTCCAATAAATACTTAAAATCTAACTTGACCCTGACCGCGTGTAAATCCTTAATAATAAATACAATTTTTACTAAAACTACCTACTGTACGACTAATGTGACGGATTTAAATTAAACAGAACATAAATTAAAAGATTGTTTTATTGTGTACATACATTTTAAACATAGTTTTTATGAGGAGGAAGCCATGGTCTGCGTCACCAATCGACACTGCAATCTCGACGACAGTGACAGGGAGTTCTTTCAACTTAGAACTACCTTAAAACTATACTCTTTATTTAATAAATTGTATATATAAGGAGCAACCGCCCTCAAATGCCAAACCCACGCTCCCCATATATACCATTTATTAAATAAATACAATTTCGTGTACAATATTTTATAATCAAACTTAATCTATTGTAGAACCCCCCCAAATTAAGTTAGTGAAGTGCGCAAAATAGCCTATCTTACGTTAATATCTCGTTCAAAGAATAGCAAATCTAAACCTATCTTACGTTAATATCTCATTCAAAAATAGCAAATCTAAAAATGTGAAGTTACGTTAATTTTTTTCTCTCTCTCAAAAAGCAAAAACAACCCTTGCCTATCTTATATCTAAGCTATCTTAAGTCTACGCAAGCTATCTTATATCTAGACTATGCTAAGCTAAAGACGAAGTATGAGAGAGAGATATACGAGCTAAGACAAAAAGTGAGAACGCCGGAGTGGTTCTCACATGTAGTTTACGAGGGGGTTAAGCCGACCCCACACGATGCACTGCATGTACGGCCTACAACGCGAGCTCCCTAAGGACAAGATAGACAGTTACATGTGATCTACTCGGCTTGGATGCCTGAGACAGCTACTCCCGAAGACATCGCCCGGTCTTAAACGCGATACCTACCCCGAACGCGATCAACCCGTGTGCTCAAACAAAGTTAAACAAAACAAAAACTTTACCTTTAATTATTCGTTGCCATTAACATTAAATGATTACATACGTTGCCTCCGGATGAGGAGAGCACATAGACGCCATAAGAAAGTTTCCTGTGATAGCATTCAGGTTTGTTTAATCTTTTCTCATTCGAGTCTAGCAATCTAGAGCGTAGGCATCAATACGATGGCCAGCAACTTTACTACAAAAGAATTAAACTGTCCCTAGAAACATTCGCACAAGTGCGAAGCGATCCCCCAGAATAAACAACTGGTTTCACAAGGCATGGCTAACCATATCAGTCCACTCAATTATGGAAAATCACGCACGAACCCTACCTACCCATCCCACTAACCGTGATGTTAAATAAGGAAACCCGAACCCACATCAAGTTTCGAATCTCTCCCACCTTCCTGACCCTCTCACTGATTCTCTCACCCATTCGCATCATTCATGCCCCGATACATATATTTTTCTTTTCACATACACTCTCCCTAGGAGCCGTCTGGGCATCCCGCGCAGTACGCATACCACGGTGGCAAACGTAGACGCACGATTTTATGATGAATCGCCAAGGAATGCACTTCAAATTAATCAATTTATTTTTATTTTTAAAGAAAACGCGTGTTTGCTCAACGGCGCGATGAGCCAAAGTTTAATTAAGACCTGAAAATACATTTAAAAGAATTTAAAACTAACTTAAAATCTACTATATTAATCTAGTCTTCTTGATGTCCAAATCCTGAAAAATATATTCTAATCATATGTTCCCAGATATTGATTTTATTGATAAATAGTCGATATTTCAATTTTAAATTATTTCAATATTATAGAGACATCCATGAAAGTTATATTTCTTTCAATGTAGTACTCAAAATCGAATTTGAATACAAGATAATATTTAGGCATATATTATAGTCATATTCCTTTGACTACAAGTTCTCATGATAGAAGATGAGAACAATATATTTCATAAAAAAATAAAGTTTCTTACCAGTTTATTCATCGATGGTCGTGTACGCCGTAGAAGATTTGTTTGGTACTCAGCAATCATTTAGAAAAGCTGCTCTAGATCTGCAGTGATGAAAACAAAAGCTTGGAAGCTGCATCCAAATTCTCCAAGTTTCTTGACGTCTCAGTCCAACGTGGTCCGCCTATTAAATAATAGTTATTAGTTTGTGGTATTCTTCAAACCATTTCAAAAAACTGTTGATCAAATTTCGCATAATGTGATATTTTATTCAACAGTTTTTAAATGGTTTCAAATGTATTTGAAAATTTGCTATAATCTGATATTTCAAAACTTATTGGTTTGTAACTAGATTTGAACCAGTTAATTTTTATTCAAAAATTCGGCAATAACAAAAATAGCAGCAATATTGTGTGATAGGTCTGTTAAAGACCATCCAAACAAGATGTGTCAATTTAAGGGCTTTACAAAATAATTGTAAACACTAGACAAAATTTGTAGATATTCTAAATGGGACATATCTATTTTTGCCTTAAAGTCACAGAATTGCAAAGGAAATAATTAGTCCTATTCTGTAACTCAGTCGTTAATTTTTAAAAACTGGTTAAAAATTTTATCCAATAGATATTGATTTGATAACTAAAAATCCCAAGTTTTTGTAATATATCAACATACATGATAAGTTAAAGATTATAACTAGTAAGATTCTTACCTTACAAACAGCACGCTTGAATTTTGGGGTTGTAGGGCCCCAATGCAGGAACTCCGTTGTCCCTTGGTTCTCCTAACGTTCTGTCATTTCCTGCTGCCATTTCCATGTTTCCGATGCCCTCATGTTGAATTTGTCTGCATAAGAAAAAATGTAATCAAAGATTGACCTTGGGAAATATACATTTATCTGGGGCATTGTTTAAACTTAAAATTATTATTGTAACAATAGATAATATTACTAGTAAATCAATAAAATATTCACAAAATACACATGATTAGCCGAAATTGCATTGGGTAAACTTCTCTTTCCAATTTCAGTCAACCAGAGAGTTCAAAGTTATGTCCTACTTTCTACAATAATGAATGTCTTGAATGGAACAAGGTAGTTTTGTTACTTGTCGATTTGTTCAAGAATAAACCAGGTAAATGTATGACTAATGGACTCAGTTAACAAAACATTAAATAAAAATTCGGACTGCTTTTAAAACGTTAAATAAATATTAAACAGCAAATATGTGCAATTTAACATAAACAATTTTTCTATAATTATGCACAAAATCCTCCCAATTTGTAAACCAAACCACGTTTATAATATTAAGACATATGGTTGTATGAAAAATGTAAACTAAAATAACGAGGATTTATCAGAAATAATGTTTCCAATATTTTGAAGTTAATTTCGATTAATTATAGAATATATATAAAAAAACACTTACAAAAATGTTGAGACCACGCCTCAAGATTTTTCTTCAATGATATTCCCAATTGTTGATTCTTCACTATATTTCGTTTTTCTTCATAAGTTTTCTTAATATTTGCTCAAAACATGATATTTCACAACAAACGTTGCTTCATATTTAAGGAAACATGTACTTGGATCTGTTGTTCCACGATGTTCGCATAATATTCTTGTACTAAAATCTCATTTCCCACAAAAATTATCTGAATCGTTGAATTATCACTTTATTTCGTTTTTCTCTATAAATTTTCCGAGTTTTTCCACAGAAAATGAATGTTTTTCAACGATTTACTTCTTTTGCCACGTGCTCACAATGCAACGTGGAGCGGATGTGCCGACTGGCATGCGCGCGCACAGGAAACAGGAATCTTACACAGCGCTTTTCAAAATGTTCAACAGTTGAACAACTTGTTTAAATTGTTGAAATAATATGAAACAACTATTTAAATATCTTCAAAACTTCATAAAAGTTGTTGAAAAATGCAAAATGGATTGTGGAATAATTGAATGAACTTATTTTTTCTTGTTTGTCCAGATTTTTTTGGATTTAGCTGCGGACGTTTGCTGTTCATTTAGCGTTAACCAGGGGGCACGTGTGGAATTCTACCACGGACGCGAACAGCTTTACCCCCCAAAAATAACATGATTTAAATATATCATAGATTTATTTTCTTTAATTGTATTTACATGTATTCAATTTGGAGTAATTTGCCTCAATTTTAGGGTGTAAAAATTGGTCAATTGGTGTTTGTTTTACACCAGATTAATGTATCCTTAATTTAATATAGTTTTCAATAAATCTATTGAATAATAAACGTTGTTTATGTAATCTTTCCGTAAATTCTTGGCGTTTCTTTAATTAGAAAATGCGTTATTTATCAATGCTTGCCACCAAATATTTGACAAATTTGGAAGGAAATATACAAATATGTAAATACCTGAAGGAAAATCATTGTATAATATTCGGCAGAGTTTGTGGGTTGTACGAAAAAGGAAAAATCACACTTGAATTCACTAATACTAAAATTGTTTATTCTTCAATCACAGCAGAAGGTATGAACGATTTATACAGGCTGTTTCCTTTAAAACAACCAGCGCTTTTTTGGGCGAACTAACAACTTTAGAGAAAAATGTTTTATACCAAAAATGATCAAGATTAAGGGGATAATCACCCCTATTCTGTAACTCAATCGATAACTTTTATCGATCGATTATAAATTGTAGCCAATAATTATAGTAGACACTGAATAAAAAATGATGCTGACAGATGATACATTTGTTTCTATTTGTCAAAAATTGTTATCGATCGATAACTATTATCGATTGAGTTACAGAATAGGGGCAAATGTATCAATAGTAACAAACCGAATATTTAACCAGTGGTTCTCAAACGGTAGTACAAAATTATATTTTTTAAATGTCACCCTATATATTTTTTTAACCCTTTAAATAGAATATTATTTTCTGATTTCAACGATATAAATATAGCATAGGGTTGTATAACAATTATTTCGGGAAAAATGGTATTAAAAACTAATATTATAACATTACTTTTAATACCATTTTTCTCGAAATAGTTGTTATACAACCCTATACCATATTTATATTGTTGAAATCAGAAAAAAATCTCTATCTAATGGGCTAAAAAATTATATAGGATACCATTTAAAAAAATATAATTTTGTTCTGCCGTTTGAGAACCACTGGTCGAATTTTCGGTTTGTTATTATTAATAAATTAGCCCCTTATTCTTGATTATTTCTTGTATATGACATTTTTTTCTAAAGTCATTAGTTCGCCCAAAAAAGCGCTGGTTGTTTTAAAGGAAACATCCTGTATAACTGATGATCCGAAAATCAAATCGGTATACCTTCTAGTGCAGTGTTGCCAACAGTTCTCAACTATAAATAATAGTTAGAAAACCCGCTAAAAGATCTCGGTTAATAAAGACCGTTAGATTTAGCGGGAAAATCGCTAAATTGGCAACACTGTTCTAGTGACGCTTCTAGAAAAGATTTTGAGAGTAATTCATGTTTCCGGTTAACAGGCACGTGTAGAAGTGGCGCCAAATACAAAAAACATTTAAAAAAATACATAAATTCTGATTTAAATAATGTAAAACATTAAAATATTGAGACTTTAGTCTCATAGTTTCTCAATGACTTTATTAAAAATAAAACAATAGTTTAAATATTTAGAATATTACAATGTATATAAAAATATTAGTGTGCGGATAAAACTTTTTAGGACACTTCAATATTGTTGCTACTAATAAGTCACATAAATTGGGTCTCCAATTTTTACTTTTCCTTCGTTGCGTACACCCATATTTATACCCATTTTTGGGGAATCGCCAACCAGCTTCCGTAAGTCGTTATTGTTAACTTGACGATATCTGTTAAAAATAATAAAATAAAAATAGTACAAGCGATAAATTATTTTAAAGAAAAACACTTCTTCATCTTTCATTTGAAGCATTTTTCTGTAAAATAATCCACAAACGATATAATATTGAATATAATTTAAGGAAAGTATGCACGTACTTTTTCAATGTTTTCAATGGTTCTTCATCATCTCTCACACCTGTTTTCGGGTCGACATTTATAAAAGGACATCTGAAATTGTTAAATAAATACATACTTATAAAAAATATATATTATCTTTTACCTTACACAAGGCAGAACGGCTTCAAAAATCGCGTTATTTCCAATTTTAACAAATTTCCAATTATCTTCGTCATGAGGAATTGCTCCTTCTATAACGAAATTTGGTCGAAATTGATTAGCAGTTATTTTTTTACCGTCTAAGCGAGAGATTAAATCCATTAATGAACTATTTGATGCCATCATATAACTTGAACCGTCGGAAAATGCGCCCTACAGTTGAAATATTAATAAATATTGTTTTGCATTGTTTAAAAACTTACAAGATCTTTCATGGTCATCCTATTGGAAACTGTGAATTTTTTCCGAATACTTCGACTAGATTTATTATGAGGATAATATACTAATTTTAATCCGGCATTTTGATTGAGTATAACTTTTGATATCCATTGGGCTGCGTCTGATCCGCAATCGATAGCATTTATTTTATCATCTACAAAATGAATAAACTATCTCAACTGACTCTTTCCACTCTCTTAATTCAATTTTATCGACGTTTATATTTTTTTTTCTATAGCAGATTTTAAATAATAAAAAAAATCAACTATAAATTAAATCAGTCCTACATCAATTTTTTGAATAAAGAATTAAGAATTTTAGTGCAAACAAGACTTACAAATTTTATACCTTGTTCCATTTAAGCTATTCAGTATTGCGGAGCATAGGGAATAGTTTTGACCTCTCTGATTGGCTGAAATTAGAGACAAGAGACAAGTTTACCCAATGTAATTTCGGCTACTTCAGATTTGCGCTGTTGCCAGTGCCATCTACTGAATGGCTTAAATGAAACAGAGCATACGTAATAAGCGATATGAATCAGTGGTCGATAAACTATTAGTTCTATAGTCCGTTCGCAGAAACGAGAGAATATAGAAATAATGTTGCAATTCTAAACAGATCTGCAAATCTGCAAATAATGAACAAAATCGCAACGAAAGCTGCCACTTTTATGTAAAATTTTATATTTATCAACAAAAATAGAAGCGTTTTGTAATTTTTTTACACATTTACAGATATGTAAGACTTACAGATTTGTTCAGAATTACAGCATAATTTTTGAGAGATACGACTTTGGGTAAATGGGACATGTGGTGCGCAGATGTGCTTTTGTTTTGACAAAAATTCTCGTAGGTTACTAGAAAATTTGGTCGATATTTTCATCTTGAAATAACTGTCTATTCGATAGCGTATTTTTTAATGAATTCAACCATACATTATTTTTATATTTGTACATAATAAAAAAATTGAAAAAAATTAAAATGAAATTTCAATAAATTTGATTTTTAGTTATTTTTTAGTAGGCTATGTATGAAAAAAAATTGAGTTTAAATTAAAACAAAACAAATATTTGTTAATAACTTTATAAGGGCCGGTATTTCCATCTTCGGATAAAGTGCGGGATAACTTATCTGTCGGATAAATGAACAATATCGCATCAAAAAATGACATTCAATATAATTTACTTCATTTATACTTTTATTTCGATGCGATATTTTATCATTTATCTGACGGATAGTTATCCTAAACTTTATCCGGAGATGGAATTACCGACCCTAAATAGTGTTTTATTTGATTTCCATCCTAGATAATTCAAATTGACTAATGAAATCAAATTTATTCAAATTTCACTTGGATTTTTCTCAATATTTTTATTATGTAAGGATATAAAACTAATATATGGTTGAATTCAGAAAAAAATACGCTATCGAATAGATATAAAAAATATCTATAATTCCATTTGAAAAAATATAAATTTGTGATGTAACTTGAGAACCACCGGTTTAAAAAATGTCCCCCTTGGTCTCCTACAACTTATACCAATCAAAAGAGAAATAAATAAACAAATATCAAATATGGGTTTCATTTTAAAAAATGTATGTTTATGTTATATCTCGAAAATTTACCAATAGAAAAATTATTTTTTATTTTAAACATTTTTTTTTCGATTACTGATAGTTTAAAAGTTATTTCAAATTGAAAATATGGACCAAATTGAGTTTTCCGCCATTTTCTAGTAACCTATGAGAATTTTGTCAAAACAAAAGCACATCTGAGATGGCCCATTTAACGAGGTTGTGCAGTGTGTTCAATAAAATTCCTAACTGGGAGTAGGCTATAAACACAGAAACGTATATCTGATCATTTAATTCAAAAGTCTAGATGTCAAAATTGATCTTGAAATGTAAATTTAAGGAGAAAAGAAAATAAAGAAGGATACAGTATATTGACATTCGCCATTTTCTAATTTGTTTCCATTTCTAAAATAAGATTCAAGAAGAAAAGCTTTAATTTCTTTAGAAAACATTTTTGACAATATCTCATGTCAAATTGACATTTAATTAAATATTAAGTTGACATACGTTTCTTTGTTCATCGCCTACTCCGAGTTAGGGTTTTTTTTGAACACACGGTATCTCTCATAGTTTCCGAGATCCAATGGTGGCCTTCGAAATCTGGGCATTCAGTATTTAAATTAAATAAAAATTAAAATACTTTATCTTCCGTTGCGGTTAAATAATTTTATCTACTCTTGCGGTTAAAATATTTTATCTATTTTGAGTAGACAAATGCAACTTTAAAATCTGCTACAGCAAAAAATAATTTAATAATAATTACTCCAAATATTGCACTGTATCGTATTTTTCGAAGCCTTTAGAATTTCTGTGTCTAATGTTAAATCTTTCATATTATCTGCTTGCAGTGTTAAAGTAGCTTTATTTAAATTGGGCCTAATGTTTACTAAAGTTGATATTGCACGTCCAGTTTTATAATTTCCTTCTGTATCAACAATCATAAAAGTTCTGTCAAAAAAAAAAACATTTATTATAACAAAAATACATTAGAATAAATAAAAAAATATATTTATATATTTACCTGTCAACAAAATGTCCATTTTTAAGGCCTAAAAATTTACATTCAGCTTCGTTGACGTTCACTACACCACAAGACTTGATAGGATAAAAATTTATTTCGCTCAAATGACCAACATAAATCCATTTTTTACTAAATATCTTTTTGTATATATAATATGAAGCAAGTACAGATAAAGTACCTACTCCTATTTGTAACAATAAAGGATTTACTGTACCTGTATTTTAATAAAATGAATAAAATATTAACACTAAATATATGTTTGATTTTACTTACGAATCATATTAAAAATATGAACTATTAACGTATGAAGTTAAAATTGAAATAATTTTTGTTCACTTTAAAACTTGTTATCGCATGACTACACGGGTCAATAATATTCAGATTATCAGGAAATTTTGTAAAATATAAAAATGTTTTATCAGTTGGGACGGCGGGTCATACGCAGTCATTTATGGCCCATGAATCGGGCAAAAGGACGTATGTTTATTATGTAATCAATAGATTACAGTTTTACAATCTTCATGTAAATTGAGCGTGTTTCAAAAATACTGTAAAAAAATTAAGGGCATATAGTATTAACCAAAATGAGTAAAAAAGTTTAATCAACATAGGACTGATGTTCCATTGTTTCCGAGATTTGAGGCAGTGAAAAATGAGTTTTTACGAGGTTTACGTCTGCTATCTCGAAAACTATATGGGCCAGTTGCATAAAACATTGGAAAAGAAGCCTTGTCAAAGTTAACAACGTGATTAAAGCTAACAATGCTTTATGCAAGTGGGCCTAAGAGTTACGATTTTGATTAAATGGAATTTTTTGTTTATTTTTCAGAGGTCATCTTAAATGTGTTTTTGTTTTTTTTTTAATCAAATAATTGTACTGTTGTTATGTAAAATGTTGTGGCGACCTTGGCCAATATTTAATTTTCAAATAATTTCGTAACTATTAGAAATTGAGAAAAACGTATCATATAAAATTTTATTGATTTTTATAGCCTATTTACTGACAAAGACAAAATTTTGTTCGATTACTATCTTTGTCAATTTTTTCGATTTTTCGCTTTTCTCGGAAACAGTTGAAGATCAGTCTTATGTTGATTAAGATTTTTTATTTATTTTGGTCAGTACTATATGCCTTTAAATATTTTTACAGTATTTTTGAAACATCCTTTACATACAGGGTGTTTCATTAGCGATGTTTTTTTAAGGTATCTCGGGAAGCATTAATGATAGATCAAAACCGTTTGCACATTCCAGAGTCAACAAATCTAAAAATTTATTACAGATCATCATTTGTTTATTTTAATTCTACCTATATCTATTATGTTTCCAAAATTATTTTTAATCAATTATTTTCGGATTAGTTAAATTACTATTTAACGACGTTAAGTTGGCTTTGATACAAGCCGAAAAAAATGATTTTATACGTTTTTGAAGTAAATAAGTTGAAAAAATTAGTAAAACTGCAACAAATACTATTAGAAATATGTAAATGATGATCTGTAATAGATTTTTTCATTTGTTTCTTCTCTTACTCAAATTGAAAACATAAGAATGTAGACTTGTTATATATCTTAAAACTTATAAAATAAGCAAAAAAGCGAGACTCATAAGTTTGGGTTATACAGTGTTTTCAATAACTAACTCAGAGTAGGCGAAGAACAGAGAAACGTATGTCTGATCATTATTTTATACAAAAGTCAAGATGTCAAAAAGGATCTGGAAATGTAATTGTTAAGAGAAAATACAATAAAGAAAGATACAGTATATTGACATTCGTAGTTTTCTAATTTGTTTCCATTTCTAAAATTCAAGAAAAGCTTTGATTTCTTTAGATAATATTTTTCACAATATCTCTTGTCAAATTCACATTAATTCAATATTTTGACATACATTTCTTTGTCCATAGCCTACTCCGAGTTAGGAATTTTTTGAACACACTGTATCTCGAGAATTATTGTTTTCAAAAAAACTAATGACGCCATTTTATTTGATCTAAAAAACGGTAAAAAATTTGTAAAAACTATTTTTCTCTATCATAATAAATAAGATAATGATATATTTTCAAAATGAGCGAAAAACGAGTTTCTGTCTGTAGCTCAGAAACAAAAGAAGATCGAAAATTCCTGTGGTAACTATTAAACTTTTCTCGAAAAATTGGCCCTGGAATGAACAAACAGTTTTGATCTATCATTAATATTACCCGAGATACCTTAAAAAATATGGAAAATGAGACATCTGTACATTATTACTTTTTGTATCAGTTAATTTCATTATTGTAAATTGTCATTGTTGTAACTACACATTTCTTTGTTATGACCATTTTTTTTTTTTCTAAAGAAGGCAATCCGCATAATATAAAATTTCATAAGGGGCTTGCAATAATTTTATTTTAAAAACATTGGCCCTCCTTGTACGCTCCTGTAACTTGTAAAGTGCCCCTTATAGAAACAATACGCGCGCCTATGATTCACCGTTACCCATGTAAAACTAATGTAAGGTTATGTTTCTGTAAATTCTCGGTAAAAATGGTCAAGAAAGCATTGTTTATCTGCTTAGGTATAACTACAAATATTTTAGTAATATTTGATGTATACAACAATTAAATTTGCAGGAAACATATGTCGTTCTCCAATAGCAGAAGCAGTTTTTCTGCATTTAATAGAACAACAAAATGTATCATCCGACTGGCAAGTTGATAGTGCGGGTATCGGAGGGTGGCATGAAGGAAAGTTGCCAGATTCAAGAGCGAGACAAACTTTAGAAAAACATAAAATTAAATACGATAACAGAGCAAGACAAGTAATAATATTTTTTTAATAATTTATAAATTTTGAAATACATTATTTTTAGATAAACAGGAATGATTTTGCCGAGTATGATTTCATTTTTGGTATGGACGATGAAAACATGAGTGATTTGAATCGTCTAGCTCGAGGAATGAATTGCAAGGCCAAATTACTTCTGTTGGGAGACTTTGACCCCCAAGGAGAGAAAGAAATCAGAGACCCATACTATGTAAGGATTTAAACGTTTTTCTGAAACTAAATTTTTATATTATTTATGTTTTGTTAGGATGGAGGCTCTGAAGGATTTGAAAAATGCTATCAACAATGTGTGAGGTGTTGTACAGCGTTTTTACAACAATATAAAGATTTGTAATTAATAAATTTGTTTTCTAATACTTATTTTTACCTCAATGGATATTGTATCCCCGTGAAATAAATTTAATAATAATAATAAATCTGTTACATAGGTATTTAACATGGGAAAACCGTTTTTATTAGCGCGTTGCTCCCCAAATTATTTAAAAAGAAAATTCTTCAAATAAAAGTTGTAGAATATAAAATTCTGCATGTAAATCATTAATAAAATTAATTTCGTATGTTTAGTAACCCCAGAACTTAAATATGAAAATTTCAGTTTAATAGTGCTAGCCATGGAATTAAAACAAAAGAGACAAGCAAATGTTATGGATTTAAATGCATATATTGAGATTTTTTGTAAAGAAAAATGAGTATTTTAAGAGTATAGAAGAATTAAATTATTATTCTGAGTAAGAAATTTTTACGTTGTGATAATTTTATTAAATAATAAAAAGTAAATTAAAATTTGTGACAGATAAACACACGTGTTTGTTTACCTTTTTGTTAATTCCATGGCTACCACTACTTTTGAATAGATTTTCATACCTTATGTCTGCTGTTGCAAACCATGGAAAATTAATTTTGCTTATTGATTCAAATGCTCTACAAATTTTATTTGAAGAATTTCTAAAATAATTTGGGGAGCAACGCGCTAGGAAAAACGGTTTTCCCATGTTAAATGCCTATGTAACGGATTTCGACGCCACCCGGTATATTAAAATCTAATTACATAGGAATTGTTTTTAAATTTAATTTGTTTTCAATATTTTTCGATAACTACATATCAGAAAATATTGAAAACTGTTATTTCTAATCTTTACTATATTGAAAAAACTATAATAATTTCAAGTCAATAGACATTTTCAATTTAACGACTATCTTTTTCTATCTGCCAGTTGGGCTGTCGAACAGAACGTCAAAATTATTCATTAAAATACCTGTATTCTTGGTGAAAATTTGCACCGTTAGACATTTTAGCTTCAATAAAAAGCTTTTGTAACTCCTTTTGAGAAGTTTTTTAAAGTTGTCTGAGACTTCTCTCACATTTTAGGTATAATTTTTTTAGAAACAAACACCATGGATATCATGACAAGCGCGTATCCATGACTACCGCCAATTGTTCTTACTATCTATCTATCTATCTCTTTAAATTGAAAAGGTCTATTATTAAACTTTTAGAAATCGAATTTTTTTCAAATCCCTAAAAATCTTTATACTTTTCATTTTCATGATTTATTTATGAAAATAAAAATAATTCAATTTTGTATTAATATTTTTCCCGAATATACAATTTTAAATTAATTAATAAACCGGAAACGGTAGTTTAATTGAAGCCCCAAACAGTTTCTTGAAAAAATATTGACAAAATTGTCATTTGCCGGAAATACTGATACTTATTCAAATTTTTAAGTTGGGGCCCAACGCGATACCCGAAATTATTGTGAGACAAAAGTAGATAATAATTTACACCTACCTTCACCTTAATTAATTTATTTAAAAGGGTGAAAAGTGCACCTTTCCTTTCCCTTTTTAGTTAGAACCAGTTTTAATATATTTCGATTAAAATAGTTACCGGTTTTTTAGTAAATATAATTTATGCTGCAAATCTGTAAGTCCTACAGATCTGAAAATCTGTAAAAAACTTACAAAGACGCATCTATTTTTGTTGATTAATATAAAATTATACATGAGTGACAGCTTTCGTTGCGATTTTGTTCATTATTTACAGATTTACATATCTGTAAGACTTACAAATTTGTTCAGAATTGCAGCATTAGTTATACTGGGTTTAAAATACCGGTTAAGTTCCAACGGGTTCTGCCCTAAATATAATAGACAAATAAATTGTCATTAAAAAAAATTAAATTAAAAATGGCAAAGTTTTGTTAATTATATTGGAACATAAGGTATGTTGAAATAAATTATATATTTGCCATCTTTATTATATATTACTTTACACATATTAAAAATTGAAATGGCAGAATGTATGTCCATTTCAGATATTTTAAATATATTATAAATATTTACAACTTAAATTAAAAATATATTAAAATATTAAAAGGAAAATAAAAAAACTACTTGCGTGCATTTAACTGCATGACATAGGAATTAACTTTTTCTGCCGCTGGTCCATTTCCGCATCTCCTTTGCACAAACAACAAAGCGTCCGGATCTCGTTGCTCGAACGCTATCCGAGCTGCTTCTTCATATTTTCCAGCCTTTACATAATATTTACACTTGACATCATCACTTACTTTCGGTAAATATTTCGCTGCTTCTTGCTGACAATTCTAAATAACAAACCTACATTATTTGGAACACATTATTAAAATAAATCGCATACCTGTTCTAGGCAGACGTCTACGAAAGGTCCGAAGCCGAAAGGCGGTTTTTTCGCCTTTCCTAGTTGCTCTAAGTCGCCCCAATTTTGTAATTGGGCCAGGGCTCGAATTCTAAGCCACCAGTATCGCCGATCTGGGATTTTGAAATCGCTGCGGAATTTGTCAGCGGCTTTGATATCGCCGTGAGTTAAAAGCCGCGCACATGTATCGTGGACGCTTAAATCGGCAAAATTTTGCTTGTAGGTGGTTTCGTATTGTTTTTGGACTTTGCGGAGCTTTTGGGCTTCGTCGCAGAGAGATGCGCCCAGGTCGTTACGCGCTCTAGCAAACAATAATATTATTTAATTTCTATTCTGAAATACGTTCTATAAATATTAAATTTGATTTCTGTCTATGTTTGAATAATTAAAATAATTACGAATTAATTTGGTATTCGACATCAGTTACGTGATTATTGTAGATAAGTTATTATTTTTAATTAAATTATTTTGTCGACCAGTGGCTTTAAAAATTTACACTTCAAAAATTAAATAAGAAAATATTTTTCATTGAAAATTCGAACTAAACATTTCGCGGTAAATTATAGTATTTTATGTACCAAGGGCGTTACAATGATGATAATGCCAGGAAGACGACAAGAATATAGTCCGAGGGCTTCCGGCCCGAGAGATAGATGTCCGATTTTATGTCTCACTAGAATATGTGAATTAAGTTTTCATTTATAATAATTTTGATTACAATCTGCTTTGTACGCAGATATCGGTAATGATGATGACATATTTGTACCGTGCGGGCGTTTATCAGGCGACACCTCACGGGCACTCATTGCTGGCGTGATGATATATTTATTTATTTGAATACAATAATGCTTAAACTTTGGCGTTGCTAAGGATGTTGTTTAACTGTTTTATTTATTTTTAAAACATCAACCGACATCAACATGCCCATGTCCGCGCTAAGTTCAGTTAGC
Source organism: Harpalus rubripes (assembly GCA_963082715.1). Lineage (NCBI taxonomy): Eukaryota > Metazoa > Arthropoda > Insecta > Coleoptera > Carabidae > Harpalus > Harpalus rubripes. Next base: position 81,929,389 of record OY720450.1, read on the forward strand.
GCAAGAGTTTGTAAACTCCAAACTTATGGTTAGTGGTTAACAGAGTAACCAATCACAGAACAGAGAAAAGAAAGATGTGACATTTGTTGAGTTTGACAGTTGTTTTAAAAGAAATAAATTACATACAGCGTGTTCAAAAAAATTCCTAACTCGGAGTAGGCTTTGAACAAAGAAACGTATGTCAATTTAAAAATATTTAATTAAAATGTCAATTTGACATAAATATTGTCAAAAATGTTATCTAAAGAAATCCAAGCTTTTCTTCTTGAATCTTCTTTTAGAAATGGAAACAAATTACAAAACGGCGAATGTCAATATACTGTATCCTTCTTTATTATCTTTTTTCCTTAAAAATATATTTTAAAATCAATTTTGACAACTTGACTTTTGAACTAAATAATGATCAGACAAACGTTTCACTGTTCATAGCCTACTCCGAGTTGGGAATTTTGTTGAACACACTGTATTTGTTGAATTGAAGTAGAATTTGAAAGGTACTGACGTTATTATTCTGTTATAAATAAACATTTTTAAAATGTGTGTCTTATAAAAATATCAGTTTTGAAGGTCATAGGCAATATAAGGTTATTCTGTTGGGTCTCGTGGCCGCATGCCTGGTCGCGAATCTGGGGAACCGAGTTCGAACCCGACCGACGCCAAATATTTCGAATTTTAAATGGTGCACTCTTCACGCTAGTAATGAGTGCCCGTGAGGTGATGCCTGGTAAACGCCCACACGGTACAAATATGTCATCATCATTACCGATATCTGCATACAAAGCAGATTGGCACACCCAGCAATGGGTAATATGCCATGATATATATTTTTTTTCTGTTGATCAAAAGAAAAAGATACAAAAAAAAATAAATAATCGTCAAATCTACTAAACAAGAAGTATGTATTAAATTAAACCAGCTCTTAAAAACTTTGAATTAAATATTTTGCTATCAATGAGCCCTATTCTGTAACTCGGTGGTTAATTTTTAACCACTGGTTAAACTTTTTATCCAATAGATATATCACTCTTTTTATTATATGTGAACATATTTGATTGGTGAAACAATTTAACCAATGGTTAAAAATTAACCACTGAGAAACAGAATAGGCTCCAATAATAGTAGTCGTTAATTTTTATTGTGAACGCTGTTTACTAATCTTTAACAACTAATTATAAACACTAACCATAATTATTAACACTAACTACTAATTTCATGTTGTGAATGAGGCTTTACGTGATTAGATATTATTGTTAATAAAAAATTTGTGTTGACCAGTGGCTCTAAAAATGTACACTTCAAGAATTAAATAAAAAGATATTTTTGATTCAGAATAAGCGCATCGAAATGTATTTTTGAAAAAAACGTTAAACTAAACGAAACTAGTAGAGGCCGAAAATAAATCATTTTTAACCACTGACTGAATTCCAGAAGTTTTCCTTTACCCATCAAATTTCCAGTCAAAAAGATCTAAGATCATTGTTAAACTAAACATTTCGCGGTAAATTAAATAGTTTTTTACCCACGGGCACTCAAAGTTATTGTGAAGAAAGCACCAACAAAAATTTAAACATAAATTTTAATTTTGTCACTTACCGCATTAATTATAAGGCGATTTCGGGCGCCAACCGTTCACTTGCGGTATGTTGCGTTCAGGTACGTTCATACATTCGGGCGCTAGGAACAACATACCCGGTATGCTTGAATCAGTGCTCACAGCTGAACGGGTTTGCGAGTCGGGTCAGCTCTCTGTTCACTATTTCTATCTCTTTTTATCATGTCTTTTTTTGAAATGTCAAAAGTCAAAACAGTTCGAGTCGTGGTGTTATGTCAAACAGGGTGACATTATTTTCGTTGACTCTTTTTTGGACAAATATGGAAAAAACTATCTTTCTCCGTTAATGCATTTTAATTGTCAGACACTATTTTTGACAGTTTTAAATGTCGCAGAATATACATAACCACCAAGCACGGTGTCAACAAGTGAACCAACGATTTTTGGCGCCACCATTAACCATATCATACCGTAACTAATCCGAAGAAGTGAACGGGTATGTCGCCCGAAATCGCCTATATTTTTGCACGATCGGATTATTTTTTATGATTACCGACAGTGTTCCCAAGACGGTAGATCTTATTTACAAATTACTGAACGGTAAGTGATGTCTTAGTCGGTAAGTGATGTGCTTCACTTACCGTTCAGGAGGCGAGACGGTAAATATATAAAAACAAAAATCAAAGCTTACTTCAAAAATGACAAATAATTTTTTTTAATATGTCAAAACAATTTTAAAATCTTATTTTTCTTTTAAATTTTGTGCGACGATCGTACAAAGAATAGTATAAGCATCACAAACGTAAACTGTCCTTACCGTTCTTAATACTTAATATATTATTATAACAGTAAAATATAACTTACTTGCGGTAGGATTCGTGCGCAGACGATAAAAGTGCATCTTTAGCCAAAAAATCCCCAGGTCCATTCGGATCTAATAAACATTCCACTAAAGAATCCCTCGCTTGAGATCCAAAATCATCTTCTTGTATATATATTTCCGGCAGAACTTGCGGAATATTTTGCTTGCAATACTTTTTATACAAAGCTTGTGCCACCGGAAAATTTCTTATAGTTAGTCGAAAATCTGCCACTGGCATAGAATCCCTCATATGCAATAAAACAGTCAGAGTTAGATCCGTATCTCCGCTTTCGATAGCTTTCAACAAAGCGGGTTTGCTTTCGCTAAGTTTTAATAATAGAGGAACTTGTAGCCGGGCTCTCGGTTCGAAATCTAATAGTCGTATTGCTAGTTGTCTCCGGCCGGCATTAGCGGCTGTTTGGGCAATTTGGCTGTAAGAAACACCGGATGTATGGCCGAGTTTATCGGCAATTTCTTTTGCGTCGGCGGTGTCGTCTGCATGTGAACGAGATGAGACTTTGTATTCGGCCCAATGAGAGAGAATTCGGCTCGTGCCTTCCTGTTCTGGGAGGCGAAGATATTGTGCTGCTTTGATAGCTAAATAATAATGTTTACGCCCGACTAGTCTGTCTAATAATATTTTGTAACTTAATTGTTGCACCTGAAATTAATTTATATTCAAAGAATGATGTAGATAGAAATGTACACAACGTTATCTGTGAATTAAGCAACAAAAAAGGCTGTCTACCATTCAAGAATTTTATTTTGATGATTATATGAGGCTTGTCTAAAAAAAAATCCGACCATTGCCAGGGGAAAAGCGATTCTTTCACTGCTGGGAACACCCCGGGAAGCTTTCTTTTGGAATGGACTGCAGCTCTGCCGTCGAGTTCCACATTATCTCTTTACTCTCAAAACGGAATCCTTTCATTGACTTCTTTAATTTCGGAAGCAACCAAAAGTCGCAAGGAGTTATGTCTGCAGTAGTGCTGTGAGGATCCGACACAACTTGGATCCGAGAACCCGGATTTCAAAGTATCCGGATCCTCGGATATCCGATGTTCGGATATTGAACCGGATATCCAAAAATTAATTCGAATTTGAATCCGGATCCGATGTTTTGTCTACGGATCCGGATTCGATGTTTTGTTTACGGATCCGGATCCAAATTTTAATTCTGAGTCCGATCGATTTGAAAAACAGTGGCCATAGGTTCGTTGCGAAGCATACCGCGCGGTCGAAATGTACCGCCACCACTTTGCCCGTTTTACAAAAATTCAAATATTTCCAGTTCATTCTTTATTTCAGTTGTAAACTTATGTATTACTGTGTCTATTATAAATCATATGTTGCTTTTATTTCCAAATATAATTTCTTCCACTCGGCATATTTTGACAATAACGGTAACTTGTATCTACACATACTTGTCTATCATGTTTATTTAAAATGTATAGGTAAATTCTTTTCCTGCTTCATTTATTAAATAGTTCGTTATATAATATGTTTTAATTTTTTTTAAATATATTGTAATGTGCAGTGCCCGCCGTCGCCGCCACTGTTACCGCCTCTGTCCCCGTCGGTGTCGCCGCCGCTGTCGCAGGGACGAGCGAGTGTCTATTGTTAGCGATGACGCAAGCGACTGGTCGGAGCCTGCCTAATTACGCGGTTGATGTAACCTATTGTGTTTTATCTAGAAGTCTTCTAGTGAGTTCTGGAATTTTCGGCTAGGGTATATAAGCACCGTTAGCGAAGGCACTGGACAGTCTGATATAAATAAGCGTTGCGTGTTAAACAGTTGGTGATATAAACAGATAGTAGACAAGTGGTGGATATAAATAAATACAGTTGTATAAATAAATAAGTGATCTATATATTGTTGAAATAAATAATCTTAGTGTTTAAGTGTTTTATAATATTCTTAGTCTTAATATTTGTTTAATCGTAGTGTTCGTTATATTTATCATCTTTTAATTATATATAATATCTATTTATTGTTATAATAAACTTTTATTTTAATTAATAATAATTGTCTAATATTTACACTTCACCCAAATAAATAAAAACGTTACAATATTATCTTTGACGCAGAACTACCACGAAGCATAGATTGTTAGAATGCAATACGATCGGTAGAGAGCGGTACGGGAGCGAGGGATTTGTATCGTGTAACATTTCGACCGGGTGGGATTCGACGGCGTGGAAATATTTGAATTTCTGTAGAACGGACAAAGTGGTGGGAGTACATTTTGACCGGATGGAATTTTGACCGCGCGGGATTTCGATTCATGTGGAACGTACTCGGTTCGTTACAGGTAGCGAAATACCTATCGTGCACGTGTTGTACATAAAAGGGATTGTTTTTGTTACCTACTTATAGTTCTGTGGAATCGAGGAATTTCCTTCTTAGCGGATGCTAAAAGTTGTCAAACAACAATGCATTGTGGATTATCATCAGATTTATTTGGTTTTGGTTAGACCCGATGCTAATATTTAAATGTAAGGTTAAATACTGAGAATATTCGAATCCGAGGATCGATCCGGATATTGAAATTCCATATTTAAACTTCGATAATCATACTCATATTCGAATGTAAGATCCGATACTCAAATCCGTTTCCAAGATTCGATATTCGGATCCAAATTTCAATACTCAGATTTGGATTCAAAATCTGTTACTCAGATCCGGATAGTTCTACATTCAATTATTCGGATATTTTTAGATCCGAAACCGAAGCGATCCGGATCCCGCCACTAGTCTGCATAGTAGGGAGTTTGGCGGACGACTGGAATTCCATTTTTCGCTGGATCAGGTGCAATGATATATATTTTCCTGATAGTACTCTTTCGTCACTGTTTGTCCTTCCGGTGCGTATTTGTGATGGACAATTCCACGGCTTTCAAAGAAGACATTCAGCATCACTTTGATTTTGCTTTGCACCTGTCGCGCTTTTATGGCCTTGGGGACGAGGAATGCATCCATTGCAATGACTGTGATGTTGTTTCTGAGTCCCATAACTCATCTCAATGCAGCATCTTTGCTCATTTCGAGCGAATCAGAATTCCGACGAATACTTGGAACACCTCACAAAATATCCAAGCAGCTAATGACGCACCCGATAGCAAAGTGTAAATGGATCTTTTACATTTTTATTGCACCCTGACGTCATTTTTCAATGCGCCACGTAGTGAAATTATTCTTGTTTATTACTTTCCGAATATCAAACTGGCAACTACGCAATTATCTATCACTTTATGGGTGTTCATTTCGCATCTTGTGGAACAAAATACCACTTTTTCTGATTCCCATCTCCTCTTCCTCTTCTTTTGAAATATTCATCACAAACGCTTTGTGTGAATTCATTTAAGAAAGTTAAGTTTTTGCCAGTCTTTACTTTCCGCCATTTGTAATTTTATTTGAAATGTAACTGGCCTGCTCAAAGCGCAAACAACCTACTGCGGACTACATATATGTCATTTTTGTCATCTCTCTCTTTTGATGTAAAAAGTCCATTCAGGAATGCGCATGAAGGTGTTTCGCGCGGAAATATTGAAAATAAAATAAATATATCATCACGGCATATTACCCATTGCTGGGTGTGCCAATCTGCTTTGTATGCAGATATCGGTAATGATGATGACATATTTGTACCGTGCGGGCGGTTACCAGGCGTCACCTCACGGGCACTCATTGCTGGCGTGGAGAGTGCACCACAGGGGTCAATTTTGTGCCATTTAAAATTCGAAATATTTGGCGTCGGTCGGGATCGAACCCGGTTCCACAGATTCGCGACCAGATACTCAGGCACGCCGGGAAATATTGAAGGTCGGATTATTTTTAGACAGGCTTCGTATATAGTTGTAAAAACATTAAAAACACTAAATTCCACAAAATTGAGTTTAGTGCGTTAGTTTTGTGTCTTTGTTATATTATAAATAAAAGAAAACATTGCAACAAAAAATTGAAATTTCAAGGGTGGTAGGTATTCTAGAATCCAGCAAAAATAATTACCTGAGTATAGGTTAAAGGCAGACCAACTCTTCGATCTCGCACAGCATTCAAAACTCTTAAAAGCCGGCACATATTAACATACAATTCAGGATTGGCATTGGCTAAAAAACACTTCCCAAACTGAGCCGCTCTCACTAACATTTTCTGCGTATCTGGATCAAACTCATAGGCAGCGGCTTCAATACACTGTCTGACCGCCGTGTCCAAATCATTTCTCACAAGAGAAATATATTCATCAGCCCTATGACTTCTTTTTTGATATTGTTTCGAAGCTTCCAGTAAAAAACTCCCCGGTTCGGTGCTGTTTATTCTGAATATTTTTTGGACTACTGGAGGTACAGGTTGGACTAATTCATGTTGGGCCCCACTGAGTACACGAACACCATCAATTTCTGGGATTAGGTGTACGGCGCTGTCGTAAGCGTAGTTGCAACAATCGCCATGAAGGCGACCGACTACTAGGACTGTTGTGTCGAAATGGAGTAGAATTGCTTCAGTGCCGCACCAGACTAGTTGACGGGGGCGTGTACGGCATTCCGTTTCGAATTCACGGAAGCTTAAAACAATTATTTTGCTCACAATCACATTCTAAAGACGGATGAATTGTAGGGAAAAAAATATTTTCAGAATAGAGGGTTATGATTTTGACGTCACACGTAAGAAAGAATGCGACGATGTAGAAATTGAGATGGAAGATCGGATTACAAACAAACCATGCCATTTTTAAAGTTATGTCTTCTGTCACTTGTGTTTTGACATTTGAGTTTTACAGGTGATTCAATGTCTTCGGACGGCTGTGAAAACTTAAATAATTTCACATTTGTCTTGTATTCTTTATAATGGGGTATTCCGGTGATATGGAAATAATGCAAAATAATAACTTTTTTCTATAGTTTACATCTTCATAAAGTAGGAAAATATAATAAAACATGATTATTAAAAACTTTTAATTCATAATTTAATGTTAGAAAATTGGAATTTTTACAGCTCTAGAAACGTCCTTGAAATTTGTGACGTGAAATTGATAATTTCTTGCTCATTTCACGGTAGATATTTACGTTTAGAATCATAGATGGTGCCAGTAGTTAACACGCGCGTATATTTCTTGTTTGACATTTCGTCCACTTTATTTGCAGCAATTCTCGAACAAAACATACCTTCGGCTTTTAACATTACGTATTTCTGCACTCACGTATTGTGAGTTATGGAGAAAATAATCATTTACCATGGCAGAACCCACAGCAGGTTACCAGAATCAGTCTTTGTATAATCAGGTTCCATAATTATGAAATATTACTCGTATTTTTACCACAAACAAACACTGTAATATACGCTGCTACTGAAACCATGTGTAAAAAATCTGATGTGGCCAGCACATTACCTTCCGTCAGTTCTATGTATTTTGTATAAATGTCATACAGAAATTCCTTGAAAAAGATTATATTTCTTGTACATTACCTTAAGGCAGTTGTATGTATTTTAAACAAATTCCAAACAGAAAGTTTCTAACAAAACATCCCTTATTTCCAGTAAAATTATAACATAAACATACTGTCAACTGCACTTGACACTGACACCTTTCAATCAGAATTTTCTATTTTCTTAATGTAGCAGCTGTTTCCAGAGTTATAGCAAAGCTGACTAATATATATGATATTTAATGTCTTTATAATTTTTTAACTCTATGTCCATTTAACATTAAGTATAAAATACATTTAAATTGTATAGAGAATAAATAATTCTTTAATATTTATAATAACATTAAATATGAAAAAATGATATTTAACATCGTTTTTTCAAGAAAAACTGTTAAAATCTTCAAATGAGGGTACTTCCGGTTGACCAATTATAACCAAAATCTAATCAGCTCTTCACGTGGCTGTAACGAAGAGGAATACGAAGGAATTATAATTTTTGGAATTGTAGTATTAGAGTTATCGCATTAGAAAATTTTGTCACACACAGACACACACACACACACACACACACACACACATACAGACATCATCGTAAAAATAGTAAAATCGTATTGTAGGGACCCTAAAACGTGCTTATTCATCAAAAACTCACCACCGAATTTTTTGACCAAAGACAATACCTTCCTTACCTAAAGGTGACGGAAGGTAAAAAGCAAATGACTGTCATGAACATGTGGATTTAGACGCTGAAGTTTGTTGCAGATGTCACTATCGATTTGACGTCATAAGCGCGCCAATGACAAGAGAATTTGAATTGCGATGAAATTTTTAAAAATTCATATCTCACGTGATGTATCCATTTTCTTACTCAAAATTAGATATTCAGAGTCCTACTGGTATGTACTAATGAAAAAAAATATTTTTAAAAAATGTCGGAATACCCCATTATACCGGGAGTCACTGTTGCAAAGACCATACACTCGTTTGATACTTGGCACCATCTTGTAACTGTCACCATGACAGCGATTTGTTTGTAATCTAGCAACGGAGTGAAATGAGTCACAAGTGTAGTACAAGGAAAATACCAATAGATGGCAGCCCGAAAATACACCTCTGTATAACCCTCCATTAGAAATATTTTAAATTAATAGGTTTTCTGTTCAACATTTCGATAAATTCAAATAAAAATCAGATGTGGCCAACACAATACCTCCCGCCATTTACAGCCCGAGTCACAAAAAAGATTAAAAATTAATAATAGATGGAGTCTAAGGTTAAATTTAACTAAAACTATTATGATTACCCCTTAACCTTAAAATTAATTTTAACAAAAACTAAATACGTATTTCGAGAATCAGTAGTACAAAAAGTGAAAGTTAAACAGAGTAGGCAAGATTACTTAACATGTCAACCATGCCAGAGGTCCTAACAACTCTGTTATTTCTTAAAATATAGTCTAATGTAATCCAAGTAACCACTTTTTTTTAAACCCCTCAACAGGATTAAATCCCAATTACAGAGTGGGTTCACATTCACACACATCCATGCCTTAGTGGGATTCAAACCCAGAGCCCCGAGGGCACTCATGACATGAGGCGTTGCTCTAACCATTTAACCACCGGAGCTATAATAAAATGAAGATTAAATTTTAAATACCGGGATAGAATAGAATTCACTAATCCAAAAATGAGGATTAGCTTAAACATTTTTGCGAATTTTTATTAATCTAAATACATATCTATATATTTACTTATACTGGAAACTGTATTGAATTTGTTTTCTATTGTTCTATTAATTTTTTCGTTTTTAAAAAGTTACTAATATTATTTTGAAATGATTATACTCTATCCATTTTAACTATAGAGCGTTGGGTGAGATAGGGCTTAAGATTCTAACTCTCTGATTGGTTCAAACGTGAACCTAGATTACACAGTAAAATAAATGACGCGAAATTTAATTGGCTTGACAACTGTATCAATTATTTTACCGTCTGACATAAAATATATAAATGCCAACAAAGTTAATAATACACGATTTATTACATATTATTAATGTCTGTTCAGTTCTGTTTGTTTTGTCGTTATATTTCATATTACATAGTTTTCATCGTGCGCGTTTTCTTAGTTTTTAGTTAGTAGTTCGTTGGTTTTGTTATTGTTCTCTTCGTTAATATTATGGATAAAAATCCTGAACCTGGCTCTGCCAATATTTTAAAATATCCAAAAGGAAAGGCTCTCTGAAGCGAGCAAAAAAAATAAAAACGGCGTGTAATTTACACTGCACATATCGTGCCACGAATGCATATTCCAAATTAGAAAGCGTCCAAATTGTGGCAGAACTGGGCATACGACGATGTAATATTCAGAAAGCTATAAAAGAACATGAGGTAAAAGGGTCATTCGGATCACCCCAGGTTATTATTTTGTTTATATTTAACTGTGTATATAGTTTATACGTATAATGTGTATATTTTAGAGTGTAAATATTTATATTTCAAAGGTGAATTATATTTTTATTTTACGTTGTTTTCTTTAAAATTTCGCCGAAATGTAGAGAAAGGAGATTATAAGTAATATGCATAAAAACACAAAATAGATTAGCACATGTACGTACAAAACAAAATTACTGAAAAAATGTCAATTAGAAAGCATTTTTTTTAAATCCAGGAATGGCGCCACAGTTTGAATTCTTTATTTAATACATGTAAAAACGGCCGCGCTCGAAACGCCATCTAGTCTATAGTTAAAACGGAACGGATAGAGTATAGTTCTTTGATAGTTACATTTATCTGTCAGTTACATACATTTGAATAACTGCGTTTTGTAGATAATTTTATAAATTTCTCCGTAAAATATATAGAAAAAGTATTAATGCAAATCTATAGAAAATTTAATAATCTTTTTATAATAACATTAATCTCGAAAAAATTATATTTAAAGGTATTTTTCTAAGAAAAACTATTTTGAGCTTCTAGTAAAGTGCCATTTCCGGTTATCCGATTTTTATCAAAATCTAATGGGCTCTTCCCAATACAGAAAAAGTTTGAAATACAAGATTTCAAAATTTTCTGAATGATAGTATTTGAGTTAGAGTGAAGGATCCACACACACATACATCATCGTGAAAATGAAAGATCTTACCTTAAATTTAAGTTAGAAGTTCCGATCCAAAGCCTCCCAGCATCAGTAAACAATGCAACATATTTACCATTTAACGAAACCGCCATTTCCAATATGGCTGTATATTCATGAGAAATATCCATCGGTCTAACTTGCGTACACTGTTGCTCATCAATCAAATACAAATTTCTTTCTCTCGCTAATAAAACATGTGTCCGGCGGTCTTCACACATAACCGCCCAACAACTTGGCTGAACATTTAACCCTACAAATAATTATAAAAATACAATAAATAAATATATCATCACGGCATATTACCCATTATAATAAAAAATATAATTTATTTTGTGAAACTTACTCGGTACATCGCAAAGTTGCCGCGTTTTTGGGTCGCGTACATTATTAACAAGATATACTTTGCAAGATGCGGTGAGGATGGCAACACCGCTTCCTTGAGGGCTGTTGAAAACTCGTGCATCGAGGACTTTTGAATCATGCATTTCTTGAATTACAGCGAAAGTATGTTTGTAAGCGCCGAACATATCGTACATTACGACTGAACCGTCGTCTTGAATACATAGTAAATCTTCATCTTTTGACCAACCGATTTGTGTTAAATGACTCCGGTTCCACTAAAATTTATACAATTAATAATGTGAAGACAATATTATCATGGCAATGAAATCTTTAAAAGTTTTATGTTCGTCGGGTCCAGATAATCTCCCAGCTTATATCTTAAAAGGATGTTCTGATTTGTTTGTGAAACCGTTTATATATATATACCGTGTGTCTGTCTTAAAGGTGTACATAGGAGATTAACATGGGAAATCAGTTTTTAGCAATTTCCTGCTCGCCTAATTATTTTAAGCAAAAATGCTTCAAATAAATGTTTTAGAGTATAAAATTCTGCATCTAAATCAATACACAGAATTAACTTTCCATGCGTTGTAACGACAGAAATTAAGTATGAAAATATCGAAAATTACGTTGAAAATATCGACAGCCATGGAATTGAACAAATAATAAATAAATGCTTGACGTTTTATCTGTCACAACGTAAGTTAACTTATTTGACGTTTCTGACAATTTGATTTTATCTCTAGTTTTATTGTCTAAAATGATTAAAAAATGAACATTTATAAGAATGAAGAGCAAAATTCGTGACAAAATTTGAAAAGACTGCTAATGTGTCTTCAAAAAATACACGTAAGCCGCGTAATCAGAATATAGGACGAGCAGAACATGCGTTACTCTAAGAAAGAGTGTTAGGAATGATAAGTGTAGACCCCTTCTGTGTAGTACCCACTAAGGCAGATGTATTGGAAATGAATTGAGAGTTCATAACAGCATCATACATAATAATTTTGTTACGCAATGTTGAATTTTTGATATATTCGTATTGTTTAAACAAAACTGTACTTTCTTAATTTTATTTGTTCATTTTATATTTCTATTATTGCCATAATTAATATTTGTTCAAATCAAATTGTCAGAAACATCAAATAAGTTAACTTACGTTGTGACAGATAAAACGTCAAGCATTTATTTATTTTTATACCATGGCTGTCGATATTTTTAACGTAATTTTCGACATCTTCATATTTAATTTCTATCGTTATAAAGCATCTAAAGGTAATTCGGTTTATTGTTTAAGATGTAGACTTTTATACCCTAAAACTTTTATTTGACGCATTTTTGCTTAAAATAATTAGGCGAGCAGGAAATTGCAAGAAACTGATTTCCCATGTTAATTTCCTATGTACACCTTTAAAATAGACACACGGTATATATATATATATATATATATATATATATATATATATATATATATATATATATATATATATATATAGGTGTTAATTAAAAACCGGGCCATAGGCGTTTAACATGGGAAATCAGTTTTTCCTTGCGTAAAAGTTCCCAATTAATTTCGGACAAAAATGTTTCAAATAAAAGTTGTAGATAATTAAATTATACACAAGCATCACTAAACAGATTTTATTTTGCATGTTTAGTAACGTGTAAAATCCAAATTGAAATTCTATAAATATTGCTCATTTGTAGTGATAGCCATGGATAGTTTGTTCGGTGTAATGGCTTTAAATCTAATCATTTTATTCCTACATCCGGTATACCACAAGGGTCAAATTTAGGGCCACTACTTTTTGTTTTATTCATAAATGATATTACTGAGTGCTTGGAATATTCAGAATCACTGCTATATGCTGATGATTTAAAATTATTTAAAGTAATTGATAATTGATTCAGTTTTGATTGCCAACAACTTCAGAAGGATATTAATAACCTTCTAGCTTGGTGCTCATCCTCATGTCTTTTCTTTGATGTCTCAAAGTGTAAAGTTATGTCTTACTCAATGAAGCATACTACAACTATTTCGTCTTACTGGATTCGTGACCTTAGTCTTGATAGAGTTAATACTCATAAGGACTTGGGAGTTATATTTGATCCCAGATTACATTTCGGTCCTCATTATGATTATTTAGTGAATATAAAACATTAGGTTTCATTATTAGAAATTCACGTAACTTCACTAATATCGCAACTCTCAAGTCCTTATACTTTTCTCTAGTTAGATCCAAGCTTGAGTATTACCTGATTATCTGGAATCCCATGTATCATACTCATAATATCAAAATTGAATTACAGTTACTCCGTGACTTTATCAAATCTAAAAATGCAAACATTGGATTCTAGACGTAAGATTCGCTCATGCTTATATTTACATGGGTTACTGCGAAATGTTATAGATGACGTTAATTCAATGAGCCGTATACATATAAATATTCCTCGATTGGCATCTAGGTCTTATATAACGTTTTGCAATAGGCTATATAGAAAAAATTATTAAACTAGAGATCCAGTTAGACGATTACATCTAATATATGTATAATCAAGTCGAAAGTATTATGAATGATAAAATGGATATTTTCAGTCTTAGCTACTGTCAATTAAAATATATCTTATGTAAAAATTTATTGTAATAATTTAAAATCAATTTCTACTTTGTCGTTGTACTTGGTTGTTTTCTTATTGTATAGAATGTACCTATATTTTTGTATGTGTGTCTATCATGTTGTATTGTGATGTATTGGTGTATCCAACCCCCCTGTTATTGGGATACTTTGTATCCTGTTGGGAGGTTGTAAATAAATAAATATATAACATTATACCAGCGTTTTATACGATAACTAATGAACATGATTCACACAAACACATTTTTCAGTTTATCAAAACATTCTTGAAAATGTAGAAAATTGCATCTCGAAAATGCTAGTTGTTAAAAAAAGTTCAGAATTCATAAAAATAAAGCCACTATCACTATCAAATTTTTAATCCGAAAACACCCCCCTTACCTTTGATTGGCGGAAGTAATCATATGTTTTTTATTGCATAGCTAACTAGAATGATTTCTCAATACCTTAATCAGCAAAATAATTTAAAATGTTACAAAGCTATAGACATACCACTAATGACGATATCTGCATTCCCGATCCCGAATAAATTGCAATAACTGGCTTTCCGCTTCCTTGCACTTTAATAAACTTTTTTTTGTCACGGATTACTGCGATGGGGCCGCCGAATTGAGCCCCTACAGCAATAACATTATCCATGTTAATTTCATGTTGCCATTCCATGGAATATATTTCGAATTTTCTAAAATACAATTTATAAGTACTAAATTATTTGTTTTATACAATAAATTACCTATAATAGGTGTCATGGCCCAAAAGAAACCAGTCTGCAGTTAGCATCGCCGACATTTTCTTTATTTATTGACAAGTGAACATCTGATGCTGTCATAACAACTTTTGTTTCGTCTGATACCAACACACAAGTGGTGAGATGGTGATAAAATCCCTAGCAAAATGTCCCGCGCTTTTTAAGAATAAAAACAACTTTTACTATAAAAAAATTTATTGTAACAAAAAAATCAGTCATTATAAATAAATATTATGTCTTCATCTGTGCCATAACTTTGTCTAGCTACATTTAACGCCATGTAAGTCATTGAACAAACATCTATAATAAAACAATTATAAAACTTATTTATAAATAAAATATTATTACTTACGATCATTTAAAGATGGGTTTCTATAAAATATTCGTTGTAAATCTGCATTATATCCACAGACAACAATATAATGCCCTTGATATGAAGGCGACCATGGCAAACACTGCCTTAGTTCTGCAGAAATTTTATTAATCTTACACGTATCACATCTTAATTGTCGCGAATTAATAAGTACGATAACAGGGTTACCTGTTTCTAAATGACTAATAATTCGTTGAATTGATAAAGACGCACAAGATATTTGTAAACCAAAAGAACGGGCGTTGACAAATCTTTTATTTATTCTTTCCTCGTCCTATAATCGAAATTAAATAAAACAAAACACATAAACAAACAAATGATACATACTTTTTTGATAATTTTATCGTAAAATGAGTGTCCATAGTATCCTGGATGTACTCCCAAAGTAATTGTAAAATATTTATGCCGAATTCCATATCTGAGCAACAAGTAACACAAATCGATCGTCCATGTACTACAAACAAATCAACTGTTGATATATTGTGATAAAAGTTTTCATAAATAATTTTACCTACGATTAAAACCTTCTTCTTTACAAATATTACCCAAATTATGAATTAAATGACTCCTTTTATGCAAGGGAAGTACCATAAGTACACAAGATACCCCGCAATCCCAATTATATCGTTGTTTATAATGAATAAGTTGTATATGGTTTGTCATGGTGTTACTCATTCGATGTACAGATAACTAATAAATTAAATAATAATGATATCTGGTGTTTTACATAGATAAGAGTGCTGTGATAAAAAATGTAACGATCGTTCGTACCTACCTTGTACTCGAATTGTTGATGATGTTTTGTTGTATTTTATTAATAATGTTGCTTTTAAAAAATAACCTTGTATTTTCAAATACAGATATATGTGTCAAGGCAAACATCTTTAATGGGTTTAGAAAGTTACAGTCGCGAAATATAATTCATTTATGTAATGTAAAGACACAATTATAACCAACAATATTTCAGGCAAAAAAGAATATTGCTTGGCGTCAGTATCACGTCACGTAATGTTTTTATTTTGATTAACAGAGCACTGAAGTTAGTTAAACCAGTGGTTCTTAACTTTTTAAATCACAAACAGCATTTTTGCGGGAAATTAGTGAATATAAAGGAATGCAAGTTTTAGATACACTTTTGTATTGCATGTGTTGCAAACAGCAATTGTTCATAAAACGGAAAAAAATACTGAATGTATTCTTCCAAATTTGTAAAGGGGATTATTCATGATATTTTTATGGGGTCATCTATCATAGAAAAAAATTAGAATATGGGTTATTTATATTAAAATTGTCACAGTATAAAAGTATTATACAGTAGGGAAACTCATGATTCTGTCACAGCGCGCATGCGTCAATTAGCGCAACGAGAACATGGCGTCCCATTAGATAGTAATATGAGCGTAAACTTTTATCACAATTAATTTAATACAATTATTGATGTGTACATAAAATATATTGAACGGTCATATATAATAAATTTATAGCAATTTAGCTAAATTTCAGTATATTTTGTACATAAAATAAGGATCAAGAAATATGCATCAGTGTCTGCCTGTTGATATTGCCGCATATGGCATTGTTTTCAATGATTCTGACAGAAGGCGGGAATATAATAGTCTTGGGGGCCTATTCTGTAACTCAGTGGTTAATTTTTAACTACTGGTTAAATTTTTTAACCAATGAAGTATGTAGGCATATAACATAAAAAGGGGTTTTTAATTGTCAAATCAATATCTATTGGATAAAAATTTTAACCAGTGGTTAAAAATTAACCACCGAGTTACAGAATAGGACCCTTGAACGATTATAAAATTGCAGACAAAAATTTGTGTATAACTTGCAGAATGACAATGTTGTATATGGCCGTTACCATAACAACGGTCGCGAAATCCAATTTCGCGGCTTGTATTGCGGCTGCGAAATGCTTATTTCGCGTCCGGTTGCACAAAAATAAATATATCATCACGGCTTATTACCCATTGCTGGGTGTGCCAATCTGCTTTGTACACAGATATCGGTAAAGATGATATATTTGCACCTGCGGACGCTTACCAGGCGTCACCTCTCGGACACTCATTGCTGGGGTGGAGAGTGCACCACAGGGGTCAATTTTGTGCCATTTAAAATTAGAAATATTTGGCGTCTGTCGGGATCGAACCCGGTTCCCCAGATTCTCGACCTGACACTCCGGCACACGGCCACGAGACCCCATATTGTTATTATACTAAAACCATGTAAAATACTTTTATTTTGGCGTCACTACGCGCAACAGAAACATGGCGGCTTCATTCAAGGTCACTGTTTGGTATCAAAAGTTCAAAGGTGCAGACACAGAGTTTTGCTACTGTATACTGTGGCTATGTCCTCCTGTACAAAGAACGATAGGATGCGACTAGTTGCAGTAGAGACGGGAGTGGGTCAATAATCAATGAGCGCCAGCAGGTTTTCGGCAACTTACCAAATAAGAGCGTAATTTTAGGGGAACAAAAAGGTTCATACACCGATTTAAAATAAAAGTACAATTTTATCTGCATGAAAAGATACGCATACAGGATCTGGCCTAGAAACTGCTGATAACGTTCTAACATTCGGCCTATTTTCTGTCGAATCAGATTCTTCAGATGAAGCAAGGTTTTAGGGCGGTGTTTGTAAATCTTTGCCTTGAGATATCTCCATAAAATATCAAATGGCGTTAGATCGGTCGAGCGCGCTGCCCACGGGATGTCACCTCGAATCGAGATGAGCCGCCCGGGGAACATTGCTCTCACTCATATTAAATTTATAGCGTTTTCAGCTTACAAGTCGAGTGCGCACTGGTGCGCACTTTTATGTACTGAGCGTTTTCAGCTTGTCATTGAGTGCAAAATTTAGTCAGCTGATGCGTTTTCAGCTTAAGAAAAAGTTGCACCGTGCACTGGCTCAGTGCGACTTTTGTGCACTGACTCCCTAGGCAAGTGCGATAGTGTCATTGCAAATATGGCGGCTAAACAAAATCGTTTTCAGCTTAAACTGCACTGCCACCGAGTGAGGGCAGAACTCGTTCAGTGTGGTCACGTGATATGTTGCACTCAGTGCGCACTTGCACTGTGTATGCTGAAAACGCTATTAAAGTGTAACACCTTTTACTCCAACGATGATACACTTTCTTCTGACTAACAGACTGGTGATAAGGAAGAACACACATACACTTACACTTTTCACTGATGAATACTTACATTATAATATGGACATTACTTGTAATTACTGATTACTGACTAAAGTTTTTATTTACATGATTACATTATTATTAATTAAATATAGCCTAATATTTTACATTCCGTAACCCAGCGGCGGGCGTTTAGCACGCGCTCCAAAACTAAAACACACTACATATTCCGTCAATAACAAACGTCTGCTCGATTCGAGGAACTAATCTAGACTTTTTCATGTTTACTCCATGAGTAACTAATGACGACTCTTTAAAACAAAGCGTTATCTTCAGGAGAGGATTATCTTAGGGGTACAGGGTACATAGGCTAGGGCATTCAAAGTCAGGCACGTATACACAATAATTTCTAAACCTAATGATCAACAAATAAATGTCGTAGCTATCATAATACGATAAGAATTTCTAAACTGAATTTTGACTTAAATAAATAAACAGAAATAATTGCGTAGGCTTCCACAGTCTGAGTCATGAAAAATATTCGTTTTCCGGGAATGGACTGTGCCATATTTTAAGTCAGAGCTCAACGTTTTGCCCGCAGTCGTATGAGGCATCTTCAGAAGCAAGGGGGATAGTACTGTCTTAAACAAGGTTACCTGACGTGTCAACCACGCTAGAGGCCGAGTTTAAGCAACAAGAGGGGGAGACTCAGTTTACAAGGTTACCCGACGTGTAAACCACGCTAGAGGCCAAATAAATCAAGTGACTAAAGGAAGGCCGAGAAGACAGTTATATACTAATCTAAAGATACGGTAGATGAGCAAAGCTAATGAGGACCAATGGGAAGCGAGTTTGTAATGGTAGGTTGGGCGTGTCGTGTTCCGAGAATCACCGGTTTCCACATGTGGCTCAAGAAATAGCCATCATCCCGATTGATGTTATTAGGATGTTTCCATATTTCTAAAGTTTCCCTGTATTTACGTCTGTAAAACTCAGGACAGGAGCTAAAATGCGGGAATTTTCAAATAAGATGTTATGTCCTGTGTTATGTTGGTGTTCTGCGACCGCAGATGTTAATACCATACCATTACGCAGACAACGTTTAGATAAACAGAGTGAAAATATGATTACTGAAACTATAATTTAGAAAAGTTTATAAAAAGATATTTATCTGTTATTGCTCTTACCCTCGCACTTATTGCCCGCACGAATATAGAAAATATTTATCAAGTGCGGGAAGCTATATTCCGCTAAAGGTTGTTTTAATTGCGCAAATTGTGAGATGACAACTTCTCGCAAGAAATTTGTACATTTTTGTACCGAACAAAATTATTAAAATAAAAATAACATTCCAGCTGTGAGTAACGCACATAAATTATCACTAATTTAGGATACATGAGCATAGACAATAAATATTTTATTTTGAAATAATAAATACATATTTACACTACAGCAAATCTTCTTCGATACTCATTATCTTCTGTGAGAATTGACAGTTTTCTGATGGCATCTCTGGCCCTTTCTGATACATAGGAATCAACCTGGCCTACAATATTCATTAGCTGCATTATTTTTTCAAAACCACGATTCAACATCTGCGTTTTTTCCTCAGACGTTAACTTATGTTTCGGGATATCATTCTTATGAAGTTTTAATATTCCATTAGTGTTCAGTGGTTTCGAATTTGTCTCGACAATAGTCAATAATATGACCTGAAACGATAGATGGATGTATTTTTTGTAAATTAATATTAAAATAATACTTACTAATATTGTAATAAAAATTATAAATGAATATTTGTTCATTTTAAAATGTGATATGCACAAGAAACGAAATAAAATCGACTGAGATTTTAAAGTATGTCTGCCTATAAAATGCTGATTAACAAAATAAATTAACATTGCGAAATTAGGTTTTTTTATATATACAACAATATGTTGCAATTAAATATTTTATGTTTGAATTTTAGCGTTACAAATAACTATTTTCTAAGTCATTATACAATACTGCATATTGGTAAATATATGCTTTTTTATAATATTTGCCATTTGGCAACTTAATACATTCATGTGATTGACACAATTTTACAAAAACACTGTTGTATACATCGTAGCTACATTGTAATAGTATTTTATGTACCAAGGGCGTTACTATGATGATAATGCCAGGATGTCGCCCGATTGGCATTATTATCTAGTAACGCTCGTGGTGCATACAAGATTTTATGTCTCACTAGATTATGTGAAATAAGTTTTCATTTATAATAATTTTGATTACAATAATTCTTAAGCTTGCTAATGGGTGTATTCTAAAGACAATCCGTTATTTATAAACGGACCGTTAAAATTAAGATATCCGTTAACTAGATTTTGCTATTCTAAAGACACTATCCGTTAATAATATAAACGGAGATCCGTTTATGTTATCCGTTTATAAATAAAATTTAAACGGAGGATGATTCATAGCCGTTAATTGCAAACGGACGACATTTAATACATAAATATATAGAAATTTCTTAATTGTACGCAGAGAATGGCGTTATCATCCTTTACTGTTTGCTCCGACCCTTGGATTCATAAAATGTAATTGAAAGGAAAGTACAAATAAATAATTTTTATAACAAAATTATACTCGTACATAACCCATAAAAAAACGGTTCGATGAAAGATTTTAACAATACAAAAATTATCCATTTCTCGTTCTCAAAAAAATTAACAATGCTTTATCTAATGAAACGAGCAAATATTTTACTCTACATTGCAAATCTTGTATTTTACCTAATGTTTTAAAAATATTCGAGTATTTTCAGGACTGCATTTAATCTTCAGGGGCTCAAGACACAAATGTTCTATTGGTGCCTTTATTTTTAATTATTGATTACAACAAAGAATCTTTTTATTGCAACAAAGAATATTTTGATTACAACAATGGATATTTTGATTATATTCGAAGAATACTGATTAGATGAATGAATCTAATGAAGAAAATTAATTAATATTTGCGAATAATTAAAAATCAAGCTTATATTAAATTGTGGCCTCGCGTATGTTAATTTTCTCGATACTGTATATTAGCTTGGTGGTGTCTATAATTTCAAGATAAATATTGGGGTTGAGCGTTAGGGACGTTCTTCATTATTAATTTAGCTGCGCTTAATAAGTAACGAATTATGATTTTTTAGATTTTTCTCCATTTTTTTCCAAATTTACAATAATATACAATAATATCAAAAGGTTATGAAACTGACAATTTTGACATTTATTACAACAAAGTATTTACCTACCAACATTCCAAAGATTATTTTGAAGAATATATTCATTATTGTGATTATTTATTGATATAAATTTATTACTAAATAGTATCTCTAAATTTATGTATCACAAATATCTGTTTAGATATTAATATATTTTGTTATTATCAAAATATAAATATGTTGACATTTACAATTTGACAACACTGCCCTACAGTATCAAACGGATCCGTTTATTATATTAATTTTAACGGATCCGTTCAAATGTCATATTGTGAATAGAATTTTTAGCGGAATCCGTTAATAAGAAATATTTTAACGGAATCCGTTTACATAATATATTTTAACGGATTGTGTTTAGAATACACCCATAAGGATGTTGTTTAATTGTTTTGTTTATTATCAACATTTATTTATTTTCAAAACACCAACGTTTTAAATCGTTGGAGATGGTGGAATGGGTGAATTTGATGTTTCGGAAGATATTTTGTCGAAACGGTGTAAAGAATTTATTTTGAATGTTTATGTATACTTTGAGGAAGACAAACGTATAAATGATCTCCTAATTATTCCATTCTCGTCTGTAGAAGATAAGTATTATAGTTTGAGGTTCGTTATCACATGACAGATCTCAGTTCTTTATTTCTTATGCACTTATTTGTGAATATTATTACATTTTAGAGAGCTTGTACGGCTTTGGATGTGTCACATGTGACGGTAAATAATATCAAAAATTAATTCAAACGTGGATAAATATCGACCCCAAAAAAATTAGTGATCCGTCACCTATCAAAAATGAATACGAAACATTACAGTCTGCAATTCGACGGACTTACTATTTTCATGTGTGGTGAAAGTAAATGGCTTTTTAAGGTTTTTTGATAATAAATTTTTAAGTATTATAATTAAATTAAAACTGATTTGTGTGTTGTGCTTTCTAAGCTGTTTTCTTATATTAATTGTTGTAATCAATTAATGTATTAATTGTTGTAATCAATCATTATTATTGTAATGAATTAAAATTAAAAAGAAAATAAATTCATTATATACCGTTCATATTATTTTTAATTTAAAGTCCATAAACGATGATCGGATTTTAATGAGGGCATAATGAAATATTATGCCCTCTCATTATGCCCCGGTTGTTATAGATATGTTCATATACACCGTATCCTAGCAATAAACAGTTATAATACTTTAGTGAGACATAAAAGTATTTTTAAAAAACATATAGTCGTTTATAAAATGCGTCCAAGTCGTTGACTAAGGGCCGTTTTCATAACCATGCGCACTCTAAGATTTTAATTAAAATTATCTAACGCACAAAACTCGCGATGATTTGACAATCTGGCCGCGTTTTACAAAATGTCTGAACGTTTTATAAAATGACGAATTCTACAATTTGACTACGACATATACAACAAAAT
This sequence comes from Harpalus rubripes, assembly GCA_963082715.1. Lineage (NCBI taxonomy): Eukaryota > Metazoa > Arthropoda > Insecta > Coleoptera > Carabidae > Harpalus > Harpalus rubripes. Next base: position 81,952,285 of record OY720450.1, read on the forward strand.
CATTTCAGATCCTATGTAAGTGTTATCACAGTACATTAAGTACATTTACCGTAAAAGGTAACATTACAAAATTTGAGTATGTTTGTAAATCATTTTTAAATGATGCATCGAAAATTAAAATATTGGCGAATTTAAAACGTATAACATGTATAAAATACAGAAAAATGTTGAGAATATAACTAAACATTAGTAACAAATATAAAATTTACTATATATAAACTTATGATATATATACAACAAAGTACTTTTAATAAAATGAGTACTGCTCAGATATTTGAACATCATTTGATGACTTATTATCACATACCGGATTCGGCTATTCCCTCATCATCTAGAAAAAAATATAACAAACATATTATTATTTCATAATAAAAAAATCATATTGTTTATGTTTCAATATTCATTAGCATGACACATTTTATGTATGTTATACAGATGTTTCAATACTTCAGCAAAAATTAAATGTTAATTACATTATATGTTGATCACAAATCAAAAAGAATTAAAGGCTTGTTTCTAAAATCTTTTGATTTGTAATCAATATATTATTATCAATTATTTATTTTTTTCCAGAATTATTGAAACAGCCTGTAAACAAATATATAAGAATGAAATTTTATTATTTAGTTATTTGTTATATAGTACAGTTTATGTTCATTTTTAGACTTTTTAATGCGTGATATATTAGCGTAAAATTACAGGAAAACACAAATGATAAATTTATAATAAAATAAAATAAACATTAAGCGATTATAAACTTAAAATAGTTTATAAATCACGACTATTATTTTCTTCTGCTATAAGTTTAGCATTTGTGTTTTTTTTTTTAAGGTATTAGTAAGAAAATAAAATAGGAACTATTTAGGTACACGTTAATTTGTACCTAATGTGAAATATAGGTCACGAAAGATGACTATTCAAGGTCATTTGTTTGAAGAAACAATACACAGCATTTTATAGCAATAGCTTAGCAACATTTTGTATTAGAAAGAGACAGATTATTTGACGTATGTCTATACCGTGTGTTTGTCTTAAAGGTGTACATAGAATATTAACATGGGGAATCAGTTTTTTACAATTTCTTGCTCGCCTAATTATTTTAAGCAAAAAGGCGTCAAATAAAAGTTATAGAGCATAAAGTTCTGTATATAAGTCAATAAATAGAATTACCGTTACATGCTTTGTAACGACAGAAATTAATTATGAAAATGTTTAAAATTATTTTGAAAATATCGACAGCCATGGAATTGAACAAAAAATAAATAAATGCTTAACGTTTTATCTGTCACAACGTAAGTTAACTTATTTGACGTTTCTGACAATTTGATAAAACGCCAAGCATTTTTTTTTTTCAATTCCATGGCTGTCGATATTTTCAACGTAATTTTCGACATATTTAATTTCTATCGTTACAAAGCATGTAAAGGTAATTCTGTTTATTGATTTAGATGCAGAATTTTATGCCCTAAAACTTTTATTTGACGCATTTTTGCTTAAAATAATTAGGCAAGCAGGAAATTATTAACACACTAAAAATAGCAGTGACGTATGTCGTAGAGTTACAGACATATAATTATCTACTACACTGCCCTCTGTACTAATGTTTATCAAGTGACGTTGACAAATCAAATTATTATTTTATGGTTTACAAGTCTATATTTTTGTTTATGCAAAAATGTAGGTGAAAAAGATAAAATTTGAGAAAAGCATTATTTAAAAAGAAACACAATTTTCAAATAATACATTTATTTTTACAGTTGCTATTATTAATTTGAAATGATTAGTTCTTTGACAGTGACATTTATTTGTCAGTTACATACATTTGAAATATGAACTGTGTAATCAAGGAGTTGTGTGTTTAAAGCGTAGGCTCCGAGATTTAAATTATAGATAATTTTATAAATTTATACAGAACATATATAGAAAAAGTATTAATGCAAATTTGTAGAAAATTTAACCATCTTTAAAATAAATAAATAAATAAATATATCATCACGGCTTATTACCCATTGCTGGGTGTGCCAATCTGCTTTGAACACAGATATCGGTAATGATGAAATATTTGACCGTGCGGGCGCTTACCAGGCGTCACCTCACGGTCACTCATTCCTGGCGCGGAGAGTGCACCACAGGGGTCAATTTTGTGCCATTTAAAATTGGAAATATTTGACGTCGATCGAGATCGAGTCCGGTTCCCCAGATTCGCGACCTGACACTCAGGCACGCGGCCACGAGACCCCCGACTTTAATTTTTATAATAACACAAATCTCTAAAAAATAATCTAACAACAATCGGATTCTAGGGACCTTAAATGTTAATAGCTATAACATACCTAGGAATGTTATGCACATCATAACTGCCGCAGATGTAAGTTTGAAATCCTCGCTCTACGAGCTCGGATTTTAAGACATCTAAGGCTTGCTATGATTCATAACATCCGTGGTTTGTTCAATAGTTTATCGGTTTCAGAAAATTAAGACATTATTGATAAATATCATTTTTTGAAATTTCCTCATTAATGCTATTTTCAGATTGCTATGGTTAACAGAACAATTATTTTGACATATGTCAATATGACAAATATTAAAAGTAGGTGCTTTATTTCTCGTTTATTACTTTACAATAAAGTAGACCGTATTTAGAACGATAGGCTAACGTTAACTTTATCTGTATGTATTAATGAAGAGCATTATATTTTCATTTTATTTTCATTTTGTAGATCGTTGTTGACAAGTCAGTATGGTAATAGTATTACCATATATATACAGTTATTACTTAGTTACCAGCATACTTTTGTACATGTAAACAATGGAATAATATCCTGAAACCGGTAAACCGTATTAAATGATCTTCCAAACAGCATAAATTTAATATTAATCTGTCGGCTAGTTTCTAAAATAAAAATAATTAAATTCAAATCGATTTTTATGCGCGTAAATGTATAATTTTTATCCCAAATTCAATTAAAATTAAGTACCTCCGTCATAAGAGGTGATGACATTTTAGCGAGTACCTACATTTCACATTAGATACACATTAAAGTGTACCTAAACAAAACCAAGAAAATATTATTGATACATGAAAGAAATGTTAATGCAATGTGCGAACCAAAAGAATAGAAATATAGCATATATTACCCTATTGCCTAGTCAGTGAGTGAAATAGTCATCTTTGTTTTTCCCCTGGCGTTACTGATAGGTCGACAGCACCTTCACACAAACCGCCCTTGCCTAAATCATACAAGCATTTGTACACCGAGAAGCTTTCTCGATGTCTAAGGAAAGAGTGAAGGTTCAAACTACAAAAATATTCCACACAAGTGTCAGAATAACATACTTTATTGAGTCATCCAGAAAGCTTCCATTGTATATTTTGGGACAGCGGAAGAAATAAAATTAGTAGTGCGTAACTAAGATTGTGTTACAACTGAAGAACGTGTTCTTCTGTAGCTTTGTGCAATAATAGGTACAGAAAAAATCGTTGAAACATTTCTATCCATTTAGGGCTTGTATACAGCTGTCGCCGTTTACCCTTCAACTGGACTCACCGAGTCGCAGTGTTTTACCACTGCCGTACATTTTAAATTACAAATAAAATGCGATGTGGTATACAAGATAGCGTCAAAAAATACCCGAAATCGTAACCTACAAATTCATTCCTCAAGGCCAAATTGTAAACACGGATTCTTAAACGCCTACAAGACGTAATCAGATAAAGACTTCCTGAAATTTGGGCAGAAAACGATTGGATTTTACTGCTATAAAAACGCTCCGATACTGTTCCCTGGCGGTTAAAAATCAACTTATTAACAACAATGTCAACACTCTGGAACACCCTTCCTATTCTCCTAACCTAGCACCTTCTGATATTTACTTGTTCCCTCGGCTAAAAATTAAATTGAAGGGACAACGTTTTGCTAATCCAGCAAAGGGACTTTCAGAAAATCATTTCTAAAAGTGTATTGAGTGTACGAAAGGTGGAAAAAGTGTATAGGATGTCCCAGGACGAGTTTACGCTATCGATATTTTAAAAACCATTCAATAATATTTTATGAAATTTGGTATCTAGGGATTTTCCGACAATCCCGCTTCAGTTAAAATATTTTCAAAATAGTAGCACTCCGGTTTTACCGGAAGTAGACCCTAACTTTCTTATTTTAAATGGTATGCTATATTTTTTATTTTATAATGAAGTCATTACGATACTCAATTTTTTGTTTTAGACGGTTGGTACTAGATGACGTTTCTTTAACCCATTTTTACCTGATTTATTTTTAGTTAATTGACAATTCATTTTAATAATATAATGTCGAAATTATTATTATTTTTTTTATTTAGGGAAGATTATTTACATGAAAATGTACAAATGGTTACAAATATAATCACAAATTGAGCAAGTAAATGTTATTGTAGAAGGCACAAAATATAAAAAATATTATAAATAACTCATTTTATAAGACTTTCTTTCGCACTTGTCAATTAGAAAACACGCTAACGCTCGTTTTCTAAATTTTGACGCGTGCGAAAAAAACATGTCTTATAAAACACGTTCTTTAATATACTATTTTACCTTCCGGTAAAACCGGAGTGCTACTGTTTTGAAAATATTTTAACTGAAACGGGCACGTCGGAAAATCCCTAGATACCAAATTTCGTAAAATATTATTGAATGGTTTTTAAAATAACGATAGCGTAATCGGAAGGTAAAATAAAAAATATAGTTTCCATTTAAAATAAGAAAGTTAGGGTCTACTTCCGGTAAAACCGGAGTGCTACTGTTTTGAAAATATTTTAGCTGAAACGGGCACGTCGGAAAACCCCTACATACCAAAATTCGTAAAATAATATTGAATGGTTTTTAAAATAACGATAGCGTAAGCTCATCCAGGGACATTCTGTATAGTTTGACGCTATCTCGTATATACTATTTTTCCATGACCGGGATGTGGAAAACATTAAGTTTACGAGAATAAATTATAAATATTATTTGAATTTTCAACGATTATTTTTGTAACTAAACAACAAATCTCATAAAAACTAACATTGCACGAAGCTTCTAATTCAGTACTAAGCATACAACATATATTAACAGAATGGTACCGGGATTTAAATTTATATATAAATAATTTTTATTTTATTTTTAGAGATTCAAAATCAGTCTTCATATTTGGCCGAAATTTAAAATGAATATTAAACCCCGTTCCACATCTATTGCCATTTTATTTAACGCACAAAACTCACTCCCGCAAAACTTAATAATGAAAAAATAATTGGCCAATTGATGTGGGAGGAAGTTCGTATATATTACGTCTAATTCGTTGACTTCCGGTACCAATATTTTAAACACACTTTAAATCTACTTTGCACTTTTAAACAGAGGAATGTAAGTGTGTTTTACTATCATGTTGCCAACTTTATACAAATGATAAAACGTACCAAAAACTTAAATAATAGAGATTTGCCACTTAGAAATTAAATACCTAATATAGGTAAAATAAATTTAAAGTTTGATTAAGTGTAAAAACTATGTTAGTGGCAATATCTCAGTAACAATTATTTTGATAATTCCAACGTCATATTAAAATTTGGTCAATTGTATATTGGTCGGTAAAAATACAGAGCACAATTAACTAACAAGTTAAGCAGTAATATAACAGAAGTACCTTAATATCAAGTGCTTAGATTATAGTGTTAACAATAATATCACAACAACATGATATGATAAACATCTATTGGTATAGTGATACATGACACTTAATATGGGGCCTATAGTTATTCGCATTTTACCAGAATTAGTTTTAAACGTAACCGAATGGACAAAACAGAAAATTATTTTGAATATTTTGGCGCGCAAAATTATGACGTAATTTCTTGAGGTTTTGTAATGGGGTAGAATAGTGTGACGTCACAGTATAGCGCGAAATATGAAGTACTGTCCTAAGCAAAAACTTTCAAAGTAGACTTTATTAACAGAACACATAAGGGTCATAATTTAAAGGCTTGTAATTTGATGCTGATATTATTGTTATTATGAAGAAGTTAACTTTGAGATATTAATAACATCAAATTTTAAACATTTTTCTATTCGTAATACAATATATACACATTAATAAATAACAAAGGTTTTATTTCAAATTGAAATCAACTCTGCACATTCTGAACTACAGAGTATCAAGTTTGCGCAGCTTCAAACATATCTGAGAGTTTACTGACATACCGACTGAGATTTTGTTTGTTGGCGTTTTTGAGCATTTTCAAATCAGTTCTTTTCAAAACTTTAGATTTTTTAATTGCGTAGGCTTCCACAGTCTGAGTCATGAGAAATATTCGTTTTCCGGGAATGGACTGTGTCATATTTTGAGTCAAAGCTCAACGTTTCGCCCGCAGTCGTATAGGGCATCTTCAGGAGCAAGGGGGAAAGTACTGTCTTAAACAAGGTTACCCGACGTGTCAACCACGCTAGAGGCCAAATAAACCAAGTGACGAAAGGAAGGCCGAGAAGACAGTTATATACTAATCTAAAGATACGGTAGATGAGCAAAGCTAATGAGGACCAATGGGAATCGAGTTCGTAATGGTAGATTGGGCGTGTCGTGTTCCGAGAATCACCGGTTTCCACATATGGATCAAGAAATAGCCATCATCCCGATTGATGTTATTAGGATGTTTCCATATTTCTAAAGTTTCCCTGTATTTACGTCTGTAAAACTCAGGGACAGGAGCTAAAATGCGGGAATTTTCAAATAAGATGTATTGTCAGAACACAAACGCTGTCTGCGTAATGGTCTGGTATTAACATCTGCGGTCGCAGAACACCAACACAACACAGAACATAACATCGTATTTAAAAATTCCCGCATTTTAGCTCCTGTCCCTGAGTTTTACAGACGTAAATACAGGGAAACTTTAGAAATATGGAAACATCCTAATAACATCAATCGGGATGATGGCTATTTCTTGAGCCACATGTGGAAACCGGTGATTCTCGGAACACGACACGCCCAATCTACCATTACGAACTCGATTCCCATTGGCCCTCATTAGCTTTGCTCATCTACCGTATCTTTAGATTAGTATATAACTGTTTTCTCGGCCTTCTTTTCGTCACTTGGTTTATTTGGCCTCTAGCGTGATTTACACGTCGGGTAACCTTGTAAACTGAGTCTCCCCCTCTTGTTGCTTAAACTCGGCCTCTAGCGTGGTTAACACGTCGGGTAACCTTGTTTAAGACAGTACTATCCCCCTTGCTCCTGAAGATGCCCCATACGACTGCGGGCGAAACGTTGACGTCAGACTCAAAATATGACACAGTCCATTCCCGGAAAACGAATATTTCTCATGACTCAGACTGTGGAAGCCTACGCAATTATTTAACTGAATGATAGCTTAAACAGTCAACTTTCCTTAATAGGGTCCTATACCATTTTTTCTTTAATTTTTTTCTGTAAGAACAGGATGAAATAAGAATTTTAGTGCAAACGCGACTTAAAAATTTTACGTAAAGCGAGATATGAATTATTGAAGTTAAGAATTTCTAGCGTGACGTAGCTGGTACTTCCAGTGGTCGACAAACTGTTAGTTCTAGGGAGAACAGATTTTTTCATGTTTGCATAGCTGAAATATTTTTATTTTATTTATTTTTTAAAACTTCTACGTTATATTCTACGCATAAATAACATAAATAATAAGCATTTTTTCTTAATAAATTATAGAACATTGAAACAGTTTGACAATATTATTACACAAAGTATGACGGCGGATGGCGCTAGTGTTTGTTTGTTTTGATTAGTTAATATTATTAATTTAATTAATACATATTACAAATTAATTTAATTATAAATACATTATTATTGTTAATATTACTAGATATTATTATTAAACAAATTCAAGAAACATAAAATTATAATTTGTTCATAATCTTTCAAAGGTGACCGCAGCAGACGCGCGAATCTCGTTTTTAAAATTAGGCGACCAATCAAATTCTTAGAACCTAACGCGTCATACCTAATTAGTAATCACCTTTAATCGCTTGTAGTTTGCGATCTAATCAATATTGAAACAAAAATTTTTCACTAATACTCATTAATTTATGTATATTTTCGTCGCCTTATTTAAGATAGTTAAAATTTGACTATGGTATAGTACCCTATTAAATAATATTGGCGACGAAATGAACTGCTTAAAATTCTAGTTCTTATTTGCTGTGGCAATAAGGTTCACTTTGAAATATGTGTTTACCGGTAGGACAGTAGTTTAAATGAAGCGCGCCGCATATGACGTAATCACTAAACTACCCTATACACAGTGATTTTCTGTAGCGCCATCTATGAATTGGCACCCAAACTATGTCCCTCAAATTTAATTTGTTGTAAATATAAATGTTTTGTCCAATCTATAAAGTTCATAAACTAATCCTGTAGTTGCGGCAATACATATTAAATAACTAATAAATTTATAAAAAAGTAGCCTACGTGTATATGCGCATACAAAATATATGACATTATTTTCATGATAAAAATAACATGTTGATGGACAGGTTGCATTTTCACGGTTCAATCTTTTGCTTATCTTTAACTGCCGGTTTTAGGCAAGGCGTGAATTCATTTCCAGATGTAAGAAAAAAGTTGTTTGGTTGTCTATCGCTACCAACAGATAATAGCGATTGTTTTACGTTCGCTATAGACCGAGTTAGTTGATTCGTCATGTAGTGAACGGCCCTAAGTATAGCTGGAAAAGGAATACACCATTTTCACACAAGAACCGATTTTTTCAAGTTTTCCGCGCGAGAATTTGTTCAATATTTACAATTTTTTTTACAAATATTTAGAAATAGAAGCAAAAAAACTGTACATGGTTAGTGAAAACAAGCTTTTTATAATCGGATTACTGAAAATTATTTTGATGAAATTTTGAGGCATGTACCTATATTAATTTTTTTTTGAATATTGTTCTTTAAATATCCTTAAATTTAAAAAACATCACGAAATATCCATTAGATATTTTACAAACAATTATTGAAATTTGTGTTATATATTGAAAATTCAAGTGTTCTGTGACGTCAAAGTTAATACAGCGTATCATGTGACAAACTATCGCCCACTTTTATTTATATAAATAGCTTCATGGACAAACTGTTTTCCTATTGGCTATGAATGACGTGCTGTATACAAAAAAATTATTTTCATTATTACTGAAACTTTCATTTAAAATACTTTTTAAAAAATGTGGAGATTTCTAAAAATAGTACAACACCCTACAGTCCAGATTTAGCCCCTAGTGACTTGTCTTTTCGCAAAACTGAAGAAAATTTTTGAGAAAGAACATTTTTGAATAATAATAATAAGACATAAAATACAATGGACCTTTTCAATTTAAAGAGATAGAAGATATGCGCAATGGAAATCTGCGCATAGTAAGAACAACTGAGATCTATGGCGTTTGTTTCTAATAAATTTAGACTTAAAATGTGAAAAGATCTCAGATAACTTTTAAAAATGTTATCGAAATAAGTTACAAAAGCTTTTATTGAAGTTAAAATGTCTAACGATGCAAATTTTCACTGAGAATACACGTATTTTAATGACTGCAAAATTTTTGACGTTTCGTTTGATAGCCCAACTGGCAGTTGTTCGCGCCATTTTCTTACTATTTGCAGAGATAGAAACGGCGATTTCGGGAGACAACCGTTTACTTGCGGTATGTTGCGTTCAGGTACGTTCACACATTCGGGCGCTAGGAACAACATACCCGGTATGCTTGGATCAGTGCTCACAGCTGAACGGGTTTGCGAGTCGGGTCAGCTCTCTGTTCACTATTTCTATCTCTTTTTATCATGTCTTTTTTTCAAATGTCAAAAGTCAAAACAGTCGGAGTTGTGGTCTTATGTCAAACAGGGTGACATTATTTTCGTTGACTCTTTTTTGGACAAATATGGAAAAAACTATCTTTCTCCGTTAATGCATTTTAATTGTCAGACACTATTTTTGACAGTTTTAAATGTCGCAGAATATACATAACCACCAAGCACGGTGTCAACAAGTGAACCAACGATTTTTGGCGCCACCATTAACCATATCATACCGTAACTAATCCGAAGAAGTGAACGGGTATGTCGCCCGAAATCGCCTAAAGAGATAGCCGTTAAATTGAAAAGGCCCATTTTAGGTCATTACATTTTGTTAATTTTTTTTATTGTCAAACACTGAACAAATTAAATATATTGGCCCGTATTCCGAGCGCACTTTTATAATAAAAGCGCTTTTATGGAGCAAACTCCTCATAAGAATATAATGTAAAAGCACGCTCCATAAAAGCGCTTTTATTATAAACATGCGTTCAGAATACGGGCCATTATGTACGTATTTTTGGGACAATATATCCCAATAGTACAGCTGCAATTTATTTGGAAAAATTAGGCGCGAAAAAATTGTATTTGTCGTACAACATATAATCCAGAAACTTACTGGTTATTTATGCCCCACCCACCTTCCTTTATGCTCTGATTTAGCCCCATCAGACTTCCACAAGTTTGAATCAATAGAAAAATGTTTGAAATGAATTTAATTTGATTCATTTCAAACAGTAAAACTGCTAAAAAACTGTATAAAAAATACGACATAACCTTTTCCGAAGTTGATTTGGTTATGTTAAAAAAAAGGCACAAATGTTTTTTCAATAAAGGAAATAATGTTAAAAAATAATCTTGCGGTACATACCTCATAAAAATTTACAACTATTTTTTCATAAAATTGATATAATGTACAAACAAATCACCGCCATCACCAAAAGTTCTTCCGAACCTAACCTCATCCACCCCAAAATGCGAATGTGCGAATATTAATCCAAATTTTTAAATAAAAATCCATGTAACCATTTAAAGACAATCTTAGGGCACTTACCTTCAAATCCTTGATTGTCATGGATCTCTCTAGTAGGCCCCGCTGTTTCTTTGCCTTCCAGAACCGCCAAAAGACATTGATGGATACAGATGTACTGTTGTTCAGTCTGAACCATCCAAACTCGTTCTTTTCGCATTCCATATACAATGCCGAAAATGTCTACGTACGAAGAGACTTCGATTTCTTGAAGGAGGCGATCCAAGCAGATGAATGTTCCCGATCGGCCGACTCCCGCGCTAATTTATCACAAGTTTATTGTTTATAAACCGAAAATAAAACATTTTGGATGTTTTTTTATCACTATAAAGCACTCTAAACACTTAATATGCACTAAATTTTGTTTGATTTAAGTTATTACTAACGATATTTTGAGATTTGTTGGAGCACAAAACAATGAAATTGACATGTCGGCGCCATATTGTTAACCTTGTCTTGTAAAAAACGCGGGAACCTTAGTTGATTTGGCGATGTTTTACAATACGCTTAGTCGTCTAAACGTTTTATAAAATGGTAAACAGTTTCTAAGCTTGTATATTTCTTGAAATATAACAACACTAAACGCAAAAATATCACGCTTGGAAAACTTAGACAGAGTTTTGTGTGATAGGTTATTGTTATATTTTGAGAAATAAATACGCGTGTAAGATGTTCGTTGTTTTATAAAACGCTTAAACGACTGGTCAGATAGTAAAATATCGCAAAATCAACGAAAGTTTGACAATTTAACTGAGTTTTTCATTATTAAAAGACTAGTTTTACTTACAATCTGGCTACGACACGACAGTTACATCTTAACCTTAACAAGTCGTGCGCAGCCGCAGAGTTAATTGTTTGAAAATGTTTCAAATCATTTCAAAATGGCGTAAATGTATTTACGATCGCCTGAATGTTTTAAAAAGTTCTTAACTGTCCGAAATTTATTCAGAGTTGTCTGAAAATGTTTCAAATTACTTCAAAATGTTTTAAATTTATTTAGAACAGCCTACTTTACTATCTTCTGAAAACATTTTAAATAGTTCTGAACAGTCTGAAATTTATTCAGAATTGTCTGAAAATATTTCAAATTATTTAGGAATATTTTAAATTTATTTACTATCGTCTGAAAACGTTTTAAATAATTCTGAACCGTCTGAAATTTATTCTGAATTGTCTGAAAATGTTTGAAAACATTTCAAAATGTTTTAAATTTATTTACTATCGTCTGAAAATGTTTTAAATAGTTCTGAACCGTCTGAAATTTATTCTGAATTGCCTGAAAATGTTTCAAATTATTTCAAAATGTTTTAATTTTATTTACTATCGTCTGAAAACGTTTTAAATAGTTCTGCACCGTTGAACCGTCTAAAATTTATTCAGAATTGTCTGAAAATGTTTGAAATTTATTTACTATCGCCTGAAAACGTTTTAAATAGTTCTGAACCATCTGAAATTTATTCAGAATTGTCTGAAAATGTTTAAAATCATTTCAAAATGTTTTAATTTTATTTACTATCGTCTGAAAATGTTTTAAATAGTTCTGAACCGTCTGAAATTCATTCTGAATTGCCTGAAAATGTTTCAAATTATTTCAAAATGTTTTAACTTTATTTACTATCGTCTGAAAAAGTTTTAAATAGTTCTGCACCGTCTGAAATTTATTCAGAATTGTCTGAAAATGTTTAAAATCATTTCAAAATGGTTTAAATTTATTTAGAATCCCCTGATTTGTATTTTAAATTGTTCTGAACCCTTTGAAATTTATTCAGAATTGCCTGAAAATGTTTCAAAATGTTTTAAATTTATTTACTATCGCCTGAAAACGTTTTAAATAGTTCTGAACCGTCTGAAATTTATTCAGTATTCTGAAAAAGTTTTAAATAGTTCTGAACAGTCTGAAATTTATTCAGAATTGTCTGAAAATGTTTAAAATCATTTGAAAATGTTTTAAATTGATTTACTATTGTCTGAAAACGTTTTATATAGTTCTGAACCGCCTGAAATTTATTCAGAATTGTCTGAAAATGTTTAAAATCATTTCAAAATGTTTTAAATTTATTTACTATCGTCTGAAATTGTTTTAAATAGTTCTGAACCGTTTGAAATTTATTCAGAATTGTCTGAAAAATTTGAAATCATTTCAAAATGTTTTAAATTCATTTACTATCGTCTGAAAACATTTTAAATAGTTCTGAACCGTCTGAAATTTATTCAGAATTGCCTGAAAATGTTTGAAATAATTTCAAAATGTTTTATATTTATTTACTATTGTCTGAAAACGTTTTAAATAGTTCTGAACCGTCTGAAATTTATTCAGAATTGCCTGAAAATGTTTCAAATCCTTTCAAAATATTTTAAATTTATTTATTACGACCTGAAAATGTTTTAAATTACTTTCGAGTGTCCAAAAATTATTTAAATTATTTCTAATATTGCCCAACTAAAAGAGAACAAATAAAAAATTAAAATATTACCTGCAATGGACGACAATGGGATTCTGTTTAGGTGCAATTTTCTCTCTGAACGCTCTCACAAACTGCACTAACGTATTTGGTGGATTAGGAACTCCAAAATCAGGCCACGTGGTAAAGTGGAAATGTTTTATTACTCGTTGTTGAGACCCCTATAATTTTAATAATTAATACCATTCTTTATTACAATAAATTTGTCACATTTACCCGGCCGACTTTGAATTCCGTTATGCTCCAATCTTGATAATGGCTATCATTTTGTATTTGAACAGAAATGTCCCCGTAATATACGGGTAACATATCGTACGGCCAATAATGGTCGCACTTTTCCCGCCCTTTTTCAATACACCTGGTCAGCATGATAATTGCGCGCGAATTAGACTCCCAGCACATGCGCCAAAAATCGTCGCGCGTAGAATGCAAAGGGCCTTGAGTCACGATAAATTCCCGAGGAGAATTAAAACCCTATCAAATAAAATATTGATTAAATATGATCCTATTGAAAATATTATCGTAACAACTCACTGGAACATAATTGGCATTAATATAATCCGACCCTTCCTCATCATCAACCGGTTGAAGTTTAAATCTCGAATGATCAAACGGCAAAATATTCGTAAACCGATTCTTCGGTCTGTTGCACGGAAGATCCGCAAACGTACACGCCTGATTAGGAACAACATGTTTCAATTCTTCGAATTCTTCGCTGAATCGAAGATCTGAATCGGCGGACATGGCCCGGTAATGCGTGGCGAAGTTTTCCAACCGAATTGGGCGACTGGTTGGTATCTCCATGTCTGGGAGAGACACGCTGTCGTTTGGACGAGTTTCTGTCGCTTTTCGGCCGGCTAAGCGATGACGGCGAATTAGGATTATTAAACCGAATAGAACAGCGATGAGTAAGATGGGAATTGTGATGCTCAGAATTAATGGGGTGTTGTCTTGATCTGTGAAAATAATATTAAATTTGTATTTAGACGACGAGTTACCGAGTTTCGTTTACTTTAATGACATAAGAGAACAAAGAATTCTAACATTAGAATCGGTTATTACGATGTTCATCCAACCGGTTATCGGATAAATATACAAAATAAAAAGGGTATTGTTCCAGAACCTAATCGGGATTTTGCAACCGAAACTAAATGAGTTCTCAAGAAAAAAATGGTTAATACTTCCATTTGGATTACCCGGCTACCCGTTTATTACGATGTAAACTAACCAATTATCGGATAAATACCTGATATGAAACGAATAGCGATACGGGAACCGAAACTAATTTGTCCTTATCCGGGAACTCGATTATTAAAATCCGGTAATCGGAATATTTCCCTAAATTAACTGATATTAATTTCCTGGAGCGATGCTCGGTTTTAAAACCGAAATTGATCGATTATCAGTTCTGGGACCGAATTAAACGAATGTCGATTTTATAACACGAATAGAAATTAGTCGATACTCGGTTATTAAAATATATAACTAACCGGTATTCGGGATATGTCCCGAAATTAACTGATATTAGTTTCCGAGAGCGAAACTCGATTTTAAAACCGAAATAGATCGATTATCAGTTCTGGGACCGAATTAAACAAATCTCGATTTTATAACTCGAACAAAAATTAGTCGATACTCGGTTTAAAAAATGTACAACTAACCGGTATTCGGAATATGTCCCGAAATTAACTGATATTAGTTTCCGAGAACGAAGCTCGATTTTAAAACCCAAATTGATCGATTATCAGTTCTGGGACCAAATTAAACGAACGTCGATTTTATAACACGAACAGAAATTAGTCGATACTCGATTAATAAAATGTATAACTAACCGGTATTCGGAATATTCTCGAAATTAACTTACATTAATTTCTTGGAGCAATGCCCGATTTTAAAACCGAAATTGATCGATTATAAGTTCTGTGACCGAATTAAACGAATGTCGATTTTATAACTCGAACTAAAATTAGTCGATACTCCGTTATTAAAATGTATAACTAACCAGTATTCGGAATATTCCCGAAATTAACTTACATTAATTTCTTGGAGCAATGCCCGATTTTAAAATCGAAATTGATCGATTTAAGGTTCCGGGACCGAATTAAACAAATGTCGATTTTGTAACTCGAACAGAAATTAGTCGATATTCTGTTATTAAAATGTATAACTAACCGGTATTCGGAATATTCCCGAAATTAACTTACATTAATTTCTTGGAGCAATGCCCGATTTTAAAACAGATATTAATCGATTATCGGTTTTGGGACCGAAATAAAAAATGTCGATTTTGTAGCTGGAACAGAAATTAGTCGATACTCGGTTATTAAAATGTATAACTAACCGGTATTCGGAATATGTCCCGAAATTAACTGATTTTAGTTTCCGAGAGTGATGCTCGATTTTAGAACCGAAATTGATCGGTTGTCGGTTTTGAGATCGAATTAAACGAATGTCGATTTTGTAACTGGAACAGAAATTAGTCGATACTCGGTTAATAAAATTTATAACTAACCGGTATTCGGAATATGTTACGAAATTAACTGATTAGTTTCCTGGAGCAATGCTCCATTTTAGAACCAAAATTGATCGATTATGACTTCTGGGACCGAATTAAACGTATGTTGATTTTGTAAATCGAACAGGTATTAGTCGATATTCGGTTATTAAAATGTATAACTAACCGGTATTCGGAATATTTCCTGAAATTAACTGATATTAATATCTTGGAGCAATGCGCGATTTTAAAACCGAAATTAATCGATTATCGGTTCTGGGACCGAATTAAACGAATGACGATTTTGTAACTCGAACAGAAATTAGTCGATACTCGGTTATTAAAATGTATAACTAACCGGCATTCGGAATATTTCCCGAAATTAACTGATATTAATTTCCTGGAGCAATGCTCGATTTTGGAACCGAAATTGATCGATTATCAGTTCGAAACTGAATTAAACGAAATGTCGGTTTTGTTTTTCGAACAGAAATGAATCGATTATCGGTTATAAATCTAATTCAACCACGTATTCGGTCATCAAAATATATAACTAACCGGTTCTCTAAAAAATTAAAATTAACAAGTCCTACGTACTGAAATCGAATTATAATTCGGCAAACGAAATTAACCGGTTTTACATTAGAACTGATACCAAAATCTAACAGTTTTCAATTTTGGAACCAAAACTAATCCATTTTTAAACCTATCCATTTTTGATTTTGCAACAAAAATCAAATTTGTAACTGAAACTATCCGTTTTTCGATTTTAAAACCGAAAATAATCTATTCTGGTATAGAAATTAACCGTTTTTCGATTATGGAATTGAAAAATCGGTTCTGTACCTGTTACAAACCGAAATTTGATACTGATAAATAATTGAAGATAAATTAACTGTTTCTCGATTTTGGAACAGGAAAAGAGTTTTCGGTCGAAGAAAACTAACCGTTTTTAGATTCTGGAACTTAAAATAATTGTTTAGTTATATATTTTTCCATTGCTCGAAAGTTTTGTAAGTATACCTTGTTCCATTTAAGCCATTCAGTATTGCAGAGCATAGGGAATAGTTTTGACCTCTGTGATTAGCTGAAATTGGAGTCAAGAGACAAGTTTACCCAATGTAATTTCGGCTACTTCAAGTTTGCGCTGTTGCCAGCTCCATCTACTGAATGGCTTAAATGGAACAAAGTATAGTTTATAGTTTGATTACAATATTATTCTGGTAACAAAAAAATCAAGATTGCTTTTGAAAATATTGAAAAATTCATGTAGGTTGAAGTGAAACTTACCTGCTGTCAATAATCCTGCATGCAGCATTAAAATACCAGTATTAACATTCGTACAAACAAGTAAAACCTTATAAATTGTAAGTTATCTATTTCATTGTTTAATAAGAATAAATAAGATAAATAAGACAATTACTTAAATTAATCTTTTGTAAGTTTTTGTAAAAATTATTAAGTATACATTGCAATGCAATTTTATCAAGTAAATATGCATAAATTCCATATAAATAATAATAAAACCTGAGAACTACTGGTCGCAATTTGATGCGGTTTATAATAAAAACTTACCCGTTTGAACTGAAAAACTATAGTTGGTATCCGTGAATTTATCCGGAGCTGTGAAGGCCCGGACTTTAATCCGGTATGTGGCACCGGATTTCAAAGGCCCATTGCAATAGCCAGTATGGCGGCTATCGCAAGATTCCGTGCCAATAATGAAATCTTCAACCGTGCTGTTTTTGAACGGGTAATAGGGCTCTATTGCCTGGTATGGAGGCCAGACGGAATATGCTTGGACATCGCGCCAAGAGGGCATTTCTAAACCCGATGCGTTTTTGGAGTCGTCTTCCGCTACGATGATGGTATAACCGATTATCTTTAAAATAAGAAGATAATTTTTTCGTGTTATTAAAGAGTACGTTCCGCGCGGTCGAAATCCCATGGATCGAAATCCCACGAGGTCGAAACCCCGCGCAGTCGAAATCCCGCGCGGTCGAAATGTACCCCCACCACTTTTTTCGTTCTAAAGAAATTCAAATATTTCCACGCCGTCGAATCCCACCTGGTCGAAATGATACACGATACAAATCCCTCGCTCCCGTACAGCTCTCTTTATCGATCGTATTGCATTCTAACAATCTATGCTTCGTAGTAGTTCCGCGTCAAAGATAATATATTAAAAAGAAATTTTAAAACATATTATTATACAACGAATTGTTTAATGAATGAAGCAGGAAAATAATTTACCTATACATTTTAAGTAAACGTGATAGTTTACTAGTTATTTAATATTATAAAATAATTAAATTTATTTTCAAGTAGACAAGTATGTGTAGATACATCAAGTTACCGTTATTGTCAAAATATGCCGAGTGGAAGAAAATATATTTGGAAATAAAAGCAACATAAGATTTATAATAGACACAGTAATAAACTATTATTCACGAAAAATGACTATTCAAAGTCATTTGTGAGCCGTCTGATATAATATTACTTGCAGATAACTTCATTGCATTTCTTATACATAGGCGTGCAACATGAAATATTTATGGACACATTTTAACAGAAAAAATAAGAGTAATTAATTTGAAAATTATGTTTCTTTCTAAATAATGCCTTTCTGAAAGATTTTTGTTCTTCACGTATGTTTTTGCAAAATACAAAAACATAGATTTAACTTACAAACCAAGGAATAATAATTTGATTTAAACGTCAACGCCACTGGGTAAATATTAGCACAAAGGGCAGTGTACTAGATAATTAAGTATCTGTAATTCTACGACATACGTCATTATTATTTATAATGTGTTAGAAAGTAATGCCACTATTTACGTATATCTGTTACACCACATAAATTAAATAGACATAGGTCAAATAATCTTTCTCTTTCTAATACAAAATGTTGCTAAGCTACTGCTATAAAGTGATGCGTATTCTTTCTTCGAACAAATGACCTTGAATCGTCATCTTTTGTGAATAATAGTTTACATAATTTTACAACTGAAATAAAGAATAAACTGAAATAATTGCGTAGGCTTCCACAGTCTGAGTCATGAAAAATATTCGTTTTCCGGGAATGGACTGTGTCATATTTTGAGTCAGAGCTCAACGTTCGCCCTCAGTCGTATGGGGCATCTTCAGGAGCAAGGGGAATAGTACTGTCTTAAACAAGGTTACCCGACGTGTCAACCACGCTAGAGGCCGAGTTTAAGCAACAAGAGGGGGAGACTCAGTTTACAAGGTTACCCGACGTGTAAACCACGCTAGAGGCCAAATAAACCAAGTGACGAAAGGAAGGCCGAGAAGACAGTTATATACTAATCTAAAGATACGGTAGATGAGCAAAGTTAATTAGGACCAATGGGAATCGAGTTCGTAATGGTAGATTGGGCGTGTCGTGTTCCGAGAATCACCGGTTTCCACATGTGGCTCAAGAAATAGCCATCATCCCGATTGATGTTATTAGGATGTTTCCATATTTCTAAAGTTTCCCTGTATTTACGTCTGTAAAACTCAGGGACAGGAGCTAAAATGCGGGAATTTTCAAATAAGATGTTATGTCCTGTGTTGTGTTGGTGTACTGCGACCGCAGATGTTAATACCATACCATTACGCAGACAGCGTTTGTGTTCTGACAATCTAGTGTGAACACTCCTTCCTGTTTCACCTATGTATACTGTGCCGCAAGAACAAGGAATACTATAAACACCGGGTGACGACAAGGGTTCGCGTTTATCTTTAGTTTGGGGGAGTATTTCTGAGATTTTTTGTCGAGGTTTAAAAAAGACCTTAATATTGTTTTTATTAAGAATTCTACCTATTTTATCCGAGAATCCTTTAATGTAAGGGATAGATGCAAATGTTTCGAACGAGGTATCCACGGGTTTTTTGGGTAAAGGGTTTAATTGTCTATGAATTACATTATTGATTAATTTTACGTCATAGTTGTTCTGGATTAAACTATGTCTGATGTGGTCAAGCTCCTGCTGTAGGGTATCAGGTTCAGAGATTTTGATGGCACGGTGTACGAGAGCGTTGACTACTGAGAGTTTCTGCGAGGGATGGCGGTGAGAATTAAAATTGAGATACCTATCAGTGTGGATGGGTTTTCCAAAAACACCGTGCCCTAACTGTCCGTTGGGTTTACGATTAACAAGAACATCAAGAAAGGGGAGAGTTTTGTTATTTTCTACCTCCATGGTGAATTGAATATCCCGGCGTATGCTGTTTAAGTGTTCGTGGAATATTAAGGTCTTTTTTAAACCTACACAAAAAATCTCAGAAATACTCCCCCAAACTAAAGATAATCGCGAACCCTTGTCACCCGGTGTTTATAGTATTCCTTGTTCTTGCGGCACAGTATACATAGGTGAAACAGGAAGGAGTGTTCACACTAGATTGTCAGAACACAAACGCTGTCTGCGTAATGGTATAGTATTAACATCTGCGGTCGCAGAACACCAACATAACATCTTATTTGAAAATTCCCGCATTTTAGCTCCTGTCCCTGAGTTTTACAGACGTAAATACAGGGAAACTTTAAAAATATGGAAACATCCTAATAACATCAATTGGGATGATGGTTATTTCTTGAGCCACATGTGGAAACCGGTGATTCTCGGAACACGACACGCCCAATCTACCATTACAAACTCGATTCCCATTGGTTCTCATTAGCTTTGCTCATCTACCGTATCTTTAGATTAGTATATACCTGTCTTCTCGGCCTTCCTTTCGTCACTTGGTTTATTTGGCCCCTAGCGTGGTTTACACGTCGGGTAACCTTGTAAACTGAGTCTCCCCCTCTTGTTGCTTAAACTCGGCCTCTAGCGTGGTTGACACGTCGGGTAACCTTGTTTAAGACAGTACTATCCCCCTTGCTTCTGAAGATGCCCCATACGACTGTGGGCGAAACGTTGAGCTCTGACTCAAAATATGACACAGTCCATTCCCGGAAAACGAATATTTCTCAAAGAATGAACTGCTTATTCATATAATATGACAGCTAATCTAAAATGGCGGACTAGAAATATCAATAATTTTACTTAAAATGTGTAGATAAATTATTTTCCTGCTTCATTCATTAAATAGTTTGTTGTATAATAATATGTTTCATTATTTTTTTAATATATTATCTTTGACGCGGAACTACCACCAAGCATAGATTGTTAGAATGCAATACGATCGATACAGAGAGCGGTACGGGAGCGAGTGATTTGTATCGTGTAACATTTCGACCGGGTGGGATTCGACGGCGTGGAATTTTGACCGCGTGGAATTCGACCGCGCGGGATGCTTTGTTATTAAAAATGGGAAAAAATCTTACCGCGCCGTTTTGTTCGGAGAAATAATTCTTCCGGAATCGAATTTGGATACTAGTAGAACTTTTGCTAACTTCACTCGGGGCTATTCCGGGACTGGAAGGAGGCGGTGGCAAAATCGGCATTCTTTGCTTCCATATTGTTTCCGGCCCATACCCAACCCTTGTTTCCGCTTGAATTCTAAAAACATAAACCCTTCCCGGTACCAACTGCTTGATAGTGCCCCTAGTTTCATCTGGAGTAAAATCTTGCATTTGGTCATCACTAGATCCTTCCAGCGCATGCGTGATTGTGAATTTACGGATGACGCCATTTTGAACCGTTGAGGGCAAAGTCCATTCGAAGCTGATTTCGCTAGGTTGGATATCAATCGGTTGGAATTTTTCGACTTTTCCTGGAACTGATTCGTGCGTCTGGAAAATAGCGGAAACCGGAAGCGAGCGACGCAAGACACTGGATTCTGTTCCAGACCGAACCACGACGGTAAATGTGTAATTTCTATGCGGCTTAAGTTCCGAGATTGTTATTGAATTATGCAAAGTCAAATTTTGAATGAGCGCGTTTTCAGTTGTCAAATATTGTACTTCAAATGCGTTATATTCTCCCCTGGGGGACGCCCAAGTTAATGTAACTTCTGTATCCGAAATATACGTCGCATTTATTCCAGTTATCGGTTCGGGATATAACCGATCTTGTCTTTGTAATGGCTGACTCAAAACTCCTTGAGACATAGTCCAAACTGTAATGTTGTATAAACGACCTGGGACCAGTCCTTGAAATGTTACGATTCGGTCTGAATCGTTAGCGGCT